>CM045082.1:701062-1193562 GCA_024542945.1 allo-octoploid hybrid of Carassius auratus x Cyprinus carpio
ATATGACAGATACACACTCATACACTCTTCAAAGACATAATCAGATATATACACACACACACACACACACACACCTGTAGGGCCGATCCGTCGGGACACTGGCACCCAGGCAGACAGCTGGTGTTTCTCTGGACCTCCGTCCCTAAATCTGAGCACAGCAGCTCCTCTCTCACACACGCGGCCCACTCCTGACCGTCTGTACAAGCGCTTCCGTTCCCTGAGATCACACACACACACAGAAATGATGAGGTTCCAGGACTCAGCTCACACACACACACACACACACCTGTGCCGTCCGTCACTGACCGCAGGGCTGCAGGTTACAGGCGCTGAACTGCTGAGGCGTCCCGTGAGTCCTGACCGGACCTCTGGTTCTGCTCCTGTATCCTCCTCCGCAGGGAACCGAACACTCGGACCACGGGCTCCACGGGCCCTTCACTCCTGAACACAGAGACCACAAAGATCACAAACACAGTCACTTCACAGGGTCAGACCTCCTGGAGAGAGGTTCATGATTTTCTGTTTTAATAGGCCTTGAGTGATTTGAACCATATTTTGGAATAAATCAGTGACACCTCACAGTTATTCATTATTCATGTATTCCCCAATTGTAAGTCGCTTTGGATAAAGGTGCCTGCAAAATGAATAAATATGTAAACAGAGGTGTGGCTTCACCCTGCAAAATTTGCATCATTCACATTAATACAAACTCAAACAGTTCTGCATTTTAATTAATGCGTTACAACACTGAATAGCACCTAACAGGCCTTCACACTTACCTTTTCTATTTATTTATGTATTTTTTCATTATATTATATCTATATTTTTTTATTTTATATTTATTTGAATTTAGTAACATATATACAATTTATTATTTAATTTAAAACATTTATTTTATATACAGTATTCATTTTGGTTTGGCTTTAGAAATTTTATATAAATTTTTTTTGCATTATATGCATAAATATCATGTATGTTGTTACATGTATGCTGCAATTGATGTGTACATTTTAAAATCGAACAAAAAGTTTTTTAGCACTGAGATACTATTATAACTTTCATCAATATTTTGCATTAGTTTTCAGTTTAACATTTTTCATGTTTTATTTAAATTTAAGTTAAAGTTTTAGTAAATTTGTTGCTTTTGTCAATTAATTTTTAAAAAAAGTCCATATTTTTTTTTTATATTTTACATTTTATTTTATATTATCAACAAAAACTAAAAAGTCTGTTTTTTTTTTTTTTTTTTATTGTAAATATATATGTGTGTGTCTAACTGTAAATTGCTGTGTGCCATTAAAGCTTTTATTATGTTATTGACCTGCATTGAACTCTTAAGCGCAGACAGTCTTTAGTCGTGTTGTCATGGGGTCACTGTACCGAAACAAGGTGTAATGCTGCATGTGTCCAGTCCGATGCGCTCGCCCTCACAGGCACGGCCACCAAACGCCGGCGCTGGATTGGTTCCTGAACGATAGCGGCGTCTGATGCCCACGTCACATGTGCGACTGCATGCGCTCCAGACTGTCCACTCACTCCACCCACAATCCACTGCAGAGTATGAGAAGGAATAAAAGTAGATGGGAAAACCCTTCTCAGAAAGCATAGGTAGATGAAAACAGAATATGATGCAGAGGGTGTGATGTGTGATCCTCACCAGGGCAGGGCGCTGTTCCACACTGCATCTCTCCATTAACACACGTGCTGTGAGCAAACATAAGAGACTGTCAGACCAAATCAACAGAGAAGCTGAATATATATGTAACACCAAAAGTGATAAACTGTTTATGATGTTAATAATTATCATAACTTGACAACACTGAAAAGTCTCAAGGATGGTTGACATGTTTCTGTAATATTAGAGCAGTATCCTGTAGTATCACACTATAATTCATTCAAGAATATTAAAAAAATATATGCATTTTTTATCCTAAATATACGGAAAATTTGTACTTTTAAAAATGCATCGACTATTTAAGTGAATATTTATGTCAGGGTGCGGGCTAGACAGAGGACTCAGATGCAGAGTAGGGAAAAGGAGAATCTTTATTCTCGCCACAAAACACAAAATAACATAAACAATAATCAAATGCTCTGGCGCACACAGAGATCTCCGAGCTGGCCGGCACACTGCGGACCACTCGCGCTGCCGGATCTCCGAACTACGGATCCTTAGACGGGAAAACAGAAGGTGAGAATGCAGTAGACACCACACAAACCACGGGCAAAGACAAAACAATCTACTCACGATGACAGACAGAGAGGCAGAGACATATAAGGGAGCTGGGGAACGAGCGACAGGTGGGGAAGACTCAGCTCGTGATCTGCGCACCCCCACCACGATCAGCGCTGATTGCCCAGACCACGAGCTACCGAACCGACAGGACAACACAGACCGCAGGGGAAGCTGAGAAGGCACCCTGCACCGTGACAGTACCCCCCACCTCAGGGACGCCTCCTGGCGTCCCCGGAGGACTCACCATGACGTTGATGAAATTGATCAATGAGAGCGCGATCCAGAATATCGCGAGCCGGAATCCAGCATCTCTCCTCCGGACCATAACCCTCCCAGTCTACCAGATATTGATGACCTCTACCCCTACGCCTCACATCAATGAGCCGCCGTACTGTATAGGCTGGCGACCCCTCGATGAGCCTAGGAGGCGGAGGGGCAGAGGTCAGGGGCTGAAGGGGGGAGCGAAAGGCGGGTTTGATCTTCGAAACATGGAAAACCGGGTGGATCCTTCTAAACTGAGGGGGCAATTTGAGCCGCACTGACACCGGACTAAGCACCTTGGCAATAATAAACGGTCCAACAAATTTGGGTCCCAGTTTACGTGAGGGCAGTCTGAAGTTAATGTCCTTAGTAGACAACCAGACTCTCTGACCACACACGTAAAGTGGGGGCTTAGTACGATGACGGTCCGCCGATGCCTTGTTCCTCTCGCCAGTCCGAGTGAGGGCTTCTCTGGCGATCCTCCAAGTACGGAGGCATCTCTGAATAAACGCATGCGCGGAGGGAACAACGGCATCGGATTCTTGAGAGGGGAATAAAGGTGGCTGGTAGCCTAAACAGCACTGGAAGGGAGACAAACCCGTAGATGAGACCGGGAGGGAGTTATGCGCATACTCTACCATGGTCAACCTGGAACTCCAAGATGACGGTTCAGCAGACGCCACACAGCGCAGAACTCTCTCCAAATCCTGGTTGGCACGCTCGGCCTGACCATTGGTCTGCGGGTGATATCCGGAGGATAGGCTCGCAGTCGCTCCCAGCTGTCGACAGAACTCTGTCCAAAACCTAGACACAAACTGGGGACCCCTGTCAGAAACCACGTTCACTGGGAGGCCATGAATCCGGAAAACGTGATCTAAGACAATAGTCGCTGTCTCCCTCGCTGACGGCAACTTGGGGAGGGGAATAAAATGGACCGCCTTTGAGAACCTGTCCACCACAGTGAGAACTACCGTCCTGCCACTAGACGGAGGCAAGCCAGTAACAAAGTCCATCGCTATGTGTGACCAGGGCCGCGAAGGGACCGACAACGGCTGGAGTAGCCCTGCTGGGGGTCGATTGGATCCCTTACCCGTAGCACAAATAGGACAGGCCGACACAAACCTTCGAGCATCCTGCGCCATGGACGGCCACCAAAACCGCTGCTTGATTAACCTAAAAGTACGAGTTGCTCCAGGGTGGCAAGCTAGACTAGAAGAGTGGCCCCACTGTAGTACGCTAGTTCGGACTGATTCGGGTACGAAGAGCAGACCCTCTGGGCATCCAGTGGGAACAGAAGCGTCGCGCAGTGCGGTGCGGACCTTGGACTCCACCCCCCAGGCGACCGCAGCCACAACCCGTTCGGGATGCAAAATGGCCACAGGGAGGGTGGGTCTAGCCTCCGCCTCAAAAACCCGCGACAGCGCGTCAGGCTTACCATTCTTAGAGCCGGGGCGATAAGAAATGGTAAACCTGAAACGTCCAAAAAATAATGCCCAGCGAGCCTGCCTAGAATTTATTCTCTTGGCGGTGCGAATGTACTCCAGATTTTTATGATCAGTCCAAACGATAAACGGAAATCGCGCTCCCTCTAACCAGTGCCGCCACTCCTCCAGCGCCAGCTTGACAGCTAGTAACTCCCTATTCCCGATGTCATAGTTCCGTTCCGTGGGGGTTAAACGATGAGAAAAGAATGCGCAGGGATGTATTTTCTCGTCCGAAGATGATCTTTGAGACAAAACTGCCCCAACCCCCACCTCCGACGCATCCACCTCCACAATGAACTGACGAGATGGGTCAGGGGTCGTTAAAATAGGGGCCGAAATAAAGAGACTCTTAAGGTTCTCAAACGCAGCTTGGGCCTGCGACGACCAACAGAATCGTTTCTTTGTGGAGGTGAGATCAGTCAGAGGAAGGGCGATCTGGCTAAAGTTCCGAATGAACCGCCTGTAAAAATTGGCAAACCCCAGAAAGCGCTGGACCGCTCTACGACTATCTGGGGTGGGCCAATCAGCAACTGCCTTTACCTTGGCGAGATCCATTCGGATACCCTCAGACGAGAGAATAAATCCCAGGAACGGAACCGACTGTGCGTGAAACTCACACTTCTCCAACTTAACGAATAAACGATTCTCCAGCAGCCGCTGGAGCACTCGCCTGACGTGCTGGACATGATCACGCTCGTTCTGGGAGAAGATCAGGATGTCATCGATGTAAACAAAAACAAACCGATCGACCATGTCTCGGAGCACGTCGTTGACGAGTGCCTGAAAGACCGCCGGGGAGTTGGAAAGCCCAAACGGCATAACTAAATACTCAAAATGCCCCGTATGGGTGTTAAAGGCGGTCTTCCATTCGTCCCCCTCCCTAATCCGAACCAAGTGATAAGCACTGCGGAGGTCCAACTTCGTAAAGATGGTTGCCCCCTGAAGGAGCTCGAAGGCCGATGACATCAACGGCAAAGGATAACGATTCTTTACCGTGATGTCATTCAACCCCCGATAGTCAATACAGGGGCGCAACGATCCATCCTTCTTCTCCACGAAGAAGAACCCCGCCCCGGCTGGAGAGGAAGAGGGACGGATAATGCCTGCTACCAGAGAATCATGTATATACCTCTCCATGGCCTCCCTCTCCGGACCCGACAGAGAGTAAAGATGCCCCTTAGGTGGAGAAGTGCCTGGCAACAGGTCAATCGCACAGTCGTACGGGCGGTGCGGAGGCAGAGATGAAGCTCGGGACTTACTGAAAACCGCTCTCAAATCATGGTAAGCCTCCGGTACATCCGCCAGGTTAACCAGCTCCTCCTGCAACACAGAATGAGGCAAGACTGGGGAAAATGCAGCACCCAAACACTGAGCTAAACAGAAAGGGCTCCACGCCAAAATAGAACCACGGGCCCAATCAATATGAGGGTTATGTTTAACCAGCCAGGTGTGACCCAACACCACTGGAGCGGTGGGCGAGTGAATAAGGTGAAATTTAATCTCCTCCGCATGATTACCAGACAAAGTCAGTGTGACAAACGGGGTGGTGTGGGTAATATTAGTGAGATGGGTGCCACAAAGGGTCCTGGCAGAAATAGGTTCGGCCAGCGCGACGGCCGAAATCCCCAGACTTGTTGCCAATCTGGAATCCATGAAGTCACCCTCCGCTCCAGAGTCAATCAATGCCGAAACCTGGAAAACAGCTCCCCCAAACTGTACTGAAGCTTGAAATTCTGAACGGCCACCAGGTGGCAGTCGAGTAGTAGTGACGCTCACCCTGCGCTCTCCCTTGCGTGAAAAGCGTCGTCCTGCCACAGGGCACGCCGCTACCACATGACCCGCCTCACCGCAGTAAAGACACAGCTGATTCTCCAGGCGACGGCGTCGCTCTCCTATGGTCAGCCGTGCTCTCCCGATCTGCATAGGCTCCTCCTCCGGGAGGATGCGGCGTTGAGATATCGTGTCACATGCTGCTCCACACGCGACCCCGGTGAGGTGTTCATGGGGAATCCCCTCTCTTCGGTGCCGAGAACGGAGAGTAATCCGGTCGTCGACCCGAATGGCGAGGTCGATAAGCTCATCCAAGCCAGAAGGCAGCTCCAGAGAATATATCTCGTCCTTCACATGCTCAGCCAGGCCGTGGAGGAAGTGATCCCAGAGAGCCTTCTCATTCCAGCCGCAGGACGTGGCGAGCGTGCGGAACTGAATGGAGTAACCAGACACCGACTGCTCTCCCTGCTGAAGCAGCGACAATGCTCGTGCTGCTTCAATCCCGCGTGCCGAGCGATCAAATACCTTGCGCAGCTCCTTCGAGAATGCCTCAAACGACACACAACAGTCATGCTTGCTGTCCCACATAGCCGTTCCCCACTCTCTCGCTTGACCCACTAAGAGAGTGATGACGAACGCTACCCTGGATTGCTCCGTGGGAAAACAGGAAGGCTGGAGAGTGAAAGTTAGCGAGCACTGGGACAGAAATGACCGACATGAGTTGGGCTCACCCGAGTATGGAGCGGGCGGATTAAGTCGCGGTTCCGCGTGGCGAGGAGCGGGTGGGACAGACGGGGCTGCTGAAGGGCTGGCCTGCAGCTGGTCAAGCCGTTCTGCTAGCTGGTTGAGTTGGAGAGAGATCTCTGAGTAAGCGCGCCGAGAAGCCGCGATTTCCTCCTGCTGACGACCCAGTAGAGAGCCTTGCTGCAGGAGAGCTCGGCGCAGCTCCGTCTCCTCTGCTGAATCCATTCTTTGGTGAGTAGATTCTGTCAGGGTGCGGGCTAGACAGAGGACTCAGATGCAGAGTAGGGAAAAGGAGAATCTTTATTCTCGCCACAAAACACAAAATAACATAAACAATAATCAAATGCTCTGGCGCACACAGAGATCTCCGAGCTGGCCGGCACACTGCGGACCACTCGCGCTGCCGGATCTCCGAACTACGGATCCTTAGACGGGAAAACAGAAGGTGAGAATGCAGTAGACACCACACAAACCACGGGCAAAGACAAAACAATCTACTCACGATGACAGACAGAGAGGCAGAGACATATAAGGGAGCTGGGGAACGAGCGACAGGTGGGGAAGACTCAGCTCGTGATCTGCGCACCCCCACCACGATCAGCGCTGATTGCCCAGACCACGAGCTACCGAACCGACAGGACAACACAGACCGCAGGGGAAGCTGAGAAGGCACCCTGCACCGTGACAATTTAAGCATTCAAAAATTTATTGAATTCAAAATTAGATAAATCTTGTTAAAAAAAAAGGCTGAAAGGTCAAAAAAGTGAGATTTTGCACAACAAGGCTGCATTTATTCGTTCAAAAATACAGTAAAAATTGTGAAATATTATTACAATTTAAAATAGCTGAATCTATGTTAAAATGTAATTTATTTCTGTGATGCGCAGCTGTATTTTCAGCATCATTACTCCAGTCTTCAGTGTCACATGATCTTCAGAAATCATTCTAATATGATGATATTCTGCTCAAGAAACATTTCTGATTATTATCAGTGTTGAAAACAGTTGTTCTGCACAATACTTTTGTGGAAACTGTGATACATTTTATTTTTCAGGATTCACAGATGAATAGAAAGTTTGAAAGAACAGCATTTATTTGAAACAGAAATCATCTGTAACATTATAAATGTCATTTTTGATCAATGAAATGCATCCTTAATGAATAAAAATATTAATTTTAAGTAGGTTACCAGTTGTTACAGCTGTCGTTGGGCACGCTGTCTCCCTGCATGTACAGCGCCCCCTTATGGTAACATGGGCAGCGGTGGAGGGGCACACAGGTGTTATTAAACAGATAGAATCCAGGAGAACAGTAACAGCCATCATAACACTCGGTGGCACACTCCACATCCGCCGTGGCATCCAGACACACTCGCGGACACGCACCGCCCTGAGCCTCGCACTGAGCCTTAGACAGGAAGCTCATACCATCTGGACACACACCTGCAGCACACACACACACACACACACCAGTCAAACATGCACATCAGCAGAAGCGATGGAGAGGCTCCAGCAGGTTTAATAGCGTGATGTACCGGAGCAGGGCTGGACGTTGCAGTCTCGTGTCTGTATGTGCGGCCCGGGACAGGCGAAGCCTTCGTACAGCGGCGGAGGAGATCTACAGAAGCGCTCTCTCGTCTGAACACCAGAGTCACACTCAGATGAACACACAGACCAGCTCGACCAGGACGACCAGCCGCCGTGCACTAGTGCCACACCAGAGACAAACTATCAGAGAAACTGCAGTGCTTGACAACAATTTGAGCAATTAAATGTATAGAGAATATATATATATATATTTTTAATGGACAAAAATAGTGATTTTTTTTTTGAAGATTAATTATATTTTGTATTTGTTCCAACTATAATAAAGAATTAAATTATTTTCTTTTTATAAGATTTTTATTTGATAATAATGTAGAATTTTTTATTTTGTATTATATTTTATTAATTTAATCATTTTATTTTTATATTTATTTTATTTTTATAATTTCTTAATGTGAATTAGCTTTTATCGTTATGTTTTTTATACTACATAATTTTTATTTTAGTTATATATTTTTTTTAATTTATGTGTTGGTCAATTTATTTTTATTTTAGCTTTAGTTTTAGTTCAGTTTTCATTTGAATTTAAGTTACATTTTTAGCTTTATTTGTATGTGCTTTAGTCATTTTCTTTTCCGTTTTTTTATACTACTATTTACATTTAATTTATTTTAATTTCAGTTTAAGTTTAACTTTCATTTTAATTTTAATAATGTTTTTAGCAATTTTGCTGTGTGATTTTGTCATTTTTGTTAGTAATTTTAAATTTTTTATTTGGGTTTCATTTCATTTTAAGGTCTAGTTTTAGTTCAGTTTTAGTTGTGTTAATTTATTTTCGTTTTTAATTTTAGTGCTTCAAAGAAAATTGGAAATGTTGCTTTGAAAGCTAACTGTTAATAAATAATAATAATAATAATAATAATAATAATAATATTATAAAAAATATTATTAATATTTATATTTAATTTTATTGTTTATTTTTATGTTTACTTAAGTTAACATATACAATTTGTAAAATTTCCCTTTACTCTGAAATTAAAAAATGAACAAGTCAACAATTTTTTTAATCAATTTAGTATTTATTTATTGTTTAAATTTGAAAGAAAAAAATGTGATATGGTGAAACGTCAACTTATTACAATCTGTATGAATTTTACTGTACATTTCTGCAATATGAACATCAACTTGACATAATCACCACTGATAAGCTACTACTAAAAATAATGTAGAAACGTTAATATAGAAACTTACATTTTCTGTAAAGCTGCTTTGCAGTGATTTGTATTGTGAAAAGCGCTATACAGTATTGAATTGTATGCATGTTTGCAACTAAGAGCAAATGAGCGAGAAAAAGAAATGTAATTTCCAATGCTATAATGAAGTGTGTTTTGAGATGTACCGGGGCAGTGGATGGTGTTGCACGGCTCGTGTTCTTCCGCGTCTCCTTCACAGGACGCTCCGGTGAGTGTGTGATTACAGCTTCTGAAGCGCCGCCTCAGTCCCACAGCGTCCACATGCTGAAAACACGTCTTACTGCACTCGGACCACGGCGTCCACTCGCTCCACGACACTCCCTCAGGACCTGCACACCTCACAGTCATCATCTGCACTAACACTAGGAGCATATACTACTGCTGTGTTTGGATTTTACCCTCTGAGCAGGACGTGTAGCACCGCCGGGCTTCAGTAGAGTCTCCTTCACACGGCTCCACATTCACCGCTCCCAATGGACTCAGAGGAGATCTGTTATATAATCATTCAAATGTAATAAAACATGTTTTCCTGCTGGCTTTTACATGCATAAAAAACACAACTTTAATAAATGGTTCATAAACCAGTCAGTCCACCTGTAACGGTGCTGTACTCCTGTCCCACAGCTGCTGTCACATGACGTCCATGAAGACCAGGCCGACCAATCACAGCGAGCGACACAGCTGGATTCATCACAGGTGACACGACCTTCTTTACACACACTGTGTGATTGGAAAAAACATCACAACATGCATTTACAGCATTAAACACTGCCAGATCATCAGAAGAACCGCTCATGCATCAAATGAATCTACTGACCATGTGCTGCAGCTGCCGTTACTGACTTCCTGTCCAGGCTGGATGACCGAACCCTCCCACAAACACTCACATTTACTGGCATTGACACAACGGCCCTCTTGCAGGAAGAGCCCAGGAGGACAACGACATCCTAACCAACAAAAGTTATATAATCATAATAAATATAATAGAAATATATAAATCATATATTATAATTTCTCTTTTGGCCTTTCTCTTTGTAATAATTATTTTTATTATTTTTAAAATAAAATAAAATTAAAATAGCTTATTAAATATTATTAAAATAAGAAATTATTTATCATTATTAAAATAATATATTGAAATTATTTAATAAATATTAAAATAACAGATTATTATAATTACAGTTAATTATATATTTTTATTAAAATAATACATTTAATGTAATAAATAAATAATAATAATAATTTCCTTTTCAAATTACTATATTTCTATACTCTATAATATATTTATTATTATCAATATAATATATAAAACAATTATATATATATATATATATATACTAGGTCTGCATATCTGTATTATCTGTAATAATTTGAGATACAATACTAGAGAACAATACTTAAAATCTAACAACAACAACAAAAAAAACTGATTAATTGTAATAAATTATTTTCATCTATTAATAGCCTTTAAAATGGGGCTGAGGTTGTACCTGTAGTACAGTTTAAGGTGCAGTTCCTCTCTGAATGGAGGTCAGAGCAGGTCACGGGACATGGCTCAATGTTTCCAGCCAAACAATCCGACTCCTCCACCAGGATCATTCCTCCGGTGCAGCCTGCAGCAAACAATCTCATTCAGCAAGAGCATACAATAAACTACAAATAACAGTCTGCAAAACCTGTCCAAATTTCAGAACAAGGACTGTTGCACTATAGCAAAATATAACTTCATGCAACAATCATGCAAGCTTTTTAAACCACCGTGCAGCATGTGAATATGAGAAGTGTAGCGGCGCTCACCGCTCTGTGTGTCTGTGTTCGGGCCGCAGGTCTGCGTGTTACACGTCTGTGTTTGTCTGCTCATCCCCTCACAGTCTCTCCCACCGTTTTTGGGCGGAGGGTTCGAGCAGGTCCTGTTCCTCACCATCAGTCCTCCACCACACGGGACGTCACAACCGGACCACTGCGTCCACTCCGACCACTGACCGTCCACTGAGAATTCATCAGAGAAAACAACGAGCCTTGAATCCATGTGTTACAGTGATATTACTGCGGTAAAGGGAGGTTTTTAGAGATATCAGCACATTCAGCTCAGTTTGGACCCAGAAGAGGTACTTAAAAAAAAAATCCAATTTGATGAGATGAAAACAAACTAGGTTAAGACGGTCAAAATACACATCTTTTATTTTTTTTTAAAGAAATAATAATTACAATAATAATTAACTTTAATACTGAAATAATCTATTAAATATTTTTAAAATATTTAAAATTATTTCCTTTTCAAATGACTATAATTTAACATGTATATTATTATTAATATTACTAGAACTTTTATATATTGCTATTAAATAGCTGGAAAAGGTATAAAGTATATAACATATAATAATAATACATTATTATTATATACAGTATGTAGCCTCTTTTCCATATTTCCCACACACTTTTAGTGATACACATGAATACACAAACACACAAAACACATAACGAATAAACTATTTTTAAAAATGAGAAAAAATAAAGTCCACATTTCACTTTGCATATTGATGATCCAGCTGCAGCATAAAATAAAAATCATCTTTTTCATCTGAAATCTATGGCTTTTGCAAGTCAAATGAATATATTTTGTTTGAAAAAATTCCATGGTAACATTTATGTTGTTTTGTAAAAGATTGTGCACATATGTTTATTAAATTATGACTGTTTTTCAGTTACAAGTTCAAAGGAGTTTAATTAAATTAAATCAATTTCAGTAATTAATTGTAAATATGGCAATTCTCAGATTATTTGTTTTTATAAATTTCATATAATGATATATTTAAATCCAAATTTCTCATGCATATATGCAATATTTTTTTCTTGCATTGCTATAGTTAATGTATGACTTCATGTATGAAGTCTTTTAATTCTGACTGTTCTGTAATATTATGTTGAATGCAAAAACAGTATGCAGGTTTTGAATGCATTATGAATTTTAATACAGAAACATGTTTGTACCAGGACAGGCCTGCAGGAAACACGCACGGCTGTCGAACTGAGCGCCGCCGCAGGATCCGCCCGACCGGGCGTCTCTCAGGATGCTCCTCTGACGGAAAAGTGACCCCAGACCACACGACACACTGCACTGACTCCAGGACGTCCAGGGAGACAGAACACAGTCGACTGCAGGACACAAACAGACCTCTCAATCCCACAATGCACCTGACCTGAGATCAGCTCACAGATAAACTTCTGAGATGTGTGTTTCTGGACTCACAGCAGTCGCTCTCGTCTGAGCCGTCGGCACAGTCTCTGCGCAGGTCACATCTCTTATCCAAACTCACACACTCACCGCTCCAGCAGCTGAACTGCTTGGAGGAGCAGAGTTTGGGCACCAGGGGGCGCTGAGAGGGTGTGACAGACCCTGAGGACAGACATTAGTGTTATCCATGCTTAAATAATATTATAAATGTTCAATAAGTGGTTTTAATATGTGTTAGGAGAGTCAACACTATTAAAAATTACACATGTATTCATTCAGTAGATGCATTTTCAGCTTGGCCTTTACTAGCTGATTAAAAAATAATAAAATTAAATATAAAATAAAAGTGCATTACAAAAAGTGTTGCAAATGTGTAAAATGTGAACAAAAAAAATTCAAATGTAACACTAAATAATCAATTAAAGGAAATTTTTTTTTTTAATTCTGAAAACTTTTAAAAATAAGTTTAAGGTTAGTCTGTAGTCATAACAAATCAAAACATTTTTAACAAAGTACTGATTCACCTGAATAATTGTAACCGTGTTGAAAAATTATTTTCAGTAACTGAAATATAAATATGAATAAAAGACTTAAACTTTAAAACTCTACATGACATTTAGAAATGTTGTCTTGGCAAAGAACTGAAATAAGTTTATGCTGAAGTACTAAATTTGAAAATAAAAATACATAAAAAATATTTTAAATGATGAACTATTAAAATAACCCCAAAATTAATAAAAATTACAAAAGCACATAACAAGATTAGAATGAAAACTGAAAATATAAAAATAAAAGCTAATTCAAAATATTAATAAATATTATAACAGTACATAAATAAGTCTAAAATAATGTGTCACATTTATATATTAAGTGAAATGCTGTTGTTTGTTGTTGATGCTTGACTTTGTATGTAGAAATCAGGATGTTTTATTTCTGCATATTTGGTATAAATGCATCTAATGCTGTTACCTTAATTGACATCCTCACTGTTTTCGTGCAAGATAAATAATATTTTTTGCATGCGGAAATAAATTATATCCCAGTTCAGACAGTTCATTATTTAAAAAGATAAAGCTCTTAAATAACTTCAAGATAATTAGCTAGTACTTTTCAGAAGGGCAACTTGACTGTAATCGAACATCTGTTATGATTAGCAGTTTCTACGCAGCTTCCTCAACACTGATGGCATGTAATTAGCAAAATAAATGTTTTGTTTTTACCACAGCGATCTTCATCGGATCCGTCGGGACAGTCCTCACGGCCGTCACACACAAGAGCAGCTTCCACACAACCGAACGTCCTGCAGGCGAACTGTCCTTCCACGCACACTACTCTGGGTAAACCATCATCAGTGGGTGTAGATGTATCCCAGAATCCTTTAGAAAATGGATAACAGTATTTTGAAAGCTTTACTATTGTTATACACCAGCACCTGCTGTGTCAAACACACAAACACACACCTGTCGTGTTGAAGTAGGGCGTAGGCTTCAGAACATGAACGCCCGGTTCTCCCGTCGGACCGACAGCAGGTGGCGCTGTTGTGATGAGGGCCGGTGGAGCCACTCCTGGGCTGCCGTCCTGTGGGCTCTTGGTGTGAAGTCCTGGACGTCCAGAGGTGTAGTTATAGTGACCAGGACGTCCCGTTGGGCCGGTGGGGGTCTGTAATCCTGGTACACCAGGTGGCGCTGTGGTCACTTCACTACTAGGGGTGACCAACTCATCTGAACAGAACAAATTTTTTTTCCTCTTAGGTTGAAATAATAGATAATATTACATATGTTACACATTGCATTATATAATGCTTAAAGAAAATGCCACAAAAGGCAATTTTATAGGACCATTAACATTTTTTAAAATTTATTAATTACTTTTTTTTTTAAACTGCTTACACACATTTTCAAAACTTTGCCCCTTTTTTTCAAAACTTTACACACAAATAAAAGAATTGCAGACATGAATTAGTGTATGGTTTTGCAGATTTGGTGTGTAGTTCTGGTGTTTGGAGTAATGATTGTGTGTATAAGCAGCTGAAAAAATTAATACATTTATATTTCATTCATAGATCATAGAATTAATTAACATTTGCTGTTTTTATTTAAAATATATAAAAATAATTATTTTATTTAAAAATATAATTAAAAATTGCATTGCAGGATTTTTTTTATTGCATAATAATGCTAAAAAATGTATTATGGCAAAGTTATTATCGGTAACTAAAACTAACACCATAAACACCAATGTTTGTTACACAATAAATGTTCTATAACTGAAATAAAATTTGTACAAATTAAAACTATTTTATTTTCACCTAGTTGCCATGGCAACATTTCTCATTTTCATTTAGTTTAACTTGAAGTACCAAAATAAATAAAATTAAAATTGGAGCAAAAAATTATAATTGAGAGAGAGAGAGAGTGAGAGAGAGAGAGAGAGGTATGGATATTTAAAAAATAGTAAAAACGACAAAAACATAACAAAATAACTAAAATTATAACTAAAATTAAAATGAAAATAAAATTTTAAAAAATCATAAAAACTATAATAGTATACCAGTAATAGTAAAATAACATTGCATTATGGAAATGTTTGGAATTTTAATGTGTTTAATTGTCATGATAATGTCAATGTAACCATGCAAAAAAAAAAAAGTAATTGTCATTAAAATATGATACATAACGTTTTTATGCCAAATCAATTTTTTTTTTTTTTTTATGTGGTATGAATTAAGACCTGGTCACTTGATTCACTCAGGCCTCTGAGAAGCAATGAAAACTAAAAAAGAAACAGCAGCAGGCAGCAGCTGTACCTCCTCTACAGCCCAGCACCTCCACACGGAGATAGAAAGTGTGGCGAAACTCTACAGGAATGATCCGGAGAAACCGAGCTCGGACCAGTCTGTCCAACCAGCGTGTGACGGGCGTCCGGCTGACCATCCTCACCTCAAATATCTGACACAGACACAATAACATACTTCATTTACACATCCATTTCATTCCTAAATCAGCTAACTTTCATTTTAACCAGCACAGCTCAGTCCTAATGGCAAATACACGGGTTTGATAACCTTTGGAGGAGAGCCTCTGTCTCCAGTCTCAGTGAAGTTGCTGAAGTGGTTCTCCACCAAAGCGAAGGCCAGTCTGTATTTGCTCAGGTATCCCCACATGCGTTCACTGCCCTGCGTCACCACACCCGAAATCCAGGTGGGCTCCAGGAAATCCACCTGGAAATACGGATGAGGGTCTCCAGGTAACGGACTCCATCCTGGCTCCATCACCATCCTGAGAAGCACCGAAACAAACAAGTGTCATCAAAGGCATCATGTTACAGGTTGTAGTTGATCTTGTTTATTCTATTTGCAAGATGAGATGATGGTCATATTTTCTTCATCTGTGCATTCATACATGTTTATGACATTAATTCATCATAAAATGCTTACACATTGGGTACGACGTTGAGCCGGCCTGCGTCTGCAGGATTATTCTCTCTGTATGAGGACGAGGTCAGCTGACCATAATGGACACGCCCATCCTCCAATCCCAGAGCAGAAGAACAGACACCTGATGCGTGACAGACAAGTGAGGGTCAGGTAAGGTTATTACAGTTAACTAATACCATAAAAAATACTTTGTTACTTGAAAAAATGTTAACTGAAAAAAAAAAAAAAAAAAAAAAAAAAAAAAAAAAAATTATATATATATATATATATATATATATATATATATATATATATATATATATATATATATATATATATATATATATATATTTCAGCTAGTGGACAAGGCAAGAGTTTTCATTTAATTCTCATTTAGTTTAACTTGATGTACTAAAACAACTAAAAATAAAATATAAATGAATAAAAATGAATAAACTTTTTTTTAGTGATAACACACAATAACATTTTTAAAAGTTTAACTAAAATTAAACTAAAAAAAGATAGAAAAAAAATCTAATTTAGAATATTAACAAAAACTATAAAAATATATCATATGAGTTCCTACCTTTCTGACCAGGTCCTCCTTCCTAGGAAATGCAAAGAAAAAAAATTGTTAAACAATTTAAAATTTATTTCCAAGATTAATTACAATTACTATGTTTCTGATATAAAACTGATAAACATTCATAACAAAACACATTTCAATAAAACACAACTATAACCAATCTTCTATATACCAGTCACAATAGTACTACTTAAGCTCTAGCAACTCCATTTGTGCCATATTATATAAAAGAAAGTGAGGCATATTTAATAAATGTAATATCAAATATTTTTGTTTAGCTTTATACATTTTAATATTAATATTATAATTATTTTTTAAGTGATATGGCTTGTTTTATGTCATTGTCAGACTTGTTTTAAGTGTGATTCTAGTTAACAGGTTAATAGGTTAAGTCTCACAGTGGTGGTCAGGGCACTCGGAGTGGTCACAGGCTTCTTGCTGGGTGTCCTGAGAGGGGCGGCGGTGGGGGTGACGTGGGTAATATTTGTATGTGTGCAGTCTCTCTCATCCGCTCCATCAGGACAGTGAGGAACTCCATCACAGCGGCGCTGCGCCTCAATGCAGCCTCCTGGAGGAGGACAGGAGAACTGACCCGATGCACAGACCGCCGGCCTTCTGGAAGGAGCAGGACGAGTTCCTGAACATAAAATAAATATTTCATTTATAACAAAATATAGTGTTCAGCAAGAAAAAAAGCACAGAAAAGCAGAAGCCTATTTTTAGGATGAATAAGTGTTTTGCAATGTGACATTATTTATATATTTTTTCCCTTCAAGTTCCAATTAGTTTTTGTAATTCTCATTATTTTTAATGGCGATTTTCATTTCAAATAAATGCATTAGTGACATGCAGTATTTGTTTACTTATTTAAATCTGTAAAATCTGATGCAATTTTTAATTTTTTTTTGGTTGTGGGGTTCAATGTATTATAATAATTAATGATATATTTTCAAGGTTTATAAATAAAGGCCTTTTTTATCCCCTTTTTGTCCAGCAGATTGGGTCTGGGTCTATGCCCACTACTGTTATTTTATTATATCATTAATATATTTTTAATACGTTTTTTTTTTTTTTCAATTAAAGTTTTAGTAATTTTGTTGTATTTGTAATTTTTTAATGTTTTTTGTCAAAAATAGTCTTTTTTATTTTCCATTTCATTTTTAGTAATTTTATTGCGCCAACTAAAGTAAATAAAAATGGCAACTAAAAGAAATGAAGCTATTAATTTATTCAAATTATCATAGATTTTTAATGTACTGTGTATTAATTTATATACAGGGACGTAGCGGCGGGATGGGAGTTGACCACTCATGCTCTGATGGGAATGAGAGTCAGAGAATTTTAGATGGAGTTTAGGGCTGTTCACTTGCTGTTCTGACACCTAAAATGTAATGGAGAGGGAAACTAAAGATACCATCAGCACAGCCCATGATTTCGACTCTCAGATAGATTCCATTCTGAAAATCATGAGGCAGAATTCGTACGAAGCGAGCCGACACCATCCGGTCCAGACGGGCCAAAGCTACGCCACGGTCATCACGGTTTCCCTGAAACACCTGGAAGAAAAATTCAGAAAAGCCAAATATAAATACTTACTTCTTAAAGGTGCAGTATCTAATATTGACAACTAGTGGTTGAAATGGGTACTGCAGTACAAATTCAAAATACTTTAATACAAAATTACACAAAATATTTTTCCATCTTTGAGATGGCAGCCACAGCACACAGAAAAAAGTCAATGTTTCTGTTTTGCTGCATGTAGCGTTTAAGTGGGACACGAATTGACGTGTTGGACAAGATTTTGTCTGTTGTTGATGTTGGGTCATTGTGTGTCACCTTAGCTTTGGGTCTGGCGTCTGTGATCAGCTCTTTATATGTGAACCACTGACGTCCGTCGCTGCTGAACTGCAGATAGAAGCTGGAAACAAACGTGTCAAACACGCCGCCACCCTGCGTCAACACGCCTGCAACACCACAAACAAACAACACATTACATTTATTTAGCTTTATTATGAAAAGCAATGCGGCACTGTTATAGTCTTGCATTAACCATATTTCAGCACCAGAAAAACACAGACAAAGCAACCACTGAGAACCACCTAGCAACTGCCAAGCAACACCCTAGCAACCACCTAGAAAACTCTACAAAATGCCTAGCAACCACACAGCAATGCCCTAGTAACTACCCATAAAACCCTATTAAGTGCCTAGCAATTCCCTAGCAACCATCCAGAATTCCCTAGAAACTGCCAAGCACCCACACAGCAACGCCCTAGCAACCACCCTGATAATCCTAGCAAACCGACTGACTTGTAATCAGCCAGCACAACCTAGAAACCACACGGCAAAGCCCCAGCAACCACCCAGAACATCCTAGAACCTGTTTGGTAACCACATAGCAACACCCTAGCAAAACCCTAGCAACTCCCAAGTAACTGCCTAGCAACCTCCTAGCAATAACATAGCAAAACCCTAGCAACCACCCTGAACACCCTAGCATCCGCCTAGTAACCACATAGAAACACCCAAGCAACCACCTAGTAGTCACATAGAAACACTCAAGAAACCCCCTGAACACCCTAGCAACCACCTAGTAACCACATTGCAACGCACTAGCAATCACCCAAAACACCCAAGCAACTCCCCAGTAACTGACTAGCAACTTCCTAGTCGCTTTGGATAAAAGCGTCTGCTAAATGAATAAATGTAAATGTAGTAACCACATAGCAAAACCCTAGAAACCACCCTGAACACCCTAGAACCTGTTTAGTAACCACATAGCAACACCCTAGCAACTCCCAAGTAACTCTCTAGTAACTGCCTAGCAACCTCCTAGCATTGACATAGCAAAACCCTAGCAATCACCTAGTAATCACATAGAAACACTCAAGAAACCCCCCTGAACACCCTAGCAACCACCTAGTAACCACATTGCAACACCCTAGCGATCACCCAAAACACCCAAGCAACTCCCTAGTAACTGACTAGCAACCTCCTAGTAACCACATAGCAAAACACTAGAAACCACCCTGAACACCCTAGCAACCACATAGTAACACCACAGCAACCCCCTAGCAACTTCCTAGTAACCACATAGCAAAACCCTAGCAACCACCCTGAACACCATTGAAACCTCCTAGTAACCACATAATAACACCCTGGCAACCACCCTAAACACCCTACTGTAGCAACCTCCAAATAACCACCTAGCAACACCCTAGCAACCACCCTGGACACCCTAGCAACCGCCTAGTGACCACATAGCAACACCCTAGAAACCACCCTGAACACTCTAGCAGAAGCCTAGCGCTGACTGTTGCCACAGCAAGCACCATATTGCAGACTATAACTTGTAAATGCATTGGACATTTAAATACTGTATACAACACTGTTATGTCACTAAAGTACAGTAAAATTAAAATCGATGTGAACTATATCATTTTCAAATATCATCAACATTCTAACGGAACTCAGCTTCCGTTAACAGCAGACTCTTTGACTGTATGTTCTTAAATGAGCTGTTGTTTGTGACCTGTGATGTTGTAGTGTCTGAGCAGGTCTATCTGGAGGTACGGCCCGCGTGACGAGTGTCTGTGCTCCTCAGGGGTCCCGGCCGGGAGCTCTCTGTACTCCTCCGGCTCCGGGCTCCAGCCCTGCAGGTCACTGTGGGGGTCCCGAGCGTGCAGACGTCCCGCTGACGGAGGGTGACCGGGCTGATGGGACGAGGCGCTGAAGCTGCTGGCGGGGAGCGAGAGAACGCCCAGAGCGGACCAACACTCATCTATTAAACAACACACAGAATACAGTATGTGAAAATAGAGAGTTAGAAATGACTCAGCCGCATCAAAGACTAAACCAATAAATAAACACTAAATAAATAAATATAATAAAACATAATTTTATTATACAATATACATGAATAATACTTCGCATAATTAGAACTGCATTTTTTCTTGACCGTGGCCATTAGAAATGACATAGTTCTACTCAAAAGTTTACCGAAGTTTACCCTTCCAGAATCTCTGTAAATGTTAATTATTTTAACAAAATGAGAGGAATCATAAACATTGCATTTTTTTATTTAATGCCATCCCCTAACAGATCTTTACATGCATATACTGTAGTTCACACGGCAAATTAATAGCTGAATTTATATAAAAAATATATTTTCAAAAGTTTATCTTTGATTCTTAATACCTGAATGATCCATGACTATTTTTAGGTTTTGTGATGGTTGTTCATGAGTCTATAGAACCCTGTTTCTGCCACTGAATAACAAATTAAAAAGATAATTGCGACGACTTCAATCACAATTCTGACTTTTTTCTAAGAATTGTGTGATATAAACTTTCAATTTTGACTTTTTTCTTAAGCTATAAAGTCGGAATTGTGAAAAAGTCAGTCTTGTTTTTCCCCAGAACTGGACTTTATATCTCACAATTCTGAAAAAGAAGTCAGAACTGTCAGAAAAAAAAAAGAAAAAAGAATTGATTTCCTCTTTTTGTGTAATTTAGATGGAAAATGTTTGCCTTTTTACTGTATGAGTCACTTATCAAAAGTTGCTCAAACTTGGTGCTTTTGGAAGAAAAAGTTGCTAGGGTAGTCTGAAAAGTTGTCAAAATGTAGCAACAAAATTGCGATGTTGGCAAAACTGGGATGTATGTTTGAATGAAACGGACCTGCAGGTGGCAGAGGGTACGTCGGGACGGTCGGAGGGCCCTCTGGTGGTGTGGAGGGTCCGAGGGTTATTGGCAGGATCATTGGTGTAGTCGTCATGATAGTGCTGCCGTTACCTGACAACACAACACAACACAACAGACTTCTGCATGAACAACAGCGCATTCTGACTGCATGATCACACCACAAGTATAGAATAATAACTACAACAAATATGTTAAACCTTTTTCTTCACAATAGCAACACTTGTCTCCTTCCCCTGGAATCAGAATATGACCCTAAAAACAGAGAAAAAAAGTCACCCAGTTAAACCTGAACATGCAATATCGGTGACAGTTCATAATGAGGTCCCATTAGTTAATGTTAGTTATAGCATTAACAAAGCTCAAGCTATTTGTTATAGTCTTTATTAATCTTTGTAAGTTAATAAAAATACAAATATTATTTCACTTTAGCTCAGGTCCATTAAATAATATTAAAAGACACGACTTTTGGTTTTAGTGATGTATTAGAAAATGTTGAAATTGCCTTTAACTAAGATTAATTAATTTTTAGAAGTATTTTTCACTGTTAATTAAAGAATTAACTTAGGTTAACAAATGGAACCTTATTTAAAAACTGCTACCACAATAACTAGCAATTTAATGCAAAAACTAAGAAATTGTCATTTGAATTCTGTGTTTTGTGGTGTAACTGAACAAATTTATTCACATTCATTTATATATATATATATATAAACCAGCCTGTTTTAGGCAATAAACAGAAAAATAATAATACTGACACTGAAAGAATTCATTAATTATGAAACAAATATAATTTCAGGAATGTGGCAATAATTTAACAATCAAGAAATTAATATTTAAATAATAATTCAATTTAAATAACATTTTCATGTTCATGGTTCACTTAATGTTCAAATTATATGCATGTAAACAAATAAATTGTTTATTTTTTTAGTAAGTGTTTTATTTAGAGTGATATTGTTTTAAATGCATTAATTAATTTATTTAATTTTACATTTCTACAATTGAACTAATTATTAGCTTTTCATCAACTCACAAACTTCCTGCAGATTCAGGAGAGTTTTGTGTTATTCTCATCTGACAGGGTCACACACACACACACACACACACACCTGTGGGCATCCAGTGGCAGTGTAAGGACAGTACGGGATGCACTGCACCGTGAGATTGGGCAAACACTGACACATCTGACACTGACCGCCTTTCCAGCGCTCTCCCACCACATGAGTGTGTCCACGATATTCACACTCCCTGCACGGCTCCGTCTGACAGCTGAGAACAAACACACGCCATGAAAAATATCATCAACATCCGCTAAAGCAATGCATGGTCATGGGGTCGATTTCCAGGGAAAGCTTGTATTAATCAAATGTGTAATGCATTGATGCAATGTATGTAGTTTTTGGACACAAGCATCTGCTGGATGCATTAATGTGACTAATCGAAACATCTGCTAAAGCAAAAGGGCAGATGTGTGTTTTACATTTCCCAGATCTTCAGGATGCTTTGCAACATATTAATACTAACCGTCGTGCTTTCCGGTAAATTCCTCGGCACTGTCGGCCGTTGCCGTGTTTTAAGGGGTTATTCGGGCTGCGGAAAGACCACTGGACGCTCTGAACTCCACAGGGACCCAAACACTCGCCCCACTGAGACCAGGACGACCAGCCACAGTGAACTGATGAAAACACACATGCACAGTGATTCAAAACCTTGCAGGACACACTTAAACAAGGAACACAGAAGGAAAATCATAACATTTAAGTAATAGCAAGTAGCAAATCATGGCTTTGCTGGTTTGTGATGTAAACTAAAATGTACTAGCTATTTAAAAAAAAGGCTTCAATCTGCCTCATCCTAATTTCATCAATGAAATAAATGAAAACTGCATTTGTTCAATAAGGGTTTTCTAAAAGTGGGTTCACAAGAAATCTGTAAGGGGTTTGTGAGTTCATGAAAAGCTAATAATTCATTAAATTGTAAAAAAAACAAAAAAAAAAAACACATCAGAGAACCGTAAACATGCAAAAGTTTTGTTAAATTATTTCAATATTCATTTCTTGATCATAAATAAAATAAAGAATATTTTAATGACTTAATATGGCTTAATAAACATTTAGCATATTTTACAGTAAAAGATTCATTTTTAAAACAACTTAAAATAAATTAAAATCAGCATAAATAATTTTTTTTTTTTTTTTAACAATTTAAATTAAAATCACCATTAATTAAAAACAATTTAACAAGTATTATCATAATGTATACATAGGAATTACAATTTAAAAAAAATTGATTTTTTGCAAGGGGCATATGGGTTGATGGAAAAAATATAATAATAAAAAATATAAAAAAAATTAATAATAAAAAATTAAAATAATTTACTTTAATATAAAATACACTGAAATAAAACAGTTTCAACCAATCAAATAAAACACAAAAAATGATGAAGTATTTTATTTGTGTACCTGCATGTCATGTGACCATTAACTGACATCAGAGAACCATGAACATGTGAATGTTTTATTGTGTGTGATTGCGTGTGTGTGTGTTTTTGTTTATCCTACATTGCAGGGACCAAAGGATAGTAAAACTTTAGTAAAAAAAATGATTGAAAATAATAAATGATGTATGTCTGAAAGTGTAACAAGGCAAACAGGTTTTCTGTAAAGGGTGGGTTTAGGAGATATCATTTGCTCAGTATTAAAAAACAGACATCTATGGAAACTCCCCACAATTCACAGAAACCTAACATAGTGTGTGAGTGTGTGTGTGTTTACCTGAGCACTCTGGGTTGGTGTGACAGTGCTGGGCTCGTCCTCGCTCACACACACAGACGTCACAGCCCACTTTAACCTGCTGACCGGGCCAGTATCGAACCCCGGACACCTCACACACACACTCCTCCGGCCGAACACACTGCTGCTCGTGATTCATGACCGTCCCATCAGGACACCAGCAGCCTGATGGGAAAAACAGAACCAATGAGGAAACAGACAACCACGAATATACAGTACAGTAAAACAATCTTTTGTATTTATATTACCACAGTATTGTCATTTATAAATGGCCCCCAGTGTTAACTAAAGCGTAGTTAACGGCTCACCTGTGAAACACCTGGAGTTGTGGTCACATGTTGTTGCCCCGGATACGTGAGCGCAGGTCAAAGGGCACGGCGCACAGCTATGTCTGACGAGGCCCGCAGGACAGGAGACGTTAGCGCAGCCGTCCTGAGGACACGGCTCTGAAAAACACATCTGTGTTCAGCTGGGAAACATTGAGTGCTTCGTCATGGAGCTCATTTAACAAAAAAAGAGCAGATGAACCGACCTGCACTGCTCTATAATCACTACAAACTGAGTTTAAACATACAGTACACTGCTGATACAGAAACCACACAGAAACAAGGCCTTCAGATCAGCAATACTGCTCTGTTACTGGTGAATATAAATAAAATATTGTTTGGTAAATGGTCTAAAATATAATACCCTTAATTAAAAAAATGCTCTGTGTCATTACCTGAATGATCCATGAATGTTTTTGTGTTTTGTGATGTTATTTTATTAATATTTTGAATTATTTTTTATTTTCAGTTTTCATTTTAATTTTAGTTAATGTTTTGGTTAGTATTTATTATTTATAATAATTTTTTTTAATGTCCATATAGTTGGTATTATTATTTTTTTTTTCAATTTTTTTGTTATTTCATTACATCAAGTTAAAAATGAGAATTATAATAAAAATAATAAAAAAGTATTTTTTACTTTACCAAAATTACCCTGGATATATATATACATACATACGATAAATAATATGATAAATAATAGGTATTGTTGCATTGCCTTTCATTTTACTTTATTTTAACAACATAATATATAAATAGTTAGACATTTTAATAAAATGTTTTTTCTACACTACAATACTAAGATTATATTTGTTCATGACAATAATATAAAAAACAGCATAAACAAACAAACAAACAAATAAATAAATAAATAAATGGTTTCTGAAGCACCCAATGGTGCAAAGTGAGCACATTGTCAGTGATGAGAATGTATAAACAAATATTGTGTGCATAAATACACATTTTATATATATATATATATATATATATATATATATATATATATATATATATACACACACACACACACACATATTTGTAAATAAGTTATTTAAAAAAAGTAGAGTTACTCTAACATCCCCTGTTGAAATTGACACTACATAGACCAGACTGGACGAGCTCACAAAGGATTTTAGATGGATAAAAAATGGTTATGGGTATAATTGTAGGTAGACCAGCTTAACTAAACTGGTAACCAGCGAAGGTTTAAACCAGTGGCCAGCGGTTTATCTTCTCTAGATTGTTTGTTCTGGTTCTTACTGATGTCAGTAGTCAGGTGAGTTTCTCCAGGTAGTTCTGCACAGGTTCTGCCTCCGTTCTGCGGCGGGAAACACTCTCTCTGACGAACTTCAACACCTCCACAACCTTCACTGCAGTTCGACCACGTGACCCACGGCAGCCAGTAGCCATCGACTGTGGGACAGAACCAAGAACTCAACACCTGACACCAGGGCGTTCATTCATCAGGTATGTATGTACCTGGTGTGATATATTTTACCGGGGCAGGCGGTGGAGTAGCACTGCTGTCGCTGTGTTTTCTCTCCCCTGCAGTGTTCGTCTGAATCCTCGCGGCTGCAGCGTCTCTGTCGGCTCATGGTTCCTGATCCACAGCTTCGGCTGCAGGGGCTCCAGGAGCTCCAGGGACCCCAGACACCACACCCCGTCTCATCTGAGGCGTCTGCGGGACAGTCTGCTGCACCATTACACAACTACAACAACGACAGACAGACCACACTGTCTCAACCACATCCTGAACAACCATGAACTCACCATCAAACTGAAACATTTGTTTATGTTCTCTTTCAAAACAAGCACTGTGATGGGAAAATTAATGATTACCATATTCATATACCATATTTTTTTACATGGTACTCCAAGGTAAATGTCCAAAAAAAACAAGGTAGTATTTTTGATGTATAAACACAAATAAACACGCGTCTGTACCGCGTTGAAGGGCACACAGGATCCATCAGCACAGGTGAACTCTGGACAAACACGACTGGCGTTTCTCTCACCCGGTGGCGCTGTGGTGGGATTGACTTTATCTGGAGAAGGGAATTATACAAATTATACATTATTATAAAAAGATATATAATAATTATCACAGTTCTCACAGCAAAACTGTTGTGTGTTTCCAAGCAATTCGTTTCTAAATGTATCCACGTT
This sequence comes from allo-octoploid hybrid of Carassius auratus x Cyprinus carpio, assembly GCA_024542945.1. Classification (NCBI taxonomy): domain Eukaryota; kingdom Metazoa; phylum Chordata; class Actinopteri; order Cypriniformes; species allo-octoploid hybrid of Carassius auratus x Cyprinus carpio. The sequence continues at coordinate 727,578 of CM045082.1, forward strand.
CTGAATGAACCGAGAGAACCAATGATTCAATTGGCTATTCATAGAGAGAGTGATTTACTTTGTTCCTGAAAGAATCAGCAGTTTGAACAAATCAAATGAATGAATGAATGAATGCTTTAATGACTTACTGATTAAGATAATTACCGCCACCTACTGGCAATTTTAGTTTCATATTTTAGAGTATCATAAAAAAAAAACACTAACTAACCGCAGAGTATCTCATCCTCTCCTTTAGGACAATCAGGAATCCCGTTACACACGCGTGAAATGTTAACGCATGTGCGGTTATCACAGGAGAAACTTCCCGGACAGGGAGGAATCCGTGTGGAACCTGGTGAGAAAAAATAATACATATGAAAACAACACACAAAACAGAAAGTGGCTTCAGTATGTCTAGTGAACGGATGCACTCAGTGATTGTAGGAAATTATATTACTAACTTCTTTCAGAAATACTAGAGGAACTAGTGTGTGTGTGTATGCGTGTGTGTGTGTGTGTGTGTGCATGTGTGCATGTGTGTTTGTGTGTATGTGTGTGCATGTGTGTGTTTACATGTGTGTGTGTGTGTGCGTGCATGCGTGTCTGTGTGTGTGTGTGTGTGTGTGTGTGTGCGCATGCATGTGTCTGTGTGTGTGTGTGTGTGTGTGTGTGTATGCGTGAGTGTGTGTGTGTGTGTGTGTGTGCATGCGTGTCTGTGTGTGGATGCGTGTCTGTGTGTGTGTGCGTGCGCATGCATGTGTCTGTGCATGCGTGTCTGTGTGTGTGTGTGTGTGTGTGTGTGTGTGTGGGGGCATGCGTGTCTGTGTGTGTGTGTGTGTGTGTGTGTGTGTGTGTGTGTGTGTGTGTGTGCTGTTTACCGCAGTTGTCCACGCTCTCGTCTGAGGCGTCTCTGCAGTGGGGCGTCCCGTCACACAGCTGCTGGTGTTGGATGCACTGGTCTCCGGTCTGGCAGAGGAACTGATCAGACTGACATGTGCGAGAACAGTGTTTCTCATCGCTCCCGTCCAGACAGTCTGTCTCGCCGTCACAGCGCCACGCTAACGGCACACACTGACCGCTAGTGCAGCTGAACTCAAACTGACTGCATCCTGAAATCACAGCATCAGTTAGTTTGAGAATAAAAACACTTTATATCTGCATCAGACTTTCAGTTCATCTTTGAATCAGAGGATACTCTCAATAGTTAGCTGTAGGAGTTTTAATCTTATTCTATTTTTGAAATTAATTTTATTTTAGTTATTATTTCTTATTTATTTATTTTTTTTACTTGGGTATTATGATATGTTATGTTAACCATAACTGTTCTGTTGATTTATATAAAAACAAAAAATAAAAAAAAGTTAAGGTTAGGTAAAAAGTAAATAGCTCAGTCATAATTTAGGTCAAAGTTCAATGTTTCCTGCACCAAAAAAAGCAATTTAGTTTTTTTTTGGCATTTGAATAAATCTTTATCTTTATATTTTGGTATTTTGTAATTATGTTTTATTGAATTAAAAAGCTGAAGTAAAAGTTTTGAGGTTTTATTGATAATATGATAATTATGATAATTTCTGAATTCATTATTTTTGCAGTTCTTGACCCTTTGAAAATAGACCCTTATCATATTAAGTTATTACTTTATTTCTATTCTTTTTTTTCAAGAAAGGAGTAGAATATTTTTAGAATATTTAGTTGATTGTCTTTATGCTTGCAAAATAGGAAAGAAATGGTTTTGCAGTTTAGTTTCTAATAAATGCACTTTTTTAACTGATGAGTATGTGTTCATAGTACTTTTTTTATTTCAGAAAAGCAAAGAAAATCCTGTTTTGCATGGATACCTTTGACAGGACAGATGAGCTCATCGATGCCAGAAGGACAGTCCCTGTGACCATCACACACTCTCTCTGCAGACACACACTGATCTCCAGGACACTGCAGCTCTCCGATGGCACACACACACCCTCTCTCATCGCTGTAGTCTCCGCAGTCATCGTGACCATCACAGCGGTGGAGGAACAACACACAACGACCCGACGAACAGCGGAACTCTTCCTGCCTGCACAACACCCCACAGTCTGCGACAACACTCAACATTAACATCACCACAGCATCAGACAGGAACTTATACAGTGACTGTTTCTCACGTCAATGAAGACAGAATTCTGCTGTAAAGCCTGACATAATAATAGTCAGAAAAACTTTTCTTTACCTTTAGACAAAAAAAGAAAATTATTTGTTGTCATATTTGGTCCATCAGGTTTTTGCCTCATACAGTATAAAAAGTGAGAATATGGAGCGAAAAACAGCTTTCAGAGGCTTAATATGTAATTTGGTGCAGATGTTGATATTTAATCACTTGTAATGTAATCAGTTAGATCAGCCAAAATGACTCTTTTCTTCATGCAGACTGCTTTCAGTAATATTTTGGATGTTTATGCATCATTATCTGATTTGCATAATTTCTTTAGCTAAAACACCGACAATACTTGCAAATAAACTATGAATGTACAAAATATTAATATCATATCAGTTATCTGCATTCACATTTTCTCCTGATAATATTTGCCATGTTAATGATTAATAACATTAATAACTTAATAATGATTGTTTATTATACTTTATATTAAATTACTGTTTTAAGCGTAATTTTTACCTGCAGCGTTTAAAACTAATGTTTTTATTTTATGTATGTATTTTTTTTTTTAGACAAAAATATTTAATTTATTGCAGATTCTCAATATTACTGTACATGGCCAACAATGTTAATGTAAAACAACAAGATCTTTATAAAAGTATAGCAAGTACCTAAGATCATATAAATATCAGTCATCAATCCACATCTCCAGTAATCTGTCTCAGTAAAATGAGATTGAACTGATCCGAACATATAATGCAGTGATTGAGAGATGAAGAAATAAAGGCTCCTCAGAAGATGTGAGATGTTCTGGAGGCTTGTGAAGATCATTCCTCCGCTGAGGAACAGTGAAAGTAAAGCTTCTGGAAACAAACGCTCCTCAAAAGATCCTGATGATCAGATTTGAGACTCTAAAACATGATTGATGGAGAATCAAGTAAAGCTGAGCTGCTTCAGTCCAGTAAGAGTTCATCTGGAGATATTACTGCAGTTATTCTGACCTTTACTTGATCAAAATCACTCAAGATTTGAAACATGAAGCTTGAGCTGAAGCTGGATGTAGATCGTGTGCAACAGGTTTATCAGCAAATTTTGATCATTTAGAGTTTTAGAAATTCATCAAACATACCGTGTTCATCAGAATCATCAGCAAATCCACAATCCAGCCTCCCGTCACAGACTTTATGAGCCGGCAGACAGCGTCCGTTCACACACCTGAACTCTCCGGCCGGACAGCCGGGTTCTGGTGAGGTCGGGGCACAGAAGTCCTCGTCTGATTGGTCGGCACAGTCGGGATGACCGTCACACCTGAGCTCCAGCGGTAAGCAGGCGCCACCGGAGCAGCGGAACTGATCTGGAGGACAGGTGGAGGGACAGACCTCATCCGAACCGTCCCCGCAGTCGTCCTCATTATCACAGAGCCAGACCGAGGGGATACAGCGCTGAGAGCCGCCGGAGCACAGGAACTCTGAGTCCTCACAGAGAGACGGAGGAGGACATGGAGATCCAACACAACACCACAAACCATCAGAACAAGTGCTGAAGGACAGAACACAGAATTTAGGATTAAAAGAGCAAAAAAAAATTTGTTGGAAAATCTGTATACCAATACAAAAACAAATTAAACAAGCACTGTCCCATGCATATTTTAATTAATTGTTATTTACTTCTGCTCAAACACTCCTGCTTTCTTTATAATATTGCTTTCAGCAATAATTTTTGGGTGTTTATGCATAATTACATCATTTGCATAATTCCTTTAGCTAAGACACAATATGTGCAAATAAATTTGGGATGTACAAAATATTGATATTAGATCTTTCTTTTTTTTTTGGAATGCTTATTTTTCACCTAAATTTACATTTACATAACATTTACAATATGTATTATATTATATTACTGTTTGAAGCATAAATTCCCTCGCAGTGTTTAAAACTACTGATTTAAGTTTTACTTTTTTATTTTTGTTTTTAGACAAAATTTTATATTAAAATAGTCATTTAAAAAAAACATTTAAAATTCTTTTTTATTAATTTTGTTATGTTTTTAGACAAAAATAATATTTTTGAAAATAGTAATTTTGGTAAAATGGCATTTTTTATTAGTACATTTTTATTTTATTTTATGTTATATTAAAATAATATTTTTAGCAAAATAGTATTTTATTTTGTGTGTGTATTTAGACCAAATCATATATTAAAATAATATATATATATTTTTTTTATGTTATATTAAAATAATATTTTTAGCAAAATAGTATTTTATTTTGTGTGTGTATTTAGACCAAATCATATATTAAAATAATATTTTTTTTTATTTTATGTTATATTAAAATAATATTTTTAGCAAAATAGTATTTTATTTTGTGTGTGCATTTAGACCAAATCATATATTAAAATAATATTTTATTTTATTTTATGTTATATTAAAATTATATTTTTAGCAAAATAGTATTTTATTTTGTGTGTATTTAGACCAAATCATATATTAAAATAATATTTTTTTTATTTTATGTTATATTAAAATAATATTTTTAGCAAAATAGTATTTTATTTTGTGTGTGCATTTAGACCAAATCATATATTAAAATAATAATTTTTTTTTAAGACAAAATATTTTAATATTTGTTTGTCTGTTCATTATTTATCCATCCCTGAAATGAAAATAATAATCAGCATTGGCCAGAATTTCACTGTAAAACCTGTGCATGCCTAAAATAAACAAAACAATCAGCACATGTAATTAATTCTTAGTAAATTCCCCTCTGAAAGTTTGACCAAAAGAGTATATTTACAAAATTGCAATTCCGTTTGCTGCAGTACTTAAACTTGACAAACAGACACTAAACTGACCAGTTCTGACAGTGTTGAGTGACAGTCGCTCCTGCGGGAAATAAAGATCCCTCCCACTCACACGCACACTGAGACGGAGGGATACAGATGTCACCTGCAGACAACGGACAAACATCAGACATCAGACAACCTGTATGCAAAAAACTACTGCAAACTGGAAAACGCATCAGATGAACACATAAGGCACACACAGACTTCTCTTACCGTGTCTCACAGTGCCGTGAGGACAGAAACATCCCTCCACACAGGAGAGGGCGCTGCAGGGGGGATCAGACACAGAAGGAGTGCCGGGACACGCTGGAGAACAGGCAGGACCGCAGGCCTCATAAACCAAACCGTTCTCACACTGCAGCGCTGGAGACACACAACAGGACACAATATTATACACACAAAATGTATAGAAGTCAGTTGGATGGGTATAATAACTCACTGAGCAGACTCACGGCAGAGTTCCTGTGACCTCCAGCGCACATACGCTCCTCTGCGGTTACACTCTTCTGCATACGCAGCTATAGCTGTACACAAACACTCACAGTCACCGCCGGAGTCACACCTGCAAAACACAGCAAACACAAGTCTTTTAGAATCCCTAAGTACAGTATGAACAATAGACATCCTGATGCATACGATACATTGAATATTAACTTTCAGTGAGTGTGTTTCTTACCCGCAGGCATCAAAGACACACCAGTCGTAGTACTGCTGATACGACACTTCTGAGTGACACGAGCTGAACATCTCCTGACTGATCACTGCACACTTCTTTCTGGCCCACGTCACCCGGTGAGGGTTCATCTGAAGGTCAAGAAAGGTCATTTAACATTTACAATAACTAGTGTGATACTATAAATGTATTTCTCATTCTTTTAGTCTTACTTTGATTTTAAAGATTATATTAGTGCATGACATGGTATGTGCTGTGAAGCACTCTGTAAACATTTTAGCCTATGTTATAATTAAGTCTTACTTTAAAAATACAATCAGGAATTACATAATTTCTGTAGAGACCGTTTTTGCCTAAACTTCAAGGAAAGGTGAATCTTAGTAATCTTATTTCTCACCTAACATTTGCCAAGTTAATGTTTAATATGATTTTATTTTTACTTTTAGATTTTCAATGCCAAAATGGTCAATTAAAAATGGTAATTTTTGTCAAATATGATTACATTTTCTTATATTTTTAGACAGAATAGTGTTAAAATAGTAATTTTAGTAATATTTTTTTGTTTTTAGACAGTAATTTTAGTAAAATTTAATTTTTTTATATTTTAGTTTTTTTATTAGCATTTTAGAAATTATAATTTTAGAAAAATAGTATTTTGTATTTTTAGTTTTAAACAAAATAGTATAATAAAATTGTGAATTATTATAAAATAAAATATTTTTAAATATGATTACATTTTCTTATATTTTTAGAAAAAATACTGTTAAAATAACCATTTTAGTAATATTTTGATGTTTTTAGACAACATAGTATATAAAAATAAAAAGTAATTTTAGTAAAATAGTATTTTTTTTATATTTTTGTTTTTTTATGAGCATTTCAAAAATGATAATTTTAGAAAATACTGTAGTATTTTGTATTTTTAGTTTTAAATAAAATAGTATAATAAAATAGTGAATTTAGTAAAATAGTATTTATTTATCCATTAAAATATAGTATATTGAAAAAGTAATTTTATTATGAGTTTATTTTTTATCATTACCCTCTTATTAACCAGAATTAAAATAATAATCCACATTAGCCAGAATTTTGACGCAGAATCCATGCATTCTTAAAAATACATAATACAGCATCAGCACATGCAGTTCATTCATAGAGAGTTCATCCAAGAGATAGGAGAGCATTTACTCAATTCAGACAATGACAATGAAAAGAATTAATTCATTATTTTATGTGATTCTGTTTGGTGCAGTATTGCTTACAACACAGGGGTCACGGAGATCCTGGTCTGAGACATCAGGGCACGACGGACTGATCTTCCAGGAGTTTCCAAACAGTTCTGGAGTGGATTCCATGATGCCTTGTCTTGTGGTGAAGTCATTTTCTGCATCTCCGTCAAAATTTCCGCACAATCCTCCGACTTGGCCACGTAAGTGAGACATTAGCCGGACATAAACACGCATTCCTGTGTAACAGATATAGTGTTAATAAAAAAAATCTAATGACTGATCATGGAATGAAATAAGAACAGATGTACCTCCATCCCAGAGCAGAGTGACCCCGAGTCGAGACGAGAGGGACACAAATAACCCCACCTGCTCCAGAATCAAACCACTGCCCGAATACAACTTTGGAAGAGTCACTGGAACCCCGTTGACCATCACAGCTTTACCTGAGAGAAAAAAACGTGCAATCACACAGTGTGAAACTGTTACACACATAAATCTGATGTAAATCTAGATGGAATAAAATGTATTGTTAATTAATTAAATAAATCATCTAAATAAAATAAAATGGAATAAACATACTTTAAAAAAATATTATCTAGATGATAAATAAATTCAATAATCTAGATAAAATATCATTAAAAATATATACTTTTCTCAGTAAATAAATCCAGATGTAATGAACTTTTAATAAATACATTTGAATAGAATAAAATTCATTATAAATTACTTAATTAATTAATCCAGATAAAATAAAATGTAATACATATAATTATATCAGTCACTTAATGCATGTAGATTAATACAATGAATTAATTCTGAATATATAAAATAACCTAGATAAAATAAAAATAAATGCATATACTTATAAATAAATCTAGATTTAATAAAATTAAATCTAAATAAATTTATTTAAAAAATAAACAAAATTAAATAAATTATGAATAAATAAATAAAATAATAAAAAATTAAATAGATAAATAAACATTGTCAACATGCAAATGTTAATAAAACACGTTATACACTAAAATATTGCGTATTCCTTTACTTATAAAATTAAAATAAATAAAAACTTTAACACATAAATAATAAATGACTTAAATATATATATATATGTATATATATATATATATATATATATATATATATATATATATATATATATATATATATATATATATATATATATATTATTATAAGTATATTAATGTATTAGTGTTTTATAATTAAAGCAATAGTGATCTAACAATATAACAGCAGCTATATTCATACTGATGAGTAACTGTGTGTCTGATGAGTAAATGTGTGTGTGTGTGTGTGTGTGTTTCACCTCTGAGCAGGTGTATGGCCGTGTTTCCCACGGTCAGCGTGACAGATTTGGTGCAGGTCACTCCTGTGCTGCCGCAGGGCACGTTCTCGGCGCTGACGCTGAACAAACCGCTGCTCTCCTGCACCAGAACATACTCACAGTCGCCCAGGAAAGAGTAATAACGGCCGTCAAACGTGATGTAGTGAGGGTCACCGGTGGCCACGCAGGTGCCAGAACACAACGACTGACCGCAGTGCCAGCGCTGCTCACGACACACACTGTCAACGTGAACAACAGGTTTATATACTGTATGACAGTCACATGCATTTACAAAAGCACTGGGCTTCATTTCACTTCACAAGCAAAGCATCCTTTCAATGTTGTGTTGTTTTGGTTACCATTGTCTTCCAGTGTATGAACAGAAATAAATCAATAAATACTGAGACAATTCTCAAATGATCTTCGTATATGTTCCACAGAAGAAGATGGTTTTTTCATACAGGTTTGAAACAATAAGAGAGTGAGTAAATGATGACAGAATTTAATTTTTTTTAATGAACTATCCCTTTGAAACCCTTTTAAAACCCTTTGATCTCACTGCATTATTTATTCAATTGTAATTACATAGTAAATGCATTCATGCTTCCTTTGAGCTGTAATAAACAAGTCTGTATATATATCTAGTTACCAATTCATATGCAGCTTCTGAAAAAAATAATATAATCATTGCTGTCACAACCTAAAATCTATGTTTAATAAATTATATGTTGAATAAAATATTTCTTTCTAAAGTTACTTTTTGTTATGTCTATTTGATGCTTTTCTCATTTAACACAATAATTACTTTACATGATTTTTGGGGGGGTGATTTTTTTCAGCCAGATTTGAAGTGTGATTAATTAGCACATACATTAATTACATATTAAAATATTTATTCATTTCAGCTGCTCAGAAAAGTTGCTGTATTTATAGAACATGTTTCATGTTTTTCTATATTTGAATGTTGAGTTTACATATCTATTGGCCACATTTATTTAATTAAAAATTCACATAAAAAAGTAATAAGAAAGAGAGAGAGATAAATATATATAAATAAATTCCTCTTCCTGCTTACCAAGTGTTGCAGTCTTTAGAAATGGTGTCATTGGTGAAATAAAGTCTGCCGTTGTGGTGACACGGACACTCGTCCGGCTTCACACACTGATCACCCTGAAAACACACACACACACACACACACACACGCACACACACAAAAATCAAAGGAGAAAACAACATGAGAGATTTATAGAGGTTATAATGACACAAATCGGTTTTAAAAATAGTGCTAGTTAAGGCATTAATTATGTTTATGTCCTTAAAACCACATGTGTTGTGGTGTTTTATATCAATATCTGGTTGCTTTAATGACATCTATATGCTACTCTTTTACCACAAGTCATAAAATGTTACCACAAGTCATAAAATGCAGACATATGGTACACATTTAATATTTACAGTTCTTCTCTTGTGGGAAAAAACCAATAACAGAAATGACTCATCATGCTCTCAGTTTTGGTCAAATCAAATGCTTTCTAGAATGAGAAGGTCCCGTCCCCTAATGTTCCTCTAGCAGCAAATTATGGTCATGAACAGGAGATGCATGAAGGAAAACTGTGCATGATGGTGTTTCTGTAACTGAGAGGAGACGCACCAGCAGCACGGTCCCCTCAGGACAGACGCAGCCATGGACGGATTCAGCACACGCGTCCAGAGGAGAGTTCGGACTGGAGCAGGTCCTCAGACACGATCGAGGAGAGAAGACCAGAGAGCCTGGACACTGATTGACCTCGGGACACGACAGATCCGTGCAGTTCCACACGCCACGTGCACAAACACTACAAACACACAGTTCACAAACATTACTGCACATTAGCTGTGCTTGATCATGCAAAACCTGCTGCCACGCTGCTGGAGTGTTGTGGGTGGTTGCAAGCAGTGTTACTACTGTTAACTAAAACTAAACTAAAATGTTTTTTTGTTTTTTTTTCTTTGAAAACTGTAGAAAAGGTCTGAAGAAATACACAACATGCTTTCATTCCATCAACTGTGACTCTGTTATAAAACAGAGATCATAAATCTCTTTCTGAGCTCTGTTCTTTCATTGTATGTACAGAGGTCACACAGAGGTCACACTGCTTGGTCATTTCAAGAAAGAAGGAGAGTCAAGAAAGGCCAATAACCGAGTGTTTGACGAGTCAACAGTAAAGTTAAATGCGCACTAGTGTCTGTGACTGCGCATCTTAAATTTCGGAGGATCTCTTTACTGAGGTCACTTCTCTACATTGTTTGTTTGAAATGTGTTTTAATCATCAGGTATTTTTGGTCATTTTTAGTGGCTGTATGAAGTTATTCTCCTCAAGTTAACACAGGTGTCCTAGAGGAGCAACAGGTGCAGAGAATCAAATCAAATAAATAAATCTAGACATAATAAATGTATTAATTTTATATTATAATATTATTTATTATAATTCAAATAAACAATCTAGACATAAAATAAAATGAGATACATACGTTTTTATGAGTAAACAAATAAATCTAGATAAATAACTTAATTATAAATAAATAAAATATTCTCAAAGAAAATAAATGAAATAAAATTATTCTAAAATGTCATTAAATATTTATACTTTTATCAATTAATCAACACATAAATGAAAAACATATACATTTACACACAAATAAATATATATAGAGTACAATTTATTATAAATAAATAATCAATCTAGATAAAATTCAATTAAATACATATACTTTATCAATGAACAAAAAATATATCGGTATGCAGTTAATTATAAATGAATAAAATAATCTAGATAAAATTAAATTAAATACACATTTTATAAATAATTCCAGTTAGAATTCAATCAATCAATCAATCAATCAATCAATCAATCAATCAATCAATCAATCAATCAATCAATCAATCAATCAATCAATCAATCATTCATTTAGATAGAAATGAATGAATTAATTAAATCTAGACAAGTTAAACTTTTATTGCGACATCATAAAGAATTGCTGATGAACAAACTCAAACACAACTGTTCAGCTGTTGAACCCTGGATCTGTAGTGTTTATCTGAGAGCATATGTTACTCATATACTGTACTCACACATGTGAGTGTGTGGAAACACATCATAAAAGTGTCCGCTTGTGCAATCTCAATCTGCTTTTCATTATCGGTCTGACTCAAACTCCACATTACCACACCGAGCATGAGGAGCAGATGAGAAACACGCTCAGATACCAGCCTCCATAAAGCACAGCGGCACGGGTTGGCTGATCTCGAGGCACAAGAGACACAATGAAATCAACCTATCCCGAGACACGAGCCCGCGGGTCATAGAGTGACTTCATCAGATACCTCACACCTCACAAACACTCGCTGACACGGGACGGCACGTGCAAAACCAGCCACATGGCCCATGACCGGAGAAGAGTGCAAACCTTGACCAGTCACCTGCCGTGTTACTGGTTTTACATCAGCTCAACCTGAACTTCAGATCGTGCGTTTTAAACAGAGGTGTGCTCAGATGCACGATTCCTTACCTTACCTTAGCAACCACCCAGAACACCCTAGCAACCACACAGAACACCATAGCAACCACCCAGAACACCTTAGCAACCACCCAGAACACCTAAGCAACCACTTAGTAACTGTTATTGTGGGGTTGCAATACTGTTCATATTGTCTTCAAACAAAGAAAAAATCTAGTTGATAAAAGCAATTTTTTTCAAATTTTAGGTCATACCTGACAATGCAACTAATGCAATATTTTATAAATAGCACATATGCAATATATATATTCTGCTGATCAGAGATTTATGAATTTGTTTCTCTTTGTCCCACATACATGCATTAGTTTCAGTACAAAGGTAATTTTTGCTGAATATTTACTGTGTTATCAGAGAACAGATGATAAAAATCTTTCTCAAGAACCATAAAACAGACAAGAGTCTTTTAACAACAGGATCATAAAAAGCTTCAATGAAATGAACTATTGCTTCATTTTGCTTTATATCTTTGCATTTTATTTCTATTTCCATGTCATATTTAACCCCAAATGTATATTTATATTCAAATATATTTTAGTAAATTAAAATTTTAAACTCTTTATTAAATCTTTTAATAAATGCTAAAACATTTAATTCAAAATTGTATAAATGAAGCTAATACAGCAAAATGAAACAAATTATAGCAAACATTTTTTTTTGCATTAACATCTAATGGAGAAAATGCTTATTATTAATGAAAATATATGTCAAAATGTAAAAAAAAAAAAAAAAAAAACTTTATGCAAAATGATCTTTCTATTTTTTTTTTTTTCTATTTTGATTTTGGGTTGAAATGTGGTCCAATGAAATTCAAGCTGGAATTCAAAGCAAAGCATGGAAATTGTATGGGAAATATACTGTAATAAATTTTAATTTACAATTAAACATGTTTTGTCCGAATAAGTTGTATTCAAATCTATTATTTATTAATAATAATAAAAAAAATGGAAGAACATCTGTATTTATCACAATAAGCTGAATTTGTCCAACTTATTACAGATTCAGTCCCTTTGAAGCAGCTTGTGTGAACGCGCAGTATCTTCCTCAAGGTTCATGGCTCTGTTATTGCAGGGATCTGAACTAGAAACCCTCTGGTTACCTGCCTTGAGTCTAAACCAAAGCCCTGCCTATTTTGGCACTAAGCCACACGTCACCCCTCATGAGTGTGATTTCCTACCAGCGGTTGCAGCTCTTGTGTACGGTGCTCCCGGCGGGATGGAGCGCGTCTGCGTGTCTGCAGGGACACATGTCCACCGGCACACACTGACCCTGATCGTCCTGAGCCAGTCCATCTGGACACTGACACCCCGGCACACAGACCCTGCTGCCCTCCTGCTCCTCACAGCTCCAGCCGTCCCACAGATCAGAGCAGGACGTCCCACACAGACGCCCGCACTCCTGATACACCTGCCCTCCAGAGCACTGCACCGCTGCCGAGAGACACAACACTTCATACACTGGGAAAATGATCTGTCTTTAATTAGACTGAACTATTTTCATCAGTAGTTTTGATATTGATATTATCTCGACTCGCATTACAATGCAATCTGGGAATGTATCTGAGCACCTCTCAAATGTTTTACACCACTTTGACTTTTTATTATATTATTTAATGCTACATAATATTAAATATTTATATTATTTTAAATAAGATATATATTATGTATTAACTTATATAAGAATATATTCTCTCTCTCTCTCTCTCTCTCTCTGTATATTATTCACGTTAAACAATATTAAATGATATTACAATTATCATATATAACATAACATGCAACACACATAATATAAGTATTTATTAAACCATTTATTACAGCAGAATGCAATTTAACACTATCATTCATACAACACTATTACTTATAATAATAATAATGATAATAATATCTTATAACACTAATATCATATAACCATATATTAAATTATAAATAATATAAATAATATTAATATTAAATAATATTACAAATATCACATATAATATTAACGTAACACACAAAATTAACATTAAATGGTTTCTTACAGCAAAATGTGTTATCTTTGTCATATATTATATTAAATATTATATATTTAATTCTATAATAATTTTTATATATTATGTTATTATGTTATTATATAATTCATATATTTTATTATTATCAATAAATAATAAATATTATAAATAACTACATTATATAAAAAATAACAATACAAATATTACAAATATCATATATATTTATTGTTAAAAATTATTTAATATACGATTGCATAAAATAATATATTTTATGTATTGATAATAATATTATTTATAATATTAATAATCATATTAAATAATATTCACATATTATTATAAATATTAAAAATATCATATAATATTAACGTAAAATTACACCATTTCTTGTAGCAGAATGTGCGATTTAACCACTTTGAATCATAATGATTATACATTAAATTATATAATAATGCATTAAGTGATATGTTTAATAAAGATGAATGTAATCAAGCGGTTTCTTACAGCAGAATGTGTGGTTTCTCCAGCTGACCGGCGCCCCCTCTTGGGCGCAGTGCCGGGCGAAGGCGGTGAGGACGGTGCACTGGCAGGAGTTCTGCGGGCCGCAGCTGCACACTTCACTGAGACACAGACGCATGTACGGCTCTCTGTCCACCACATCATGACACGCCTGCAACAGATGCTTCAGGTTCACTGCTTGATTCGACCGCTTGAGCAGTGACCAACACCACTGACCTGAAACACACTGACCTGAAACACAGCGCTGTGAACCACAGAACACACGCTCTCTGCGTACTGCCTGCGCTGTGTGTGTGTCCCGCAGGGGTCAGAGGTCACCGCTGAAGGCAGAGGGCATGAATCTGTTCTGAACTTGGCAGCAAAAGAGGCCACGCTGTTCTCCACGTCACCTTCAGGTGTGGTGAAATCATCACGCTGACTCCAGGTCAGAGTGCCACATAAACCACGAACCTGACAGCAGAACAAACAGCACCATGACTGCAGCTTCAGCTACCAAAGAGTGACCAAAAATCAAATAACTGATGATTCTGAGGAATATGTGGTACCTTATGAGCGAATCCCGGCTGGAGGGTGATGAGGAGCAGAGGTCCGTCCAGGTGCCACATCATCTGAGCTCCAAACGCCTGGATCAGCAGAACACTGGACGAAGCCTTTCTGACCATCAGATCTCCTGTGATCACCGGCAGCAGCTCCCGCTGACCGTTCACCATCACCGAACCTGAGACCAACACAACAACACACTGAGAAAGTGTATCTACAATCCATTAAATTAATACCTTTCTTCAGCAAAGACAAAATAAATTGATCAAAAGTTACAGTAAAGACATTTATAATGTATACAAAACATACTGAACTTTCTATTAATCTGTGAATCCTGAAAATAAAATGTATCAGTTTTCACAAAAATATTGTGCAGTACAACTGTTTTCAACATTTATAATAATCAGAAATGTTTCTTGAGCAGCAAATCATCATATTAGAATGATTTCTGAAGATCATGTGACACTGAAGACTGGAGTAATGATGATGAAAATTCAGCTGCGCATCACAGAAATAAATTATAGTTTGAAATATATTCAAATAGAAAATAGCTATTTCAAATTGTAATAATATTTCATGATTTTACTGTATATTTTTAACAAATAAAAACAGCTTTGGTCAGCAGAAGAGTCTTTAAAAACGTCTAATTATAGTTTACACCATAAACAATAAAAGTAACTAACCATGTAATATAAAGTACTATAATAAATAAATAAATAATACATAAATTAATTTCAATAAATAAATAAACAAATGCATAAAACTACTTTATGTTGTCATAAACAAACAAACAAACAAAACATACAAATAATAAAAAGCAAAATATATAAAAGCAAATTAAAAATAAATTAAATGTATTTAATTGAATAAATTACATTTCGATTTTATTTAAGATGGGATTAATCAATATATATATGAAAGTTCTTTAGAGAGTTTTAAGGCACTTATTTGACTTGCTTTTAAGATTTAAATACAAGTTTTTAAAATTGCCACAAAACTTTAAGAAATCTACAAAATCGTATCTTAAAGTGGAAGAAGCATCTTTAGAAATCTCATTAACTAACTAACTATAGATGTACAGACGGATAGATGACCTGTATCTGTGACAGTGACTGTCGTATGAAGCGCAGTGACCATCATTTCTCTCAGACATCCAGCAGCTCCTCCTGCACACGGTCCTCCGCTGAGGCTGACAGAGAGCTTTTTATCCACGAAATCCTGCAAACACACCACAGAGATGCTTTCGGATGATCTCAGACACACAGTGAAGCTGTAGATCTGTCTCCTCGGGGTCACTGACCTCTACAGCCGTGAAGCGGCAGTCGCCGGCCTGCAGGCCGTATCTCTTCTGATCGAAGGTGGTGATGTGCATCGCTCCGATCACAGCGCACTGAGCTTCACACTTCTCTCCACTGCATTCCCACTGACCGGCACGACACACACTGGGAGACAGAAAAATAGTAACAGGGACCTTCAGCTGAAGCACACAGGTTACAGTGGTTTCTGTCTGCACTCACCAGGTGTTGCAGCGCTGTCTGATGGCGTCTCCTGCGCTGTAGCTGTGGCGTCTGTGGAAGCAGGGACAGTCGTCCCGTCGCAGACACTGACCCGCGTGCAGGTACAGACCCGGTGGACACTCGCACCCCCCCACACACTCGTCCCGACACTGACCCGACGCCGGAGGACGAGGAGACGAGCAGGTGGGGGGACAGGACGACACGCAGTCGGAGAACACCTGACCGCTCGGACAAACACGCTCTGAGGACCAAAACACAAGTAGGTTCTCAAACATTAATAAATAAATAAAACTACTATTTAAAATACTATATATATATATATATATATATATATATATATATATATATATATATAGAGAGAGAGAGAGAGAGAGAGAGAGAGAGAGAGAGAGAGAGAGAGAGAGAGAGAGAGGAGAGAGAGAGAGAGAGAGAGAGAGAGGGGGAGGCTTAAAATATATTAAAAATATACTTTTATTTATTACAATTTTTTTTTTAAATCAATACAATTTTTAAGAGTTTTAGGACATTCATTTTTTTTTTCAACTATAAGGACTTTTCAACTATAAAACTTGGAGCAACAAAATCACACCTTATGGAGAATGGAGAATGACGGCCATATCTAGAAATAGAATTTAATATATTACTTTACTAATCATGCTATTTTCATTGTATATACAACTGATATTTATTTAATGTAATTTACATACTATTCCAGATTTTATTCATTTTTAATGAGCATCTATTTTCAGTTTTCATTTTAATTTACATTTTTTTGTGCTCTTAATTTTAATTTACTATTTACTGTTTAATTTTTATTATATTTACAATTTAGCTTGAGTTATTTTAATACATCAAGTTTACATTTAGTCATTTAGCAGACACTTTTATCCAGAACAACTAACAAATGAGGACAATAGAAGCAATCAAAACGAACAAAAGAGAAAGTTTAAAATGAAATTAAAATTAAACAGAAATATTATGCAACAGGTCATGTGACAACATGTAGACAACACGCAACAGTGTGAAATATTTGTCATTGCATAACTTATACTATTTCACATACTACATTTATTATTATAATTAAAAATACCATGCAGACTACAGTATATGCAGTAGTACGCAAGTATTATATTTGGGAAATCATCATCTTAAGAAGTTAAAATATGACCCAGGCATGTTTTTGACAAATTGTGTGGAAATATATCCAAAAAAATACACAAATATGGACTAACCCAATTGTTGGGTTAAATTTTTAATTTAAAAACTTAACCAAAATTTAACCCAACAGTTGTGTTAGTCCATATTTGACCCAAAGTCGGGTTGAAATAAACCCAGCATTTTTTAGAGTGTATGATTGATTATTACAAAATAACCAACAGAAGTCAGTTTAAGCTGAAGTTTGCAGTACCACAGAAGCCGGCGCTCCTCCAGCGGATGATGACGTGTTGTTGCGCACACTCGCGCACGTAGCTGGCTAACGTGTCACACACTGCTGTATCTCGGTCCTTCACATCCACACTGCAGTACAGATACAGACACGTGTCGATATACGGACCCGGATCCACCTGAGCAGACCAAGAGAACGTTAGTCCTGAACTCTGTTAGTTTAATGATCCAGCTTATATTTAGTTTAATCTAACCTGGTGATGGCAGTGTGAGAACGGAGTCTCTTTGAGACGGTGACAGGCTGTTTCCGCGTCCCGCCGGAGAGAGACGTCACTGGACAGATCACAGCTGTGACCCAACTCTGCTGCATCACTACACACCTGTGTGTTAGACATCACAACAATAAGACTACACTTCCCACAATGCTTTGGGCCAGAGGTTTTTAATTCAATACAGTTTATGTTTATAAAGCTTATTTCACAATACATACAGGTAGTACCTTATTATTTTTACTCATTTTTATTTCATGCTATAACTTATATAAGCTATATAAAGCTCTTTGCGATTACTGGATGAGGTGCATTACAAATTATGTTAGGTGAAGGTAAAATCATAAATCTGGCAACCCGGCTTGAACTAAGAGTGACATAGAACCTGCATTAAAGATGCTGCATTACTGTGTTATTATTGCTTAAATTTTGACAGCTTTTATCAGCCGATAGCGATTTTTTTTAGTTGATTTAAAAAAAAAAAAAAAATGAAGGTGTTTCCCACCTGGCCTTGCTGATCTTGAACACGCCATGAGTTTCCAAAGCTGGCAGCATACTGAGACACACTTCCACCGCTGGTAGTGAAGTCATCTGTATGAAATAAAAACATTGCATATTGCATGAAAAACACTTCAAGTATATAGTGCATTAGAAATGCATGAAAAGAGTGTAATGTCAGATCTTGCAATTAAGTTAAACCAGGCCAAACTTTCTCACCATCTGGGTTGTTGTTATAAACGCCGCAAAGCCCCCTGGTGGCAGCGAGGTGTTCAGCGGTAACCGTCAGATAGACGGTGTTCTCCATGTCAAACTTCAGTCTGACACCCAAACCACTCTCCACAAACACAAAGTCACCCAGCCAGTGAACGCTGACTCCTGACGGCACAAGATACACTTTCATCACACAGAATACATACACATATTTGCTTAGTAAATAACATAAAATGTAATAACGTCTCAAAATGACCTCTTTGAGTAATAAATAAATGCCATTATCGTTAACTAAATCAAAAACTAGAAACAAAACTATTAACGGTATTTTAGTTTATTAAAATTAAAATATAACGGCCAGGTTTCACAGACAGGGCTTAGGTTAAGCCAGGATTAGGCCATAGTTCAATTAGGACATTTAAGTATTTTTATAAATGTGCTTTAGAAAATAAAAACACTGAAAGAAAAGAACATTTTAGATGAAAAACTAAAACAATAAATAAAAATGCTGCCTTTGCAACTTAACCAAAAACGTACAAGCACTAAAATTACGAACTAGAAAAAAAAATAAAAAAATAAACCTAATTAATACTATTACAAATAATATTAATTAATAATATTACAAATAATAAAAATGACAAAAGCACATACAAATACTAAAACTTTTTTTTTACTGAAATTAAAATAAATAAATAAACCTGAAATCATTCAAATAAAAGCTTATTCCGAATATTTATAAAACTATAACAGGATATAAATCTAACATAACACTGCATCAAACTTATGCCATTGGTTAAGGGTGAGTTTTGAAACTGCGATACATAACATGATGTACTTTAGAAGTAGCTCTGTGTTTTTCATACCGTTTTGGAAGAGAGGTTCACCCTGCGGTAGTGTTAAACCATCAACAGTCATATTGGTTTTATGTATGGACACCAAGCCAAGACCCAACATCAGCCGCAGTCCCTAAAACACAAAACAACCACATAAACATCAGCCAGAACCACCAGCTGTCTGCAATTACTGCTGAACACTGCACAAAACACAAAAAACAACCTTACTCAACATTAAGAATCATGAACATATCCCAAACTCCCAAAAATTATTAAATGCTTTGTGTGTGACTGATGTTCAACACAAGCTGCCAAGTTTCTGGCTTGTTGTTTTCACTGGTTTCTGAAGAAGCAGATGTCCATTTCTGAGAAATGATTGTTTTGTTTGCTGAGAGGAATATGTGCTCATAATGAACTGGAATAAACTGAAGCTAGATGCTTCAAAAAAGGGTGTGATGAGAATATGAGCAAATTTTATTAAAATTAATGTAACTGACTGGATAAAAAACTGGATATTCAACAAAAATGTGGGACTTGATTTAATACATGAAAAAGAAGGACAATTCTTTGGAAATGGTTCATTTTCGATGAAAGATGTGTTTAGAATACACTTTTCATCCTCAACTTCATAAAGTAAAAGGAAAAGTCTTTGGGAAAAATTTACTTTTTGATGAAAGATTATGATGACAAAACTTGTTTTTAGAATAGAATGGTCTTTAGAGTAAGTAAATTATGCAAAATAAGTCCAGAAAAGTATTAGGAAAGTAAATGGGGTTAATTTTGATTTTATGTTTACTTTAATAGACTGTATATGTATATGTTTGTGTGAATATACTCAGAATGCATTAAATGCAGTTTGCAACCAATTTTGCCTCTGAATATGATGAATTTCAGGCTAAAACTGGATTTTCAACAAGGAATAAAATGCAGTATGAAACTTGATTTTGTCCATCATTTGACAGTGTAAAGTCTTTGAGAAAAATTTACTTTTTGATGAAAGATTAATGAAGATGAGAGGAACATTTTTTTTTAAATGGAATATTCTTTAGAATAAATAAATTGTGCAATAAGATTAGAAACGAGTTTTAAGAATATAAATAAGGTGCATTTTGATTTAATGTGTGTGAAATAGCATTGGCAACCAATTTTGCATCAGAATGTGACATATTTCAGACTAGATATTCAACAAGAAATAAAACGTAGGTGATGAAAGATTATTAAGACAGAACAGAATTTTTAGAATAGAACAGTATTTGGAACAAACAAATTATGCACAATAAAACCAGAATCTAGTATTAGGAAAGAAAATATGATCCATTTTGAGTTTATAGAGATATAAAACAGGTGTGTGTGAATATGAACTCATAGCGAGTGTGTGTTTGTACCTTCCGGCAGTGTCCCGCAGGATCACACTCTGTGCTCATGTACACGGCCCACGTCCCGTCAGTGGATGAGGCCAACAGGTACGTGCAGCTGCCCTGGAAGTGGAAGTGTTTCCGGTCAAAGGTACGGTAGTGTGTCCCGCCCCAGCTCATACAGGTGCCAGACGCCTGCGGGTCACGAACACCACGAAACAGCCCTCCACGCACCACAGGAGAAGAGCTGACGTCTGAGGAGAGACGCCGTTTGAGTCAGTAAAGGACCAGGATATATAGCTTAAGGAAAATATGTAGCTGTCAATTTAAGACTTTTGTACTTTAATTGCATGTAAATTTTTTTGTTTATTTGTATTACACAGTTTTACATAAACAAATGTAATGTGATGCTTATTTGTCAGTCATACATGAATGAAACAGATCAGACTTCTGTAACAGTACTAAGAAACTGAATGTGTTTTAAATATGCACTTTATATATTTAATTATAAATAAATCCAATTTGTTTCAATTTCATACATTTTAACTAACTGGTTTAGTTAAATAAATTCAACATTGTTCACTTTTTTAGTTATCAATTTTGCATCTATTTGATATTAATAAAATAATAAATCACGGCAACGTGTTTTTCCATTACTTTAACTTTAACTTGATATAATTATATATCAAAATAAACAACCAATTTCAACTTCATTTTTACAGTTCTACATGTCCTACAACCTATAATTAGTCAGTTTAATGTAATTATGTTGAAATGACTTACACAGCCAATTTGATTATACTTAACAATTTGAGGCAGAAAATAAACTTGTTTTAAACTGTTTAAAACTGAAGTTGATTTTTTTTTTGCCATGTAATTAACAAACATAATAATAAACTATGCCATGATGTTTTGAGTGCAGAAATCTGACCTGCTTCATTTATGCATCACATCACATTAAGTTTATTAAAAAGAGAGCAATGAAAGAGCAATAATATTCAAGTGCTATGACAAGTCTCAGTTAGCCTAACACAGTACACTTGGCAATTAAAAACAAAAAAATAAATAAAAAGAAAACAAGTAGATAGAATAGAAAAAGAAGAGAGAAAGCTAGTGTTAGAGGTTTTTTTTTTTTTTTTAAGAAAACAAGCAGTTAGAAAACCAATAGAGTGCAAGTGTTAAAGGGTCAAGTGTTTTTTTTTTAAATAAAAAATAAATAAATAAATAGATAAAATAGAATTAGAATAGAGAGTGCTAGAGTTAGAGGGTCAAATAAAGATGAAAGAGATGTGTTTTTAGCCATTTCTTGAAGATGGCTAAGGACTGTATAATAAGGACTGCATAATCTTAAATTCAGGCCTGAATATTATTTTTTGGGGTTATGTGGAGAACACTAATAACCTGGCAGGAGCGTGTAGGTGCAGGACAGACAGGTCTGATCGGATGCGTTTCTCCAGCTTAAGCCCCACAGGTTACTGCAGCACTGCTCCAGAGCCATCAGAGACGAGTTCTGAAGCCCGGGAAACTCCTCACACGTCCAGGTGGAGAAACACTGACCCCGGGCACCAACCCCTGGACAGAGATAGACAGAAAACCTCAGAAGATATGACCAGAAATGCACAAATGCATGTATAAGACGTCCTATGCATAATGTAGAAAGAGAAATATGAGCATATTCTACAACAAATTCAACATCTGATATCATATGTAGACATCTGATCTCACCCTGTGAGCAGTCAGGTCCGGCCCAGCCTTCACAACACTGTCTGACCGTCCGGTTCATTGTCTCTGTCTCAATGTCTGGAGGTCTGAGAGGCAAAAACACCAGCACTCAACAAAACACATACATGTGATCATAACATTGTTTTGGATATTGGTATTGCATTTAACATTTATCAATATTGGTATTGCATTTAACATTCATCAATGTTATGTTATTTGCTTGTTTTAAGGTTAATTCCATACATGCTTTAATATAAAAAAAGGTTGCACTTGCAATATTCGCTCTGTTAGGATGAATAAGCAATAGTTGTGCAAGTTAGATGTCTGAGTTTGATGCTCTGTAATCAACCACAGATGTTTATAACAAGAAGTTGCAAACCAGAGATGAGACAGACAAACACTACAATGAAGAAGAGGAAGACAGCAACGTAAGCAACAGGGGAAGGACATTTTTCTTATTAGACATGAGTCACAGACATTAATAAATTAATTGCAATTGCCTCCCACGAGACTTTACTTATTTACAATATCTGAATAATCATAGGGTGAAAGTAATAACGAGTAATAATGTGATTTAGTAAAAAATGGGGTTAATATCTGTCAATTTAATTACACATTTGAATATAAATAGCACAGTTTTAAGAATTATGTGGCAAAAAAATGTTAAAAAAAGATTATAAAAAATAATTCCTTTTGATTTTGGTGGACAGTGTGATCAAGGCGTGTTTTTATAAAACATTCAAAAACATATATTTCTAGTAATTCTGATGACAAATATGCACATTTTCACTACTCCAAGATTTTATTATCTTCTAGAATTTACACTTTTTTCTTCATGTATCCAGGTTTTTCCAACACTTCAAGACTTAAAATAAGAAATATGATGTGTATTTTCATCTTGAGTTTTAGTTGTTTTAGCTCATTTTAAAGCTTGTTAATCTTGAAGCCACCTTGTTGAGAGCCACCAGGTTGCACCAAAAAAGTCAGTTTATACGCCCCCACCACCATCTTTTTACAGTTTGTACAATCCTAATATTAATGCATATGTTTGACAACTGAGGAACCGTATCTGATCTGACAGAATGAGTGGGATATGATGCTTTCCTCACTTGAATATGTAACAGGAAGCTTTAGGTCCCTGTCTCTTGTAATAAAGTGCGATGCCGTCGTCTCCTCCGTGTTCGTGCCTCATTCGCTCCACATCCAGCCTCCAGCCCTGAGTGTTGAACTGATAGACGGTGGAACATTCCACCTCACGCTGAACACGGGGGGACACCAACCTCTCCACCTTCTCCTCCACCACACGTTCACACCAGTGCCTGATTCAAAGAAGAGTTCATCAGTGACAAATGAGATTTTTACAGTTCCTGTGCTAAATATACTTACTATTAGAGGTTTGTTTAAATCACTAACCCTAAAGCTTGACCAAGCAAACAAACAAACAAACAGTACAATTTAAAAATGTGAAATCAGTATTTGTATGTTTTTAATGCTAGGTTGTAGTAAAACATCTCACCCCATGACAACGACCAGATTAAACCCCAGTAGAGACACGAGCAGAAACTTCATTGTGTCACTGAAGAGCTGGAGTTCTTCACCATCAAGTCAAGAAACTGCAATTAAAGAATTAATTAAATTATCTGATGCCCATTGAAACGATTATTTAGATCTAAACAAAACAGTGAAATTAATTTTAGTGCCAAAAATTATATATATATATATATATATATATATATATATATATATATATATATATATATATATATATATAATTTTAAATACATATATACTCAAATTATTCATTAAAATTGTAAAAATTATATATATATATATATATATATATATATATATATATATATATATATATATATATATATGTTTAGAGAGAGAGAGAGTAAAAAGTAAAATAATAAAGATCTTTCCTAAATGTCTTTTACACTTATTTAACATGTTTTCACATCAAGTTACGAAGTCGAGAAGATCAAAATCAGAAAATCGTTTCTGTATTTCATTCCTAATAATAAACTTGTTTGTTTGATTTTTTAAATGATAATTTATATATAATTGCTGCAATATGTATTAAATTGGAAGACACTGATAACACTTTCCATTTAACATAAAATCTATATATATATATATATATATATATATATATATATATATATATATATATATATATATATATATATATATATATTAAAAATTGAGGCAGAACAGTTGAACATGAAATATAGTAATTATTTACATAAGCATGAATGAAGTGAGTTTTTACCTACAGTAAGTCGTCAGAGTTTATCAGGAGCTCTTGAGCACAAAACGTCTGAAATTGATTCCTTTGTCTTTATTTATTCCTGTATTGCTCTTTTTTTTATTCCATATCCATAAAGCAGTAGATATGTCTCCGTATTCACTCCTTTCCACAGGTGTTGGTGGTTATTTGGTCGTGTTATGTGCTGGTTGGTAGGTTTTAAATGGTGAGGATGGACAGTCCCATGGCAGCAGGTGTAAGGCGTGTCATTGGTGGAAAGTCCGGTGGGTCACAGCTGTAGATGCATCCATTAGCTCACCGTTTGGTGACGTCAATGTTTAGTAGTACTCCGTCCCGACCGAGGAAGGGGGTAGTGAAGTTAGCAGTAGATCCCTCTGGTGGAGGGCTGTTTGTGCAAGTCTAATCCTATAAAGACTCACTTTGGTGGAAGGATTTCAGGGGCGTTTATTTAATAAAGTAAGTCAATAGGTGAAGACCAGGGGGCATGTAAACCCAACCAACATCACTGGCCCAGCGCTTCAAAAGAGATTTGGGGGTGTCCAGACACAAACACAGCTGCCACCATCCAACATTTCCTACAGTCAGAGATTTCCTCAATTTTAAAACACGTGTTTTTTTAGGATGCTCTTAAATGACAGAAACTTGTGCATTCAGTGAAGAAGAAGAAGAAGAAGAAGAAGAAAAAGAGTGTAAATCTTTCCATCCAAGATCCATGCAGTATTGTGTTTGAACATGTGACCTCTGACCTTTAAAGGAGGTTTGTCGTTTTCCATGTTAAAATTCTTCCTCCAATTGCAGTCACTGTTAGTCAGTTTGACTTCCTAAAGAGTGTAAACAAGAGCGGTTCAAACACTGAACCATTTGTTTGAGTAACATTAGGTTTTCATTTGTTAGCACTAGTTGTACAGAAGTTAAAATCTTTTGATTCCATCCAGTTTTTCCATCCGATATCTGTACAATATTGTGCTTGAATGAGTGACCGCTGACCTTTAGGGGAGGTTTGTGTTCTCAGCATTTAAAACCTACCTACCTGCACATAACCTGACGTAAGAACTACTCAAAAGCCTATGGGAAAGAATGAAAACTGAGACAAATCTACTGCTTTATGGATTTCAAATAATAAAATCAGCATAAAGAGCAATACAGGAATAAATAAAGGTGAAGGTATACATCTGTGAAGATCTTAAAACAACATGTCGTGCTCAAGAGCCCAGTCACCACTAAATTGTCTCTAGCGATAACTTTAATAGATTTATATGTAACCACTGTGGTTGTAATTTTGGCAGTATCTGAAGTAAGCCATACCACTGATATTACCAGAGAATTTAGTAAAACGCTAGAAAACCGCACAATGTTCAACATTCACTTCAATGGTATGCAATGACTGGATTTTGTTTTGTTTGTAAACATCCTACTTTTTCACTTATTTCATAAAACTAGCGAGCTAAGCCAGTGGTAGTACTGACAGTGTTGTGTGAACACGGCTGGAACCGCTTCATCTGATTAAACTCAAACTTGATTCACTAGCAAAAACAGATCAAACGAGCCATTCATTTTAAAAGTTTGACATTGATATACAGTAGCAACATTAGCTTATGATTCCATCCAATTTCCATCCAATCCTTACAATATTGTGCTTGAATGAGCCTTTAGGGGAGGTTATACTCTTTTGCATGTCAAAGACTTCCTCTAATCCCAGTTTGACATGTAGAGTCACTATAGGTTATTTGGTTTGACTTCCTAAAGAGTGTAAACAAAAGCAATTCAAACACTGATACATTTGTTTGAGATTAGGTTTGTATTTCCATTTTTTGACACTAGTGGAAAGTTACAAACTTACTCCGTCATTGGCTTAAACAAGGAATCTTACCTTCCAGAACAGCCTCTGTTTTGGGAGTCGGCATGTTTTGCCTTACTATACTGTCTTCTTATTAGACATATTACTATGTTTTGTATGAGAAAGATGTGGATGGCACAGATGCACAATAACTAAAGCAAACAACACATGCTTTCTCTAGTTTGAGAAATAGACATCAAAATGTGTCAAACATCAGTTTGATCTGCAGAAGGGTGAAGGATCTGAAACTGGCAAATTAGAAGAATTAATGCACTGAATTTGAAACTAATCATGAGAAAAAAATTATTATTGAAAACATGAGATGAAATCTCACCTGAATATCTCAATAAAATGATGGATGAGTATCTCTGGTTTATCATAGCTGGCATTACTGCAAAGGATTATTCTAAAAGATGGTAAAGTAGCATTTATATTCAAAAGAACTAGACAATTGTAACATTATACAGCCTTGGAGAGTAAAAGTATCAGTTTGTTTCCAAAACAAGCATTTTTATTTTAATTTTGTTTGACATGCTACAGAAAAAAAATCATACAATTTTATTGTGTTCCAACCATGATGCTTGGAAAAAAAACAATAAAATATTTTTAAATAATGAGTTATTAAATAAACGAAAATGAAATAAATAAACTACAGTATACTTCACAGAGATTTGGACAGCATAATATGAGGTTTATTTGTCTCACTTGCCCTTCTTTTGAGCTTTTTATCGATAGGCTATTTGAGCGTTTGTTTATAACATGTCTTTCCAGCTAAACACCTGCATCACAAAAATGTATACAGCCAAGGCATATTGTGTTAATATTTATAAAGCCAGAAACCTGATTATAATTATATCTGAAGTAAAACTGTTGCAGTTTAAACATAACACAGATACAGTCTCATAAAACTGAGGGCCAGCAAAAAAGAACTTATAAACTTAAGACAGTAATATAAATACTGGACATATAACAGATTACTACGTTCAGATGGTGATTTAAGTGCTTGTCATTAAGCTCTCTGCAGGCCAGGGTTATGAAAGACTTGAGCTAATAATTAACCATAAGAGTCTCACATTAGGTGGGGAATGATGGCCTGTTTCATGTCAGGTGGTTTTGACCAATCATATTTCTGTGGTGTGAAACTATCAGCCACTACAGTGTAATAACAGCTTCAGCTGCCAGTCCAATTCCCAGTCCCACATTGCTCACACTGTAATTCACTTCAGTTGTCAGATTTGTGTTTCACCCTGTTGAAAAAATGTGTAGGAGCTGTATTGATCTAACAAATGTGAACTGAATTACATGTGTTCACTGCATTTTAAAGTTTCTTCACCAGGCTTATTATTTTTTTTAATCATAACTCCACATTACTTTCATTTCCTTGTTGTAAACATTTGCTTCATTGGTACATTTTAACTGGACTTGCCTTTGAAATATATTTAATATGTCTGACTTCACCACTGAGTTTTATCCTGTTAACATTTAGTTTTTAAGTTTCTTACCTAAAAGTGTGAAGACTGAACCTAGTCTCTGGAATCAATAACATGCAATAACTGTGTATGGAAAACATTCAACATACACTCATTGTTAACTGCTAGTAATTTAACTATACCATATTCAAATAACAGATGTTGTTATTGGCATCTTTTCATGCCATAGTTGTTTTACATTATCTTTTCAACTCGCATTAAGCTGTACATTTACATTGCATTATTTATCTAACTGTATAATTCTGTATATGTCATTGTTTCCCCATGCTGCATATTCCACATATTAGATAATGCAGAAAGGGTAAATTCCACATGAATGTTGCAGTGATATAGTGCACCATATGTCATGACCAGTTGCAATATGTGTGCCAAAAACTAAAGTATATTACTAAAAGTGTATTTTTTTATTAAAATACAGATATAATTGAGGAAAATTATTAGGTAAAAGAGAGCAGAAAAAGGTATTTTGCTTCCTCATATCTGCAAATTGACCAAAATGCAACTGTTACATATAAACAGTGCAAACACCTGTCAGCATGCAGCTGTGTGTTACAGTATTATCAGTTTTACACTAGAAGCAGATTGTGATAGTCCACAAATGTGCACTGATAATGCAAGCAAACCCATCAATCATCTCTTGCTTTGTTCTTCTGAAGTTTTATGACCTTCTGCTGGCCAATCATCTTCTGTTCAAGAGAAGTGGGTGGTTGATAAAAGCAGAAACATCAGAGCTGTATGATTCAGAAGAGGACTGCATCCACTGGCTGATCCAAAAAACACATTGCAGCTGTAGCAGCCACACCTTCGAGGAAAGAGTCACTGAAGGTAAGCTCGTTCACTGATTTTTAATATCTGCTGTTATCATCAGGCGCTCATTTTTATTCTAATTACAAGGTGAGTCACTAGACCTTTATGCAAAGGAGGGTTACATAATGGTGCAATTGAATCGACACTGCTGCAGAAAATGTTAGAAACAGATTGTGCCAAATGCAGAAAGAACACAGTGACATTTTGTGCAGCAAAGAAGACCCCGAAAAACATTACAGCTTTTGGGTGACGGAAAAACAACATCAGCTTAAGAACTGCCCATTACAGCTGAAGGAAGCTTGCTAACAGCCCTCACTGGGGTAATTACATACAGCATATTGGTTTATCCGTTTCTCATCCAAGTCAAGGAAGACAAGGGAAAAACAAGCAAGAAGCTGTGAGGAAGAGAGAGGTGTTGGCTAACACCATACTTGTATCTTTATTACTATAATTTGATTCAGATCTTCTGTGCAAAGGACGCACTGATTCCAAGGGAGAGGCACTCTAGAAATGATAACCTATGCTTACAAGAGCAGCTTAAACTAGATAGGAAAGTTTGAAAGACTTTATGTTGGTATTACTAAGTCTGAGAATTTACAGGTTGAAGGAAAGAGAGATAGACAGATAGACAGATAAATAGACAGATAGAATTTGGGATTTTTTTTTGGGCGGGGGGTGGTTGTGTTAGAAATGTTTGTCTCAGAAGATTTTGCAGAAACTTAAAGAGTAGGTCAACTAAATTAGCGTTATTTTTTATGTTAATCTGGGCTGGTTATTGCTGGTTTGGTGTTAGAGTAAGTGATGGACAATCTTAGCCATGCTGGTTCATCCCAAGTAAAAACAAGTGATGATGAACCAGCATGGCTGGTGGAGTGGTTTAACGTTGCAGGTTAAGGTAGCTATGAAGCTTGATGGGGACCAACACACAAGTTTGTTAACATTAGTATAATAAACCTGAAAACTAAAGTGATGTGACATGAGTGGCTTGTTTATTTTGCAGGAGCCAAGATGTGGTTTTCCTGGATGCTGCTTCTGGCTTCTCTAGCTATGTCCACCGCTTCGTCGAAAAGTCGTGAGTGGGCTCATCATGGAGCTGCGATGTTTGCCGATCTCACTCCCCAAGAGATGAACGCCGTGAGAGACTACCTCTACTCCTGCAGTGAGCTGGGCCTCACCTCGGCACAAGACAAGTCCCTCAAGAAGAACAGCATCCTCCTTATGGAGCTGCACGTTCCTCGCAAGCACGAGGCGCTCCGTGCGCTGGACAGAGGACAGGCGAAACCTTCACGACAGGCACGTGTGGTGGTGCAGTTCGGCAACCAGGCGGTGCCAAATGTTACGGAGTACACCGTCGGACCCCTACCCTTTCCAAGGTCTTACCAGGTGAAGACATTTAAGGGTGACCGTCCAATCCGTTTCGAGTCCAGACCGATCTCCTCTGTGGAGTATGAGCATCTAAATGTGGTTCTAGAGAAAATAGGAGCTAAAGCAAACAAGATTCTGGAAGAAAGCACTGGGTTTACTTACGGCAACTGTACTAATCGTTGCTTGACCTTCTCGGACATCGCTCCTCGTGGGTTGGCGCCAGGAGAGAGGCGGACATGGATCATGATGCAAAAGTTTGTGGAGGGCTACTTCATCCACCCGGTGGGCTTCGAGGTCCTCGTTAACCACAAAGATTTGGATCACAACAAGTGGACGGTGGAGAAGGTGTGGTACAACGGGCAGTATTTCGACAGCGTGGAGGAGCTTGTGGAGAAGTACGAGAAGGGGACGATCAATAAACTCAAGCTGCAGGAGCATGATGAGGAGGATCTTTTCTCAACGTACATTCCTCGTGGACACATGAATACACAGACGAACATTCATGGTGCAAAGCTTGTTGAACCCCAAGGCCGCAGATTCCAGGTGGATAGGAACTTTGTGGAATATGCCGGATGGTCCTTTGCATATCGTGTTCGCTCTTCGGCAGGGTTGCAGATCTTTGACCTTCGCTTCAACGGGGAGAGAATTGCTTATGAAATCGCACTGCAGGAGGCTATTGCCTTTTACTCGGGAGATTCTCCGGCCGCCATGCAGACCAAATACATTGATGCTGGATGGGCGATGGGCACTTCGGATTATGAGTTGTCAAAAGGGATCGACTGTCCAGAAATTGCTCATTTTGTAGACCTTTATCATTACTATGACACTGACAAACCTGTGCGTTACAGAAACGCACTTTGCATTTTTGAAATGACCACAGCCCTTCCTCTGAGGAGACACTTCAATAGCAACTTCCAAGGAGGCTACAATTTCTATGGAGGCTTGGAAAACCATGTTCTGGTGATCAGAACTACATCTACAGTGTACAACTATGACTACATCTGGGACTTTGTCTTCTACCAGAATGGCGTAATGGAGTCTAGAGTGAGTGCGACTGGGTACATCCATGCAACGTTCTTCACGGAAAATGGACTGAACTATGGAACCAGGGTTTACAACTATGTTCTTGGCAACTTGCACACCCATTTAATTCATTACAAAGTGGACCTTGATATTGCAGGTGAGTTTAGCTCTTGCTCAGTTATTGGTGTATAGTATTTCCCACAGCCTTACACTCTATTTGTGGTGGCACTCCCCTGCCCCCATATATACATATATATGCGAATTCATTTTCTGCCAGCAGGAGGCGCTTTAAGAGCGGGAGAGATACCGGATTCTCCGGTAACGACTGTAAAGCAGCGCTGAGCTCACAAACGCTGCCTTATCAAGCATTACATGCAAAATGAAATGAAATCGAAAATTTTCTAAATACAGTCGGTTTCCTTCTAAAAATACAATGATATAAAAACACCCACATCAGTTTTTGATTTTGAAACGTGCAGTGCTCATGTTTATTCCATGAAGTCAAAGCCTTTTGGAAAAACTATTTGTGGCGGCCCGCCACAAATAAATCAATGTGTGGGAAACCCTGGTGTACCATCTGAAGTCAAATAACAATCTATTTTGTGATCTCTGTGCACAATAACAACAGCATGAGTGGCAAATTTAAGCCAGTTGCATAACATGTTTCACTGAATAGAGATAATTCTGCTCTTTCTTTTTGTACAGGGAGGGACAACAGCTTTGAAACTATTGGTCTGAAATATGTTAACTTTTCCAACCCCTGGAGCCCAGGACACACCATTGTGCAATCAAAACTGCATAGGACTCAACATGAAACTGAACGTAGTGCTGCATTCCGATTTGGCAAAAAGTTTCCCAAATACTTGCACTTTTACAATCCCAATCAAAACAACAAGTGGGGACATAAGAAGGGCTATCGGATCCAATATAACTCGCATGCTAACAGTGTTTTGCCCCGGGGCTGGAAGGAGGAAAATGGTATTACGTGGTCAAGGTGGGCCTTAGTAATTAATTTTAAAGGAATAGCACATTTGTCTTTTTTGCACTCTATTTTTTAGCAAATCTTTGTGATTTTGTTTGCAGATACCCGCTGGCTGTAACCAGACACAAGGACAATGAGGTCACCAGCAGTAGCATCTACACTCAGAATGATCCTTGGGAGCCTGTTGTTTCCTTTGAGGAATTCATTCGCAACAATGAAAACATAGTTAACCAGGTACACAGATGACTGATAGAGACTTGAGTTTGACCTCAAATTCCAAATGGACCACATGCACTTCAAACGGGTCCTCATCAGCACTACAGCATCTACAGAGTTGTATGACAAAAAAAAGCTATTACCAACTATTCAAAATATGTAAACAACAATTACTGTATTTAAATAGTAAATATACACAATTTGCTTGAAACTGATAAGAGATGCCAACTGCCAGATTAGCAAATAATTAATCTGATTAACTAATGTAGTAACTCAAAATGTTGTAAACAAATATAAACAGAATAAGATAAATGGAAACATCAATCAAACTTATTGTAACTGTGAATGCCCAAAACTCTGATTCACATGAAACAGGAACTAAAAAAAAAAAAAAACTACTTAAATCAATGTAAAAAAATAAATAAATAAATAGTGTTATTTAAATTATTTAAGTGTTGTTTTATTATCAATATACTAGTATAGTTTGTAGTATTTAGAATTAGTTTTAAATTTTAGATTTTCCATTTAAATTTTTTTTTTCAAGTTTTAGTAATTTTGTAATTTGTGTGTGTTTTAAATATGGATAAATTAGATTTTATAGATTTTATAAATTTTATTTCAGCCTTAGTTTTGGTCATTTTAGTAATTCAACTTATTTTATTTCAGTTAATGTTTATTTTATTTCAATGAACAAAAATGTTTTTAATAGTTTTAGATTTAATTGACAATAATAATCCTAACTGGCAGTAGGTAAACTACTAGACAAAAATATATAAAAATCTTTATATTTTATAGACAATTATATGTTTCTTGGCAGGATTTGGTTGCCTGGGTGACGGTGGGATTCTTACACATTCCTCATTCTGAAGACATTCCCAACACAGCGACTCCAGGAAACGCGGTGGGATTCTTTCTGCGTCCCTTCAACTTCTTCGACGAGGACCCCTCGCTCGCGTCCCGCAGCACGGTCATCGTGCGACCAGATGAGAAGGGCCAGCCGAAGGTTCAGAGATGGACTCCAGAGGTCGTAGGTCACTGTGTCTCAAACGAGCCTTTCTTCTACAACGGCACATACGCTGGAGTCTAGACAGAGACTGGGCTTATTTCATATCGTGTTAGTGTTTGTGCTGTATATAAAATCATAAAAAGCTGAAATCTGTGATGCTGATGGTGTCAAATATTTACAATCATAAAAAATGGAGTGTACCTTTTTACATTTACAGGGAGCTGAACAAATAAACCTCAAATGCTTTAAATGTGGAACAAAAAAACCTCACAAGCTTCTGCCATTTTTCACAACCTAAACATGGTAAAGATCACTATGACAGTAAGAATATTTTATGTCTTTCTGAATATAAATATATTTTGCATAAAAAATCCAGGATTTTAAGGATATTTACTGTACATTCACATTGTTATATTATTTTCATGACAGTTAAGCAGAAATTCTCTCTTTTTTTAATGAGCATAAAATTCTGTAAGAAAATATGTCTATATATATATATTTTACAATAATAGAATAGGCAACTAAGAATTGGAGGATGGACTAAATTTGCTTAATTGTAATAATAATAATGTCAAAATGCAAAGTCTTAAAATGTCCTTAAAATAAGGTTAATTTTCCTTATGCAAAATATAATACATTTTTTTTTCATTCAAATAGGGTTGATTGTTTGAATGAGATTCACCTGTTGAAGTGTTTTTGAAAATAAACGTGTAATAATTTCATGCTTGTGTAATTTCATGCACTGTGAGCAGTGTTTATATCAGTTGTCAAGGTAACCGTGAGCAGTGGGATGAAGTGAGGACCCTTGAGATCCGTAAGTGAGTGGATGTAGCCATGGAAAGGGCTTATTAGCAGAGAACATCCAGGATGCAGGATGGCGTATCCGTGAGCTCACTGATCCCGGCGCTCCTGTATGGGGTGAGCGTGAGCGGGAAACAGGGGCTCTTTACACAAACACATCCATTCTGGAATCTCTCTGCAAACAGACCATAATTCACCTGCAGAGTCTCCCAGGGAAACCAACAAGAGATGGGTGGAGAAACAGAGATTCAATTGATACAAAGGATCATAATCTGATTGATTAGAATTATTTATTTTAGCTTTAATTGGCCAGTCACTTTAAAAACTTTGTAAACAAAATTAATAAAACATAATTGTATTGCATAATATTTAATTGTATAGCACATATATAAATAATTATATACAATACAAATATATAATGTATATTATAAATAAACTAAAACATTTAAAACCAACACCAAATAACAAAATATAGAAACAACTGAATGGATTATATGTATAAATTATATATAAAAGATTTTAACAAACATATTTTATTACATAAATGTACATCAGTTTTAGATTTATTCTAGTCTTTTAAAAAATACATTTATACATAAATAGGCTACTAGTAAATGATCTTTCAGCAGCTGAAAGGTGTGACTGTTGGTGGCCAATAAGACATTCTTTTCTCTCTATACTGTTTGTTCAGGTTTTTATAGTGCATGTTAAAGTTGTCTGTAGTAACGATGGAACAGGACAGCGATGGAGTAGTAAAGCCATCTTATATAGGAGGACCATTCCTAAAACTCACCATGGCAACAACAATAACAGACGTGTCACATTACATCTGAATCTTTACAAAAGTTTGTTTGTGAGAGTCTTCCAGATTCCTGTCTAAACACACACACACACACACACACACACACACACACACACACACACACACACACACACACACACACACACACACACACAGGTATTTAGGTTCCTAAAGTGATAGATCATTTTAAGATATTAGTTATAAATGTTCCTCCACTTCTGGATTGTTTATTTTCTACATTTTTCCTTTAATCAATCTTGGAAATAATAAACTTTTTTTTTCTCTGTTATGTCTTGGAAATAAAGCTTCCAAAGTTTAATATGAATTTAAAAAAAGTGATCATCAACACATAACAAGGTCAATGCAGCAGGAACAATGACAGGTGCACCACTTTTCTGTTTAACTGAAAGAGATTGTTGAATTGTGTTTGGAAACACTTCCACTTAGTGGCTATGTAAAGAAATTACAATTGCACCTGCAAATAGGGTGACTTTGAATGAAAGTGAGCTTTTAGCAGAGTTTGATGGCTACAAAATAGAAAAAGACTTTGTATTACATTCTGTAACACTTTCTAAGGGTATTTTTTCTAAATCCTTTTGCACATTTTATGTTCAGTAGCTCTTTCTAGCTCATGCAAATCTACAAACTAATAAAAGGATTTATTATTTTTTATAAGGTCGTCTGTTGACTGATGTATATAAAACCCCTTCAATATAGTTGTTGTTACCTCAGGGGATGAGGGGAGTCATCAAAAAAAAAAAATATATATATAGGCTATAATAGAGTACCGGCACCTCTTTTGGGCCACTTAAAGCACTGGGTGAGCATAAGTCTAAGTGGACGTCCATGACATGTGGACTCCCACAAAGCTCAATTCTTGCACCGCTCTTGTTCAGCCTGTATATGTTTCTACTAAATTGTCATGCATGTCATGTGATACACAGCATATATAAGTAGCCTATAATTGATACAGGCTTATGTTTTATTTATTTTTTCCTTTTTATTCTAAATATTCCCAGCAATTTATCATGAAATATCTTACTCCTCAGATATGTGTAAATGCGTTTTGCATCTTTATAGATTATGTTAGT
The DNA here is from genome assembly GCA_024542945.1 of allo-octoploid hybrid of Carassius auratus x Cyprinus carpio. Taxonomy (NCBI): domain Eukaryota; kingdom Metazoa; phylum Chordata; class Actinopteri; order Cypriniformes; species allo-octoploid hybrid of Carassius auratus x Cyprinus carpio. The sequence goes on from CM045082.1 coordinate 763,861, forward strand.
TGATCTATAATGGGCGATGGACAAAGTAGCCTAAAGACATTTCGGACTGCAGTCACGCCATCTGCGCTTCGGAGAAATTCATCGCGTGTCTACATGGCGTTGCGTGGTAGTGATGGCCATAAAACTTTGAAACCTTTGCAAATCATTAAAAAAAAAAAATAGGCTAAAACACATTATACAGGCACTTCTTATTTAATGGTATTTTATTGTTTAAATGTATTGTATTAAACTTCAAATAAAACATTTGCAATGGGTTTTTGTGAAATGTTTTATGCATGTTTTGGCCTGAGACACTTGCTGTTGGAATTGAAATGTAAAAATTAATAAAAAAAAAATATATATATATAAAATAGTTTTCTGCAAATTCTTGTTCTACATCTTCCCAAGTTCCACTGTGGTAAATTTTATGTTGCTTTACTGTTAATTTTTTTTTTTTTTTTTAATAATTGCATGCTAAACTCATGAGTAATCCTATTTACCTCGCCATACAGACTTAAAAAAAAAAAAAAAAAATCATAAAAAGGTTAAAACTAATTGTTTTCTCCAAACTCCACCAGATTCTTTTTACATCTCCCCAAGTACCACTGTGGTGATTTTCATCTTATTTTAGTGTATCATTTTTTAATAATTGTTTACCAAATTCATGACCAGTGCTATCTCCTACCTCACTGTAAAGACATAATTAAAAAAAATTCATAAAAAGGTAAAATCAAATTGTTTTCTGCAAACTCCACCAGATTCTTGATTCTACTGTAATGTCTGCACTTACGTGTTCAACATTTATGGAATTGTTGTGAAGAAAATAAATGCATCAAGGACTTAAACCTGCATCTTTATGTCTCTGACCGGACATCTGTGGTGAACTAGTCCCCCCACTGGCAACCCCAACTGGTTCCTTTAATATTCATATTAAAAATCTGTCAGTAGGTTAGTTGTGTATAGGCACAGTGTTTATGTGTAGCATTTGTATTTAGTTTCTTTTAGTTTATTTATACAGTAGGTAAACATTTTATTTATTTATTTAATTATATATAGTATTTAAAGTCAAAATCTGTCAGTAGGTTAGTTGTGTAGGTGTAGTATTATGTGAAGCATTTGTATAGTCTATTTTTTAGCTTATGTATAGGTAAACATTTTTTTATATATATATTAGTATATTTATAGTCAAAATCTGACAGTAGGTTAGTTGTGTATAGGTTTTACTTCATTGTTGTATGTCTGTATTTATGTAGCACCGTGGTCCTGTGAGGCACGACATTTCGTTCCACTGTATGTCCACACATGTAGCGGAATGACAATAAAGTTGAACTTGAACTTAATTTTTGTTTTATTACTATTAATACAGTACATTGCTTCCGATTTGTGTGTATATTACATCATTTATATCTTTTGTGAGGTAATTTCAGGTTTGAAACGTAACCTTTAAAGCAAATGGCTTGATACTTTCTTGCAAACCATGTGATCCTTTTTATACAATGGTGTTGGCTCATGTATAAATACAAACTTCATCTTTTTATTTACAAGTTCCTGAAGTCAGATAGAGAGGGAAGCACAAGCCAGGAAAATGCTCCATGTTACAAGGACTTAATAAAATAACACAAATTTTTTACTTGTGAATGCACCACAAATCATATTGCACTACTTGCTTCTTAACCTTAAATACATCTTTTGCACAATATCATGTACAGTTATGTAAAGTGCTTGTATAGTCTGTCTTAGGTTATGTCTATGTATAGTCAACTATTTATAGTATACGTATAGTTAGATTACCGCTTCAGAAAGTTAGGTCTAAAAATTAATGTAGGTCTAAAAATTGTTCTTACGTCTAGTGTTGTATGTGTATATTTATGTTTATTTATGTAGAACCGTGGTCCTGCAAGACACAACATTTCGTTCCACTGTATGTCCACACATGTAGCGGAATGACAATAAAGCTTGACTTTATTTGACTTGACTTGAGACAGTGTATCTGCGGTCAAGAAGCTGAAAGGAGAACTCAAGGAATTAGAGAAAGAGAAAATAAAGCTGGTGAATGAAGCTTTCCACAGTGTAGAAACTCTGCAGATGATTGCACTCAACACTGATTCACTGATCATACTTCAGCATGTTGATTTTCTGATTGAGAAACTGAAGGAAATCAATTAACATGTAAAGGCTGAAACACTGGAAAACATCAAGAAGAGAGCAGGAGAAGGGACACAAGAGGCGCCTGGATACTTTACAAGCTTGTGTAAGAAATAAACTTGCTGCTCTAAAAATTACTGAATATCTGACAGACATTAGGACCCTGAAATCTGAAATCCTTCTTTCAAAAATCTGTCCTTCAGGTGATAATATAGATATAAATGATTGTAATGGCAATGTTTTATGAATCAAACATTTTTTATATTATTATTCCTGCTTGTATTTTACTCATTTAGTGACTTAAAAAATACTTTTTACTAACCATGCATAAACCTTTTTTCTCAGAAATACAAATTAGTACATGCATGCTGGTTACATATTATTATAGCGCAGTTTATGCTGAATACAGTGTTATCAGACTTTAGCCATTATTATTTATAGGAAATTGAAACAAGCACAAATTTCAGGGCAGCTTCTCCAGGGCCCAAAAACTCCTTCAGACCCCAGAGGGTTAACATGTCTTTCAAGGTGAGCGTCTTGAAGGGTCTGTGAAGGGCCCAAATTCAGTACACTTAAATTCAAGATCAGTCTGAGCCCCCAACCCTTCTTGGCTAAAATGAAGTCATGCCTGTAAAACCCTTTCTTCACCTCATCTAGTAGGACAGGCTCTATCATCTCCTTTGCTGTGTTGCTCTGTGTCCTTTTATTTTACACCTTTAGCCCTATGATTTTTCAGGTAGGGTAAGGATAGTAAAATCTAGCCTAAACCATTAAGAACTCGCAACCCGCAGGTTGAAGTTCATCAGGAATGATGTAGAAGACTCCCTACCATAAAGTCTCATGGAAGGCAATCATAACAATAAAATCTCCTATTTTATTAGTTACAATACCAAGCAGTTAATGCAAAAATAAAACAAAATCAGCTTATAATCAAACTCTAAACAGTGATATTGGAGATGCTGTTAGTGCCCCAGGATAGGGTATCAGGTGTCCTTCACGCTTAATGCAGGCAGCATCTAAAGAGTGGTTTACACAGCATATCCACGTTTATGGCCAAGTCTAAAAGAAGAAACTAAGATGACTAACATGTAAGACTAGTCTATGCATTTTATGCAGACAGCCCCAGTGGATCACGAGCTGATTGCATGAGCTATGTTCACAGTTCCCTTTGAAACATACAGTACAACAATGGTTACTTGATTTAACCACAGCCTTTTAGCACCATTAGATAGTACAAACATGGGTGGTCATCCTCTTGCTATTCAGCCACATCACATCCTCTTCAATCACACTACTAGATAGATCAAACAAACATAGATGGTGTCATTTCCTTAAAGTTTAAGTTTTGTTAGGAGCTCATTTGCACACAATCCTCAACCAGCTGGAACAAAACATACATCTGATTTAAAATTGACTTATGACTCATTGTCATCATTTAAAATCTTTTAATTGTCAACATTTATGCAACTAATGGAACTGTAAAGAGTTACAAATGTGCAGAATATGTGTGTATTTGTGGATACTAGGGGTGTAATGTATTCGTAATGAAAATTTTCGGTACAGGTCTTTCGGTTTGGTACGCATGTGTACTGAACAAATCATTCAATTTTTCAGGAAATTCAGACAATAAATGACATTTTGACGCAGCTGAACAGGAAGTTTTGATTGGTTTTGCACCCGAGTCAGACCCATCTGTTATTGGCTGAAGCGCAGGCCTCAAACCCAGAAGTCTGAAAAGTGCCCATCAAATGCCAACTCACTCTGCTCCATTGGCGCCTTCTTTATCACTTGTTTTTTTTTTTTTTGGTACTGTGTACTTTTGGTGAAAAATAAATGTAGCGAAGTTGAATTTAGTTTTATTCTACTCAAGTAAAAGTACCACAATTTAATTATACTCTAGAAAGTAGAAAAAATGTAAAAATGTACTCAAGTACTGTAACAAAAGTATTTGTAATTAGATTCTTGTCATTCACAGTATTTTTCCAACTTTTACAGCAGCCTAGTTGCACTAACATGTTTGCAGTTTACACTGTAAAAGATAAACAACATTCCATTCCAGTACATACTTGTGTGTGGCTGGTATAACAATAAACAGAACTACCCGAGCAACTTTTTTTTTCCAAATGGCACCTAGCAACAAATTTAGCTATTTTTTAAAAGATTTTGGCAACTTTTAGCAACTTTTTTAAAGTGACTCAAATGATAAAAAAGACATATTTTCATCTAAATTACACAAAAAGAGGAAACCATTGAACAACTAGCCAGCCAAGCAGCACATCAACCTGGAGAGAGCTAGAGAAAGATGCTTAACAGTACAAACATCAAATGTGCATTAAGTTGCTAGTTCCAAATGGTCAATAAAAATGCACATTTATGATACAGCATGTTATTAGCTTGTATATATAATTGTTGTTCAGTAAGAACAACATATGTGGAAAAACTGAAAAGGTACTAGTCATTTTCTGCCAGGATGTTATCCTTTAAGTTGTAACCTGTAACCTGAAAACACAAAATGCAATGTGGAATTTAAAACACAGGTAAGACACCTGCAAAAAAATTAATACGTATTGTTCCTTCATATGAACTGTACACTTTCATATTTTTATATACTTTTGTGTAGCACACTAACTACCAGTACACTGCTTAAAAATATAATTATAATTAAATATAATAATATAATTTATTAGTTAATAAGAAAATACATAAAATGTGTAACTGTTCAATAATTCAATGTTGTAAAAAATCTGATCATAAAGACATGATGTTTATGTTACTTTTACAATTTAAAATATTTTGTTTGTAATTTTTTTTGAACAAATAACATTTAAAAAATATTTTTAGCTGAGATTTGAGGAATATCGTTGTGTATTCTATGTAAAAACACCGCTTTGTGTAATGGTTATGCAATGACGTCATCACACAACGACATCACAACGTCATTTAGCAACTTTTAGCAACAAATCGATCTTCCTTTAGCAACTTCCCCTAAAAAGTTGACAACACTGATTGCTGTAACACCTCAGTTCTGATGGCAGTGCAGAGCATGAGTGAACATCTCATACTTCATGTAATCGCACAATCAGTGTTTCACTTGTGGAAAGATGTGATTGTGAACTTGTAAACAAAAATGTCACGTAGCATTTCATTTACCTCAGGCAAGTCATCAGTGTCCACAGCTCATCAGTTCACCAGAGATATGAAGTCTAGAGAAGGGCATTTTGTAAAATATTAGACTATATACTCATTATATTTTACTTTACCTTTTAGTTATGTCTTAATTATTTAATGTATGTTTAAATTAATGTTATGAAACAAGTTATGACAGTCACTGTGTAAATGATTATACTTCAACAACAAATAGGAACTGTATAATTAAGCAGTTAATTCAAAAACTGCATTGAGTGCAATTTACATGTTTGCATACAATATTTTAATTTGAGTGTTGATTAATATAGCTAAAAATAAATAGTAATTAAATTTAAGTTTGGGCTCTGTTATTACTTGTAACCTTATAGTAGGCCTAATGTAAAATGGATTCCTATAGTTTAGAGTAGAGGTAGATTATTATGATTTGTTTTTATTTATTTTTTTTTAGATTTTTTTTAATTTTATGAGGTAGATTTAAAGAAAATTTAAAGAAAGAGAAATGTGTTTAGTAAAACACTGTTTGATTAAAAAAATATGTTTTGTATTTTTTCCTCCTGCTGTAGGCTACCAAAACCATACCAAACCTTGACGTCAAAACCGAGAGAAGGAACTGTCATGTTTACATTCCTAGTGGTCACATATGCACGCACACACACTTACACTAATAAGTTGTGGTTTATTGGCATTCATGACCCTAAAGGCATAACTGGCTTTACATTCCTCTGTCAGGGTTTGATCTCCCTCCTGTTTTCTTCCTCCTTTTGTTTTCTGTTTTTCTGTTTTTCTGTTTTCTGTGTTCATGCACAGCTGATATTGTTTCATAATCAGCACATTCACATTAGCGCACACATGTTTTTCTTTATTGATTGATTTCTCTGCCATATCTCCTGCTTTTCTTTCTGCCACTGTGTTCTGTGCTTCTTTGCCGCTCACTTGCCCATTTTTCTTATTTAGTCTTGTCATTAGTTGGTTTTATTTTTATTTTTATCTCCCTCACAGATTTTCTTTTGCCCAGTTGTGTTGTTTTTCTCCAGAACCCACTGAGACTGCTTTGTGTTACTGACCTTGTGGACTGTATTGGGACTTGAGTTTGCATTTTCCCAGGGCTCTGTTCACCTCTCTGGACTGCTTTGCTGTTGTGACCAACTGACTGTTCAGGACTGTGAGTTTTGGATTACCTGGTTTTGATCTGTCTGCCCCTCATCTGACCTTCTCGCCTGTCTGACTCTGATTCTCGTTCTTCAAATTGAATATGGTTGCTGGTAGACTGCCATAGACCCTGAACTCTCTTTGCCTGTGTGACCATTCTCCTGTCTCCTCCTTGTCCAAAGCTGTTTGGCTGTGTTTATTATTGTGCTTCAATAAATTGGAGTTAAGCATTCTTCTGCTTTTGGGTCCTTCATTCCAGAGATTGTTACAGCCTCATTCTGCTGGCAAAACAAAATGAATAAGCCAAAAAAAAAGAAAAGTTTATTAATACTAATAAAAACAAAACTCTCTTTCCTCAAAATGTAACTTAAAATGTATTTGATCATACAGTGATCAATTAATTAATTTACCATATTCATTCTCTTGTGTTTGTTTAGTCAGTCTACCTGCATCATCATGTGAAAGAATAACATGTGTTCCCATAAATCACATGACCTTCGGAAAATAGATGTTGTCTTCAGTATAAAAAGCTTTCGGATGTACTTGTTTGACTAGTTCTCAGTGTCAGCTGAAGCAAGATGATTTAACATTGATCATATTGTAAGTATCCACTTTACTAAATTATAAAGTCTTGAGCTGAATTATATATAACTATCAAGAAATCATGGACATTACATGTCATAACAAGTTTGTACATGCTAACAATTTGTACTGCTCTTTATATGCTGTCGGTACAGTATATACTGCCATTAAATGGAGAAATAGAGTGATGATTAATGATCTTTAAAAATATGTAATTTTTGTTATGTTCTTTATATCATATACTGCAAAATATGTGCTAGTACCTGACACTAATTTGGATGCTTTTGTGTTTTTGTTATTTTTATTTATTTTTTTGTAGTTATTTAGTTAATAGTTCTGTTTAGTTAATGTTTCATGGTTCATGACAATGGTGTTAAAATGACACCCATTCACTCAGATCAACGAAAACAACTAAAAAGGCTGTATTTTGCATGCCAGTTGATCATGTAATATGTAATACACATGCACATGAGGTCATTATTTCCACCAATTTGCATCACAAATTTGTATTTTTGTAGTTTACATGGAGACAATAATGGCATTGTTTTCTAAAACTTGCTCAAAACCCATTTTCAAAAGTTTGTTTTCAGACTCCCAAAATTCTGTTGATATGTATATGAATGGCTAAAACACCCAAAAAGTTTTATGGTTTTTAGCTGAAAAAGGTGTTGTCTAAATGCCCCCTAAGATGTGAGGTTAATATACATCCTTCGTTTCTGCTTCTTTTGTGTTTTTATAGTTTAACAAACATCTGGATTTGGATCACTCTGTCTTGTGTTGACCAGTTCACCTTATGTGAGACTAATGAATATAGAGATCAGGTGAGAAGCGTTTCAGCATTCCAACAGAAAATACATATTAATTATTTTCAGTTTACATAAAGTATTATTTATATTTACCACTAAATATAATGTATATACTGTATAACCTTTATTTTATTTTTTTTAAATTAGCATCAATTTAGCAATCACATTGTAATCTGGAAGGCCCCAACATTTGGAACCATTATGGCAGATTCTCAACCGTTTTCAGAAGAGTAAGTATACACTACTTTTAGTTTAGTTAAGTTTAGTTTATTTCAGACGGACAACTTAGGTTCAAGACAATTGAGCTAATGTACAACAACATATTTACATTAGTCTGAACAGGTGTAGGCTGAAGCTCTTGCTTATAATCCCTACCCTTTTTAAAACATCTCATCTTTTAATAAATAAACAAATAAAAATAAAGAAAAAACTGTTGTTTTACATCAATATACTGTTGACAAACTAGTATAACTAGACTACAATAACAGTATTTTTGCCAATCAATACAGTTCCACAATCCAAAATACAACAAAAAGCCGCTTTCATTTATCACTCTTTAAATAGTTTCATATAGTTTCAGTGTTTTATTCTTAAATAGCTTCTTTAACTTGCTAAGTGACCCACATATTTTTAATTCCTCTTGACAGCTGTTCCATAGAATTACACCTTTAACTGAAATACAATGGTATTTTGCATTGGTCCTCACTTGGTTCTTTTTAAACATACAAGTTCCCCTTAAATCATGACATTCTCTTTCTGTAAACAACCCTTGGATACTTTCTGGCAATTGATGATTGTTTGCTTTGTATGTAATTTGTAATGTTTTTAGTTCTACTAATTCTTTAAACTTTAGGGCCTTTAATTCAATAAATAGGGAGTTTGTTGGCTCCCTATAGTTGGTTTTCTTTACTATTCATATGGCTCTCTTTTGTAGATGTAATGTCTCTTTTTGTTCTCTATTGAATTGGTATTTGTTTTATATGTATTTCCCCATACTTCCACACAATAAGTAATGTATGGAAGCACTAGAGAGCAATACAAGGTATATAATGATTTTTCATTTAATAAGTCTTTAACTTTATATAATATTGCAATTGACTTTGTTTGATGAAACTGCATTGTAGTTTGGTGAAACATTCTCTTGTGTTTGTTTAGTCAGTCTACCTGCATCATCATGTGAAAGAATAACATGTGTTCCCATAAATCACATGACCTTCGGAAAATAGATGTTGTCTTCTGTATAAAAAGCTTTCGGATGTACTTGTTTGACTAGTTCTCAGTGTCAGCTACATACATAAAGTATTATTTATATTTACCACTAAATATAATGTATATACTGTATAACCTTTATTTTTTTTAAAAATTAGCATCAATTTAGCAATCACATTGTAATCTGGAAGGCCCCAACATTTGGAACCATTATGGCAGATTCTCAATTTGGATTCCTCTTTGATGAAACTGCATTGTAGTTTGTAATAAGGAAATGTCATAGGTTGGTCACTGTGTTTTTTACACGTACACTAGCGCATGTATACAATCAAATATGCAGCCATTTAAAGTATACTGCATTTGAGGTGTACACTAGGGTTGGGGCGACAGACGATGCCTGCCAGACATCATGATCCCCTAATTACTAAAAGTAATTAGTTACATTACTAGTTGGGTTACTTTTTTCTCTACATTCATGAACTTGACATGAAATCCCAGCGTAAACGCTCCTGATAAATATTTGTTATTAAAGCATCAACATTCACAAACTACTGTTATTTTTTAACTACTGTTAAATAAAGCAAGCATAGGCTGCTGTGTGCATGTTTGGCATGGTAGAATGCCAGGAAAGAGAGCTCCCTTTATTACCTCTAAAAAGATGACATCTCTATTCATCGCAATCTCACAAAGCTGTGTTATATCACAATGAATATATATATATATTTCATTAGCCCCACCCCCCCCCCCACATAGGCTAATTGACAGCGCACAATGGCCAAGGTTCTTGTCTTTGACGGAAATAAACTCAAAATAATGACAGTATTTTCAGCTACAGAATGCATACTTTTCTTTTTCCATCCTGAGATTGTTTACGCTGGTAGTATCCATTGCAGGCGCTTACTAGTCAAAGTAGGTCTCACTGCGTTCTGTCTGCAACAGTAACATATAGAGACCTCTGCTTGGAACTGAAATCTAATTACTATTTTGGAAATTATAATACGTTAAATGACTCCATTACTAAAAAAAGTAATCAAATTACAGTAACGCGTTACTAAGTAAAACGTTACTGCCCAACACTGGTCGAGAGGGTGCCAAAATTGAAATTGCTGATGAGATGAAGACAAAAATATCTAGTGGAAAATGGGAATGTTATGTTTTTAATGATACAATTGTTTTCATTGTTTTGGCAGATGGCCATGTAGTGAACTGATATCACCTTGACACCTTGTAGAACAACTGATTAGTGCAAAAACAAGTTAATGCATGCATTGATGATGCATTGTTTGCGTGTTTACATGTTGATTAAATGTTTTTGAGCATCCTGGCTTTCCATATGTGAGCTACACATACAAGTATGTGCAGTTACACAAATTAGATGGTATGCATGCATACTATTTTGGTGACGGTGTACAGGTAAAAACCTAAGTATACTTTGGGCTTTAGACTTTTGAGAAACTCAGCCCTGGATGGTTGTTGATTCTCCTACATGGAAACTGTTGCTTTGGCACGATCACATGCCTCTAACCTAAAATATACTGCACATATACACTGTCTACACTGGACATAAGCAGGGTGACATGGTTAAAAACAATAAAAAAAAACATTATAACATGCAACAAAGCAAGATTGAGCAGAAATAAACATTTACTTATGAGGATCATGATTTAACATTGTTTAATTGTCAAATTGTCAACATTTAAAGCAACAATGAAGCTGTAAACCAAAAGAGTTACAAATGTGATCAATAAGCCCCAAGAAGCCGTGGTTTACAGTGAATTTAGAAGAGCTAAGGGGCATTGTTAGCCATGACACATTGCTGAGTGGATTTTTTATTTTATTTGTTTTTTTTTTTATGAAATATTAAATTGTTAAAAGACTTAAATGGTGTTTGCCATTTCATATATCTTTTATTGAATTCTCCACATGGCTCTTGCTCTTTACTTTAATTATAATGCTCAAAAACGCTGTAGTTAAACTACATATACTACTCTGGAATTTAAAATGTTGTAAGTTGGATAATACTAGTCTGAGAATGCTGGCTTATAGAGATGCTAAAACTAAATATTATACATGTACAGCCTTCACAATGAAATGAAATAACCCATTTTTTTCTGTTAACATTACAGAGAAATACCAATGACCAGGGTAAGCCAAAATTTAGTTAAAACTGAAATCATTAAAAAAAACATATTAATTGAAGATGGAAATCCTGCTCGATACCGTCTGCAAAAAAAGACTGACAGTTTGGATCAATCTGAACCATACAGAAAAATAACTTTTGGAGAGAGAGACAAAAACAAACCCCATAAAACCATTCTGATGGTGGGAGAAATAGGAACAGGAAAATCAACCCTGATCAATACAATGATCAACTACATGTTGGGTGTTCAGAGAGAAGACAAGGTTTGGTATGAAATTACAGATGATCAGAGCGACCGAACATCAGCTCACAGTCAGACCTCCAGAGTCACTGTTTATGAGTTTTATCTACAAGAGAGTCTAATAGATTTAACAATCATCGACACACCAGGATATGGAGACACTCGTGGAATCAAGAATGACCAAGAGATCACCAAGAGTTTGCTAAGTTTAAGTAAATCTGCAAAAGGGATCCAAATAGATGCAGTGTGTCTGGTAATGAAAGAGACACAAAATCTCTCTGACAGACAAATATACATATTTGATGCTGTGCAGTCTTTATTTGGGAAAGATATTGCTGAAAACATTGTCTTACTCTTCACACACTCAGATGGGATGCATCCTAAAAATGCCCTGACGGCTGTTAAAGAAGCTAAAATCAAGTGTGCAGTGAATGACAAGAATCAGCCAGTGTTTTTCCTGTTTAACAATCGTCAGTCAGACCCTGCTGATGAAGACTTTCAAACAATCCAGAAACAATCATGGATTCTTTGTTATGAAGGGATGACTGAATTTTTCAAGGTTCTTGAAACAATACAACCAAAAACCCTGAAGATGACTCGAGATGTGTTACAACAACGGGAGCAGTTGGAGGAAAATATCAATAATCTAAAATCACATGTTCAAGTGATGGAACGAAAGCAAAATATACTGAAACAGACACAAAAAGCTCTGGAGCAGGACAGAAACTATGTTAGAGACCAAAATGAATTTAAGTATGAAGTTGAAGTGACCTATAAGGAGAAGATTCCCATCGATCTAAGATATCGCAACAAGACAAAAGAAGCAACATGCTGCACCGTCTGTGAGGAGAACTGTCATTTTCCAGGATGCTGGTGGGTCAAAGATCTCTCATGGTGCACTGTGATGAATAATAATCATTGTACAGTGTGCACAAATAAATGCCACTACAGCAAACACGTCAAAGAAGCAACAATATATGGGACAAAGACAAAGAAAGAGACGAGGACATTTGAAAATTTAAAGAGAGAATATGATGCTAAGATTAATGACAATGTGTCTTTGGTCCAGAACCTGGAAGAAGAACTGCAAGAATTAGAAAAAAAGAAAATAAAGCTAGTGATTGCAGCTTTTCACTGTGTGCAAACTCTGCAGATGATTGCACTCAACACTGATTCACTGATCATACTCCTGCATGTTGATTTTCTGAATCAAAAGTTGAAGGAAATAAATGAACCTGAAATGGCCAAAACACTGGAAAACTTCAAGAAGAGAGCAGGAGAAGAAAAACAAGGAGCACTGGGATACATCACATGTCTCTTAAGTAAAAATGTTTAAAATTCATTAGCTATTTAAAGCATTTAAAGAGAGTCATAAAAACTGTATTATGTTTTCATTGACCAAAACAATAATGTTTTATATACATATTATGTGACTAAATAATCAAAATTAGAAGAATGAATCGGAATGGGCTTTTATTAAGTAAACACTTTATTTCAGTTATGTTTCAGTTTCCAAGCACTGGGTACATACATACTGTATATGCATACATAGGCAAGATTATTTTTTTTGAGGAAGTTAAGTTCCATCATTTTATGCAGTGCTCTGCTGAGGAGGTAGTACGCACTCACTAGGTACAATATTCCGATTTTAACATGAGTAAGACAACCGATATGAAGTTGGTTCGACGTTTGACATTTGTCAGAGATTCAGTCTCGGAAATCTTCAAAAGTTCTTTAATGATTTAGCACAATGACAAGACACATAGTGTGTTCTAATTGTTTTCAGATGTAGAAGAGAACACACTAAGGCCAAGTTTTACAAAAGGGGCTTAGCTTTAGCCAGGACAATGACAACTTAAGCCTTGTCTGTGAAACTGGGGGAAAGTGTTTTATTTGTTTTAATCTGCCTGTCCGCAATTATTCCATTTAAATACATCACTTGTGAAATGTATAAAAAATAAATCTCAAATATAAGGGGTGTGTCTTATTATTACTATCATATGTAAATCAGGATGCATGTTAGTTAATTAAATTTGAATCTGTTAACACATTCATTTTTAAAACATACAGTATTACATCTCAACTTCAAAGGGTATGTCTTGTTACTGGTTCATATACGAACATTTAAATGTTGGTTTTATTCACAAAACTATAACACAGCACATGATATTGAAATGTCAACAAATACATCAATCAATGTAAAGTAAATACGCTCTTCTATCATAACTTCAAAGCGTGTGTCTTGTTACTGGTTCCTACACAAACATGGAGAAGCTGGTTTTATTCACAGAACTATAAGACAACACAGGATATTAACATGTAAACAGATACATCAGTTAATTTTCTATAAATGTACTCTTCTATCTCAGTTTCAAAGGGTGTGTCTTGATACTTGTTCCTAAAAGAACATTTCAATGTTGATATTATTCACATAACTATGACAAAAAAAAAAAAAACTTATTGAGAAAAAGCTTAAGATATGCAGTACACCACCCCCTAGAGGAACATATTGCAGTTGTTTTGACTGAGTTTAAAATTCAGAAATATGAATAAACTGAATACACAGAATCTGACATGTCAACCTCAAAGTGTATGCTAGAAGAACATTTCCATGCAAGTTTTACTGTCATTTGTAAATCAGGATACATATTATTGAATTAAATTCAAATCTGTTAATAAATTCATTTAAAATGCATGCAGCTTTCTTTCTTGTTAGAGATTCTTCTTAGAGATTTGAAATTCAAACTCATAAATTCATTTTAAATCAATACACTCTATTCTATTCTATTTTAACTTCAAAAAGTGTGTTTTTTAATACCCATATGGTATTGTTATGCAAATGCAGCATTGTGTGCCTCTTTATCTGAGAATAATAATACTGGACCTGATTGCATAATGTTAACAAAAACTCACCCCATAGTTTCTTGAGCCAGGTTGAGATTGCATCCCCAGAAGAGGAGGAGAGTGTCAGCGACAGAGAGAGAGAGAGAGAGAGAGAGAGAGAGAGAGCAGGGGGCAGATTCAAACACATAAGCACACACAGGATGGATGTCATAGCTTGTTTTAGGATACATCAGTGTGGATTATACAGTTTTATTGTAGGAATAAATGACACTTTCTAGAAGTATTTAATGTGTCAACTCTAACTCTTTTCTACCTATTATACGGCTGTAGCATATGGACCAGACACACAACTATTCGTTATATTTAACAAATAATATCTAACGCCCCCATCTAACCAAAGGGTCTATGGACCCTTCCCTCGAAATGCAACTAAAACCTCAAAAAGGCAGAACAGGCCTCTGGTTCCATGACAACCAAAGACACACTATCTGATAACACTAGTTTTATGGCTCAAAGAAATGTGGGCAGAGCAGCCCTTACACAAGTCTCTCTAAAACAGACACATAATGCCCATAAAAATGGACTCTTCTCTAATTAATTCATAGGAAAACCTTTCTTCGAATGAACACACATATACTTCAGGTCATTGTGTATGTTGTTAATTTTTCATGTATATTTTCTTTTGTATTGTTTTCTGTGCTCCTAATTTTTATTTATTATTTAATTAGCAGCAGAAGTGCTCCTAAAAATAAAAGTAAGCATAGAACCCTGTTTAGTGAGTGTGGTGGTGCTTATGAGGTGCTGCTCTGGGACGGGTCAGTATGAGCGTGGAAAGGAAAAATCACAGTATACTCACTACAAAAAACTAGACTACACCACTGTTTAACATGTATTTACTTTGTTTAGAAAAAGTAATCTGGTGAACTCTCTAAGCTGGAACCAATCATGGTAGATTGTACTGAAAGTTAGGAAGGACTATTACACACTGGCAATTTAGTCTTTAATTTGTATTTTTAATAGGGCTGTTAGATTACATTTTACCAATCAACCATTTAATACAATTAAACAAAATTCTCATACAAACATTTCATAAATATGTACAGTTATTGCATTATTGAAAGAACTCACAAAACCTTTTAATTCAGCAACATTTCAACAATCAATTTGGGAACACTTTACAATAAAGGTGTCAGTTGTTAACATTAGTTAATTTATTAACCAACATGAACAAATAATGAACAATACTTATATTATAGATCTTGAAGTAATGTTTTTTTTAATTTCATAAAATACACTGCATGTGGCAGTCATACATTGTGGTAATGTAGCATTTAAATCATAATTTATCAAACTTAATAAAACATTTTCTTTAAAATGTTTACCAAATTTTAAGATCAATTATGGTGAAGGTAGTGTTGATGAAAAGATGCATAATTTTGCCTTATATCATTGATAAAGCTATTGTTACTACTATTACTACACTGAAACTAGTGCATATTCCTTGTCCTTAGTCTAAAGAACATAGTGTTCAATGTTCAATTATGTTGAAATTATTATAACACTGGGTTACCATTGTGGAGAAGAGTGGAGCATTTGTTTAGGCTGTGGACTGGTAAAGCTTATGTTATTACTGTTTTGCTCTAAACGCATTTAATGCTTAGCATTTAAAGTATTATGTATGTAGCATCTAACATGCTATATGTACTATTCTAGGTAACTTGTTAGCTAACTATTACAGTTCTAAAATTTAGTTATATGACACAAAAAAAGGCATGACATTTAATTAATCCTGATGGAGAGCCCCATAAAGTCATTGTGAGGCAACTTAATTTGGTCACTTTTTTCAGTGTATGTAAAATTTAAATTTGTATCTTAAAATATTGTTATCTGTATTTTTATTTAAAAATATGTAAAAGTTTAAGTATATTCAAATAGATTTAGTGATAATTTGTGGTATGACTGTATAAAAAATAAATTTGGTTGAAAGTGCATTTTTAGTTTCAGTTGACTATAAAAATTTGATATGGTCAAACTTAAAGGGGTCATATGATGCTGCTAAAAAGAACATTATTTTGTGTATTTGGTGTAATGAAATGTGTTTATGCAGTTTAAGGTTAAAAAAACATTATTTTCCACATACTGTACATTATTGTTTCTCCTCTATGCCCCGCCTTCTGAAACGTGTTGATTTTTAGAAGACTCATTGCTCTGAAAAGTGAGGTGTGCTCTCACTGACCAGCTATCCAGTGCGTTGTGATTGGCCGAATACCTCAAGCGTGTGACAGAAATGTTACGCCCCTTAACATATTGTGATGCTGGAGCGGCGAGACATAAACATAAAACCCATTATAAACGTGATATAAACATGATTTTGAGACGTGAATTCTTTTGGAAGGCCAAACAAAGTAGTTTTGCTTTCTCAACAAAACAGCGTCACACACCTCGGCCTTGAGTGAGCAGAGGCGGGCGGCTTGAGAATGGTGTGTCAGGTGGATTCTACGAAGGAGCGTACCTTGTGCTTGCAGCAACCACATGTGACGACCCCGGGCTGGACGCCGCTTCGTCCACGGTGAAAGCCCATTCCGCGATGCAGAGTGCAAAGTTGATGTATTTCCTCAGTGACCAGCATGGATCAGCTCCAGGCATGACGAAGCGGATATCGCCCTCTTTTGGAAGGCAAAACAAAGTAGCTTCACTTTCACAGTGAAACACACAGTGTCTACATGGCGGCAACAACAATACTACAACGAGAATAAAAGGTACGCCTTCTTTCTTTGCATGAACATCTGGGTGGCATTATGCAAATCTTCCCACATACTGATGTAGAGATGTGGGGGCGTGTTAGAACGAGCTGTTTCGGGGGGCATGGACGAGTCTCAACTTTTATAAAGAATATCTCTTTGGATTTGGGACTTTAGTCTTTGCAACTTTACAGATCTTCCTTATGCAACAAGAGCTTGTAACACTCCAAAGAGAAAGGAAAATTTGAAATCGCATTATATGACCACTTTTTTTTTTTTTTTCAGTTGAGAAAAAGTAAACTGATTACTTGCAACAGGTAATCAGTGTAGTTTTTTTTTTTTTACTTTGATCTAACAACACATTTTTTAAAAATTTTTGTGTATTATATAACTTTGAATTATTCCAGTTATCTTCATTTCAGTGGTAACAACCTCACTAACATTTGGATTCAGCCTTTGTGAAGATTTTAGATGACCCTAACACCTGTGAAGAAACGACAACCCCTGCAAGAACCTCAGATGGTCCCAATTATGAATCAAGATGCAAAACTACAAAATTATCCTTACATTGTAACCATTATGATTACAATATGTAAATCATTGCCTTAACATGTTTGTGCTTAACTGAATGATGTTAACTAACCAGATCCAGTCAGTTTCCAGTCCAGATGGTGGATCAGCACCTATAGACGACCACAACAGCTCTGAATGCCAGCTGAGACCATGTCAACTAGATGTGCCCTAGAGACAGATCCCCTACGAAGACCTTGTCACCTAGAAAGTCATCAGCACAACAGAATTGAGCAGGAGGATGGCATCACTGAATCAACGATGAACTGACTTAAACTGTGAAATTGACTGTTGACTATTGTCCTCATTTTAGAGCTGCTTTACAGCAGAATTTAACTTTGTTTGCAGTATTGACACACTATTTCCGTATTTAATACTGTGAAGCTCCTTTAACACAATCAGTATTGTATAAAGTGCTAATAAAGGTGACCTTACTTGACTTGACTGACCTCTTTTATAAAACTGTATATTTTTCGATTACATCGACGGTCATTTCTGATGTAGCAGATTTCTCTTCTGCGAGTAAAAGAAACATGCATTTTATGTAAAGCTGCTTTGAAGCTATGTATTGTTAAAAGTGATTTAATTTTTTGTGATTTTGCTTCAACACCTATATTTATGTACATTTGTTGAACATTCCCTTAAATTAATTATTCGGGATAATTCACTGCAATTTATCTGTGTGTCACTAATTCGAAATTATATGCATAATGCAAAACTAGCTTGTTTATCAACACAAACTAAGGAATATTTTTGAACAACTGCCGACAAACGCGTTGCACAGAAACAAAGTAAACACCTTATTTAATGCATTTACATTGTCATTAGAAAAAAAAATCCACTGAAACAAATGTCGCCTAAACAAAATAATCTGGGTGTGGTCTTTGAGACCCGACATGAAAGCGCATTAAAACTTCCCTTAAACGGCGTCTGATACATTAGAAAATATTGACAGGGGAAACAACAGAGTCCAATAATGATACAAACATTAACAAATAATGTAGAAAGCTTTGAAATCTGTTCCATTGAAAATTCCCTGTGACGAATCTGTGGAGGTCCACATCTGCTGGAAACTCAGGTAAAACTATTTGTGTGCATGCGCACATCCCCAGTTAACACGATCCCTATACAGAGGAGTACTGTCCTAATAACATTTAAAATAAATTGCCTCACCTTTCAAAATAAGCTTGAATATGTCATAGCAGCGTAACGTCAGAGAGTCTCCAGGCAGAAGTTTAGTTTCTACTCGCTTGCTCTCTAAAACATTTCTCTAAAACCGAGATGATTGTTTTTTTGTTTGTTTTTTTCAGTAGGGATGTTAAAAATAGTAGGCCTACTCAAAATATAAAATATATAGCATATAGCCCAAATTTTCAGATGTTTTTTTTATGAGAAACAAGCAAGATCGATTCAATGATTATCAGACCTATTAATCTGCATTAAAATAATTTATATTGTGAATGATTTCTGGATCTTCACTTTGGAAGAAAAACCTGGCCCTTTGGAACCCTTCCCTGCAAACAAGTCCTTGTGGGGCCCATGCTGGCTTTTTGCAGGCACAGTGGGCTAGGGCCAGCCCACACCAAACCTAAACAGGCCACACTATGGGACTGCCCACATTAATCCTATGATGGCCCAGTGTGGGCCAGACATGAGCCTGTTAATAAGAATTTTGTGGGCAGTTTTCTTCCTTACCACTAGGGATGCTAGAGTGTTTTAGGTTTCCTTAAGTAAAGCCATGTGGTAGAGAGAGTTAGGAATGGCAAGCAGCAGTAGCCAGCATGGCTCACCTGCTGAACACATTAGCCGCATTTCCACTGTCGGGCCAAAAGTGGGCGTGCTAGTGCGTGCCAGGGCCAGTCGCGTTTCCACTGTCACTTCCGGGGCTTGATCGTGCCTCGTTGGTGCTTCCTCGGGGCCAACGGCCCGGGTTTTTTGGCCCGACGAAGACCTTGGGCCAAAGTGGGCCAGCTGGGGCTAGAGGAGTGGTTATGAACAAAGGCGGAGTTTCTCCGCGTCTGGAGCGCGTCAGAGCCACGGATCATTTCATAAAGCTAACAGCTATAACACCAGCATTAAACACTTTTTAAAATAAGTTGAGCTCAAAACTCACTTTCAGCCAGCAGCGAGTGTTTGAAATAACTCGATCCGATCCGATGTGGATTATAATCACCATAAAATGCAGAAATATTTATAAGTGATGCAAAAGAAAGTGCACGCTAGGTATTAATGTTACCATAGTAAACATGGTAAATGTGACATTTGAAGAAATCAGACATCAGCTTCACCTGAACCGAGTAACATCCGACCAGAGGAATTTGAACAGAGAAGTATGTCACGTGACTTACTCTGCTCTCTACTTTCTAAAATCACTCTCTTTTCACATGTAACTAAGTTGCACTACTGTAAAAAAAAAAAAAAAAATCCTGTAAAAAACCGGCAAAAAGTCTGGCAGCAGAGTTTCCAGACGGATTTCATTAAATTACAGAAAATAACCATTTCACAAAATTACAAGCAAAACCTGTACAAATACAGAATAGACTTTACAGTCAAAATTCATTAAAGTGCAGTATATAACTGCTGATAATTTGTTTTTAAACTATGGAAAAACGGATAAATTAGGTCAAATTACATAGAAAAACAACCAACTTTCAGGTTAATCGCCATGAATTTAAGGTTTTAATTAGTTATTTTATAAAACTCCGTCCATCTACAGTAATTTACTATTAAAGTACAGTTTTTCCATGTACAATAATTAAGAAATAATTTATAAAAATGCAGTAAGCACATTTTTTTTTTTTTTTTTAAAGTTTGTATATTTACAGGATTAATCCTTCTTACAGAAACAATTTCACAACAATCAATCAATCTCTGTAAATTAAAAGGTATATATGTTATTTTGTGTCTACCTAGAATAATTTGTTAAAATACAGACATTATTAATTATAATAACAAAGAAATGTTGTATAAAAATGTAGTAAATCTGTAATACAGAGACAAATGTCTGTAATTATACATTTTAATCATTAATTTTGCAGAAATATTACAGTTTAAAATGTTTGGACAGTAGAGAAATGAGCGCAGTACTTTTGAAATATGTAAAAAATAGCAACATTTTTAGCCAATTTCTGTAAAATTAAAAATGTATTCTGTACTTATTAAAGGAACATGCACAGTCACAGTATTAGTCATTGTACAGAAGCATTGCATGTCAAGTTAAATGAACAACAAAATTATAGGAAAGTACATTTAGTACATAATTTAGAACATGCAAAAATACCTACATTAAAATGCAATTGCTGTATACCTTTACACATTTACAAATACATTTTATCAAAGCAACATACAAAGTCCTAAAGATAGTCTAACACAGTAGACATAGCAGTTTTTTTTCTGTAAACAGAAAGAGTTAGTATTAAAGGGATAGTTCACCAAAAAATGAAAATGACCCCATGATTTACTCACCCTCAAGCCATCCTCGGTGTATGACTTTCTTCTTTCAGATGAACACAATCAGAGTTATATCAATAAACATCCTGGCTCTTCCAGGGTTTATAATGGCAGTGAATGGCTGCCATGAGTTTAAAGCTCAAAAAAAGTGCATCCACCCTTCATAATCGTACTCCACATGGCTCCAAAGGTTAATAAAAGCCTTCTGAAGTGAAGCATATTTTAAACTTTATAAAGTAAAAAAAAAAAACTTGCTCCCAGCAACACGCTACGTCATGACATACAAAGCTACATTCTACATCATGCAAGTTATGCTTAAGTTCAATTCAATTCAAGTTTATTTGTATAGTGCTTTTTACGATACAAATCATTGCAAAGCAACTTTACAGAAAATCAAGTTTCTACAATATTTAGTAGTAGCTTATCAGTGATGACTGACAGTTTATGTGCATATGGCAGAAATGTATGGAAAAATCAATAAAAGACATAAAGAAACAGCAATTATGCAATCAAACTTGTAGTAAAATGTGTTAGTTCTGTATGTTGTCTCTGGGTTAGCATCATCTGAGGTCCTCTGAGGGGTTGGCATCATCTCTTCTCAGGTGTTCTGGATCCAGACTGGAGCTTGTGTAAATCCTAGTTACCACGGGATGTAAATCCAGCAGAAACAGAGAAACGAATAGAGACATAATTAGCGTAGCTGCTGTTCCAGCCAAGTAAAATTAATTAGTTTAACCCAAGCTAAAGAATAATAATGCACATTTGATCAGATATAACTGCAGTCCAAAATTATGAGATGCATTATTTGAATGCTTGGCCAAAGAGATGTGTTTTTAATCTAGATTTAAACAGAGAAAGTGTGTCTGAACTCCGAACATTATCAGGAAGGCTATTCCAGAGTTTGGGAGCCAAATGCGAAAAAGCTCTACCTCCTTTAGTGGACTTTGCTATCCTAGGTACTATCAAAAGTCCAGAGTTTTGTGATCTTAGGGAGCGTGATGGGTTGTAGCGTGGTAGAAGACTAGTTAGGTACGCAGGAGCTAAACCATTAAGGGCCTTATAAGTGAGTAATAATATTTTGTAACTGATACGGAACTTAATAGGTAGCCAGTGCAGAGACTGTAAAATTGGAGTAATATGATCATATTTTCTTGACCTGGTAAGGACTCTAGCCGCTGCATTTTGGACTACCTGTAGCTTGTTTATTGAGGATGCAGGACAAGCACCTAGCAGTGCATTACAATAGTCCAGTCTAGAGGTCATGAATGCATGAACTAACTTTTCTGCATCAGAAACAGGTAACATGTTTCGTATTGGCATTTGGCAATGTTTCTAAGATGGAAGAATGCTGTTTTTGTAACATGGGAAATATGATTTTCAAAAGACAAGTCACTGTCTAATATAACACCCAGATTTTTGAAAGTAGAGGAAGTAACAGTACATCTGTCTAATTGCAAATTGTAATCTACGAGATTCTGTGTAATGTTTTTTGGTCCAATAAGTAATATCTCTGTCTTATCTGAATTTAATAGGAGAAAATTATTGTTCATCCAATCTTTTACATTTTTAACACTCTGTTAGCTTAGATAATTTAGAAGTTTCATCAGGTCTCGTTGAGATATATAGTTGAGTATCATCAGCATAACAGTGGAAACTAATCCCGTATTTTCTAATGATATTACCAAGGGGCAACATGTATATTGAAAATAGCAGAGGACCTAGGACAGATCCTTGTGGCACTCCATATTTTACTGGTGATAAATAAGATGACTCCCCATTTAAATAAATAAAGTTAAATCTGTATGGCTGTTTGACCCGAAAGTTAGTTATATTTTACTTTAATAAGTGTAAAATATGCTTTGCTTCAGAAGGCCATTATTAACCCACCGAAGCCATGCTGAGTACGTTTATTAAGGATGGATGCACTTTTTTGAGCTTCAAACTCATGGCAGCCATTCACTGCCATTATAAAGCCCGGAAGAGCCAAGATGTTTATTGATATAACCCCGACTGTGTTTAAAGGATGGCTTGAGAGTGAGTAAATCATGGGGTCATTTTCATTTTTGGGTGAACTATCCCTTTAATGGGTCAAGTGTTCATGAAAAAAAAAAAAAAGCATTTTTAGACATTTCTTGAAAATGGGCAGTTTATTACAACAGCAACAAACAGTCAAAGAAAATGTCTGTGAAAGTGAATTTGTACCTCTTCAAAGTGATAAGGTGTGTGACGTACACTCTCTTCAACTCGTTAAAGACCACTCGCAGTGCCACATACTGGATTTGTTGCAGAAGCTTGGTAGTACATGCTGGAAGGTCTGCCAAGAGAGCAGTACAATAGTCCAGTCTGGAGAGAACAAGAGCTTGGACAAGGAGTTCTGTAGCATGCCCCGTAAGGAAGGGTTTGATCTTCCTGATGTTATACAGGGCAAATCTGCATGATCTGGAAGTGCAAAACATGAGCAGTCCTGTCTTTGCAAGGTTTAGCTGATGGTCATTCAACATCCAGCAAGACATTTCTGTCCAGGAGGCAGAGATGTGAGCAGTGACCGTTGGAACATCCAGCTGGAATGAAAGGGAGAGATGTGTGTCATTACAATAGCAGTAATATGAAAAGCCATGTTTCTGAATGACAGACCCATTGTAATGATATGTACATGGAAAAGAGAACTATTCCAAACACTGAGGCACACCAGTAGCAAGATGTTGCGACTTAGAAACCCCACCCTCCAAGACACTCTGAAGGACCTACCTGAGAGTTAAGACTTGAACCACTGGAGGGCAGTTTCTGAGACACGCTTTGTCAAGAGGGTTGACAGGACAATCAGGTGGATAACTGTGCCAAAAGCCACAGACATATCCAGAAAAATGAGTACAGATGACTTAGAAGCTGCTCTTGCAAGTCACAGAGCTTTAATAACCAAGAGCAGGGCAGTCTCAGTTCAGTAGCCGCTTTTAAAACCAGACTAATTACTGTCCATGAGGTTGTTCACTGTGAGAAGGCAGAGGTTGAACATGACTCATTCATTTTTATTAAATTAATACAACTGTCTGATAAAGTGTTTTATTGATACAATGTTTGTTTCATATGGAAAAAAAATAACATACTTAAAAGGAGAAATTATTTTTAACTCTAGGCCAAAATTACGTTTTCATGGTCCCAGTTAACCCAAAAATTTATGTAAACATTCAAAAATTTTCACTATCAATAGCGATACCTTGACTTGGATACTGTTTCCTGAATTTTTCAAACTCTTTAACCCCTTGATGCCTCGCCACAGCCAATCACCAGCACTTGATTTGGGCACATCAAGCATTCTGCATGCTTACTATTTCACTGACACTGAAGTATTAAATTTGGTATAGAACAAAAAGACATCTTTTTGAAACTCAATGGTTTCGAGGCAATTCGGTCAGTGCCTAAAAAGTACGGGATACCCAGCCCTACCCAAAGGTGAAAATTATCTAATGTTTTACTCACCCTCATGCCTTCCGATATATTTTTCTTTCTTCTGGAGATCACTTTTTTTAGAAAGTTGTCCAAGATCTGTTGAGGCATAAAATGCATCTGAGTGGGTATACAAACATTTTGATTATCCAAACATTTAACGTAGAAACCATAAAGTTAATCCATATGGTTCCAGTTAATGAAACAAAGCACTACTGTTTAACTATAAACTTTGGCTTCTGCTTAAACTGACAATGACTGTTGTTACAATACATAATGTAGATTTATTTAAAAGTGCAATAAAATTCACAGACATCTTTTCATGCAGCTGTTTTACACTGATTTTGGTTTTAAATGGTCCTTGGTTTTTTATTTACTCCTTACCACATATGAACTGAAAATTATACACAAAGAAGAACCATTTAAGAAAGAAAGAAAGAAAAAGAAAGAAAATACATAATTTGTTGTATTATCATATGGCATTAGAACACTGGTCTATGCTGATTACAGATTTAAATAATATTAATAATAATAATAATAATAATAATAACAAAAGTTAACTTGTTCCACACCTGAATTGCCATGCTTATCTGCTGTAGATCTCCTCAGTCTTTCCACATGGCCTGAAACCAAAAAACATTTTTTAATACTTTGTATTACATTCACACATTACAGCCTATGTTCCACTGAGACAATGATCTGGAAGATGAGCAGGGGGCTGTTTCATAAAACTAGATTGGCTTATTTCAGTTAGTCTGACTTATTTTGAACCAAATCAACTGACAAGAAATCAGACTAAATGAAATAAACCTGGCTTATTTGGTAAACTTATTTTATAAAATAGCCCCCTGGAAAGGTTAATAGTGATGTTTTGGTCCGCCATGTGATTTTAGCTAAATTTATAGAAAGTAAATTTATATTAACATTATTTACCTTACCTTTTTGACTTAGCTGAATCATATAGTCCAGGATAGATGCAATTTTCATAATCAACGATCCAGTTTGTAACAACAGTTTAGTCAGCCTCAGGCCTCAAGATGTATCATTCCTCAACAGAACACAAATATTATATCAATTATTACTTATAAGATTAACATATGCACTTATAAACGCATAATATGTGTAGGTGAGCAAACGAGCCCAGAATGTGAATGCAACACTTTTTAATTTCAAGTTACAGTTTTTCACAGATGCTAGGACACATTTCTCAATACTTAGGTCACTTTTGCAAAACTCTTCACAAAGTGAGCACAACAGAAGTCTATGTGGGCTAAACTGAGGATCAATTATCATTGCTTTGGCACAAAATGCATTCAGTGACTACATCTCTCAAATTTCATGAATTCTTTTCTCACTCAGACACAACAACTGCCAAAACTCTTTGTATGTACAGGCCAATTTGCACGTTACATACTGTTTTCAAAACTGTTAAACTGATGTTCAAAACAATAACATAATACAAAACTGAATAAGACAGCAATTTGCTACATTTCAACAGTAATATTTTAATTAAATATATTTTAAATCTTAAAATTAAATGCTATAAAAACAATTATAAATATGACCATCCACATGATCAAATGTCCCTCCTGGACGCAATGAATGCTGGATGCCTGGACATATCAGCAGAAGATTGCCAGGGATGGATCAGGCATGCCAGAAGATTCTTTCCTAGGTGTATTGCCCTAGATGACATAAGATGTGATGTGGATGAGAACCTGTGGCCAAATGGAGAAGACCGAGTAGATTAGCATTACTATTGTATCTGTATCAGTGGATGGTGTGTATACAAATTTTTGTATTTTGGAATTACTCAGTGCAAAAAAATAAAAATTAATAAATGACATAAAATATTGACGAATTCTGCATCACGTCTGATTCATTCCAGTAACATATATTGCAGTGAATTATAAACATAGATGTGTCCTTGTTTTACACAAGAAAACACTGTATAATGCTACATGTTGTTAGTGTATTTTAGGTCATTGTTTTGTGGGTGACAAAGTGTGTTTGTCAGCTGTCAACCTTTGCTAGTGTTCTGGAAGAATGAGTTGATTTGAGACCTGAATAAAGTGTTTTGGTAGTTGTAGTGCATTTTGAATGTGAAATTAACTGCTTTGCCAAGCTGAAAGTTGGTTAGGAGAACTGTGTGAAGAGTTGTGAGTACACTACTAGGCCAGTTCTGATGACTGTTTTTCAAGTGACTTGACTTTTGACTTTTTGACTGTTTTTTTCATCGGGGAAATGTATTTATATAGGTTTTCCCTTATTGACTATGGGAACTATATGTATTAAATTGTGGGAATTACTGCTGATCTTGTGACTTGGAATAATTTTGTTTCTTTTTTGTAGTTTTGTGGCGGGTCAATTTGTGAACTATTTTTTGTTTTTCTTTTTCATACTCAAACCAAAAAGTCATTTTTGAGACACTTGAAACTGTGTTGATATTTGTTAATATACATATTTGAATGAATTCTAGTTGTTTGTCATATTGATTGTAGTAGTGGTCTATTTAAGAGAGTTTTTTTGGGGGTATTATTGCATTGCAATTCTTTTCTCAAATAAGTGAGGGGTTTTGTGAAAGACAAACCAGACTTTACAAGACCTTTGAACGTTTTCGTAAACTGAACTAAATTAATGACAGAAATCCTGTCTGGCACCCCAGCATAAAAGAAAACAACCCAAACCAAAGAGTCTGCGAAAACGTTACAGTACCTTTCCCCTGTATGAGTGATTGTATGTTTGTTAGACTAGTTTGTGTTAGTGTTTAGTTAATAAAACTCTTGTGCACAAATTATATGAGTTTCTGATTCTGCCTTGCAAATTAATTGTCCCTTTACAATTTTGATCCTTACTACATGCTCTTATGCATTAATACTGTATGAAAGTATTTTCTGTGGCCACGGAAGTATCTTTTACTAGAGTTGATATGAACTTACACTGAATGTTCACTGGACGAACAGATTGGTTGGTGGCAATTTAATGCTGCTACAGTTACTACTGGCAGCTGATATAAATAATTTTAATTAATCATAATTAACTGTAATTATTTATATACATTTCCCTTTTGAGCTAATTCACTACATGGCTTTAGTGCTTTTATGGAATAGGATTTGGTATACATTTGTGATCGTATGTAGTGGGCCGGTCTGGGCCATAATGCCAGGGCCAATTATTTTGTCCCAATCCAGCCCTGATGTGATGGATTATCAACTAATTATATACCTTTCTTGTAGGTGCGTTCAAATGTAGTATATAATGTTTTTTATTAACATCAAAGTGCATGGAGCACAAAGTTTGACGGTGCAAATTCTTTAAACACTTCTTGTGCTTGCAGGTTCATTCAGACAGTCAACCTTTGTGGCACCCAATGCATTGAAAATCACAGATCAGATGGAATTCTGGAAAGAGGGTACAAAGAAAAAACATCAGCCTGAATCCTCTCCTGGTGTTTCTCTTCGGAGAGCTTGCCAACTTTAACTGGAAAAATTACTGAAATTTAACACAACAACACAAACTAATTTTTACTTTATTATTTATTTTATTTATTTATATTTTTTGTTAGGCCTGTTTTGCTTTTCAGTATGTGTACATTTTGCCATGATACAAAGTCCCCAGGGGACTGTGGTGATGCCCTTTTTTCAGCTAGTGCATCCTAGAGGTCAACATTTGTAATTTGTACTTTTAAAAAGAAAATGTTCAACAATTAAAAAGAACATTGTCAGAACTAATGCTCATGAATAATTGTGATTTTTATGGGGTTGGGGTGATTAAAAAAACATGGATTACAGTGCTGTTACAGGTAAAAAAAAAATGGTTAACTAAATGAAAATAAACTGCAGTACTGATACTGTAAATGACAATAGCGTAAAAATACTGTAAATGAAAGTACAGTAAAGACATTAATGTATTGTAAATGAAAATGCAGTAATAATACTGTAAACATTTTTACAGTAACTTAGTGGCATCTAAGTTACTGTAACGTCTCTTTACAGTGTACATTGTAATGTACATTAATGTGCAGAGCAATCTTAGCTTCCTTCCTATTACTGTGCGATATGTCGAAGTACAACAAAATCATTCCAATCTTTCACTCCACTGTCTACAGTCCTGTTGATGCATTATGTTGTGAATAACATCACATATCTTTCCAGTAGGAAATGCATGTTTGAAACCTGAAACTTTGAAAACAAATAGTTTGATGCTTTCTTGCATAACATGTGATCTTCAAAAATGGGTGTTGGCTCAGTATAAATACAACTGTGGCTCTTCCTTTGTTCAAGTTCCTGAAGTGAGTTACAGAATGAAACATTGTTACAAACAGGTAATATTTTACTTGTATTCCTTTTGTGTAGACTCTGTGACTCAGTCTAGTAATTATTTTAGTTATATCTCAAATTATTATGTTAGATTGTGGCATATAATGTAGATATTTGCTAATAACTACTGCTTATAAGAGAAAGAAAGAAAAGGAAAAATTTATGTTTCCACTGGGGGAAAAATCACATTGTAAATTATGTCAAGTCTTTGTGAATTTATGTCTTATGTAACGAATTTAACATGTATTTACTTTGTTTAGAAAAAAGTCATCTGGTGAACTCTCTAAGCTGGAACCAGTCATGGCAGATTGTACTGAAAGGTAGGAAGAACGATTACACACTGGTATTTGAATCTTTTATTTGTATTCTTAATAGGGCTGTTAGAGTACATTTTATGAATCAACCATTTAATACAATTAACAAAATGATCATACAAACATTTCATAAATATGTACAGTTATTGGATTATTGAAAGAAATAACTCACAAAACCTTTTAATTCAGCAAGATTTAAACACTGATGTTAAAATCATTTTGGTAACACTTTACAATAAAGGTGTCATTTGTTAACATTAGTTAATTTATTAACCAACATGAACAAACAATGAACAATACTTATATTATAGATCTTGAAGTAAAGCTTTCTTTAATTTCATAAAATACACTGCATGTGGCAGTAAAGTAGCATTTAAATCATAATTAATCAAACTTAATAAAATATTTTGTTTAAAATTTTTACAAAATTTTAAGATGAATTATGGTGAAGGTGGTGTTGATGAAAATATGCATAATTCTGCCTTATATCATTAATAAAGCTATTGTTACTACTATTACTACACTGAAACTAGTGCATATTCCTTGTCCTTAGTCTAAAGAACATAGTGTTCAATGTTCAATTATGTTGGAATTATTATAACACTGGGTTACCATTGTGGAGAAGAGTGGAGCATTTGTTTAGGCTGTGGACTGGTAAAGCTTATGTTATTACTGTTTTGCTCTAAAATATAAAAAATACATTTGGTTGAAAGTGCATTTTTAGTTTCAGTTGACTATAGACATTTGTAACAAGTAATCAGTGTAGTTTCTTTTACTTTGATCTAACGACACACTTTTTTTCTGTGTATTCACATGCAACTTCTTGTTTTCTGCTTTATATGACAGACAAAATATGACCACCTTAGAACAAAAACTGCACAATATTGCTGAAATCATCAGTCAAAGTAGTAGTATTAATGGGAGCGGTATTCCTGCTCGATATCGTCTAAATCCAAGAACAGACCTTCATGATAAATCTGAGCCATATAGACAAAAGACCTTCGGGGAGAGAAACGACAACAATAAACCCCATAAAACCATTCTGATGGTGGGAGAAACAGGAACAGGAAAAACAACCCTGATCAATACGATGATCAACCACATGTTGGGTGTGAAGAGAGAAGACAAAGTTTGGTTTGAGATCACAGATGAGCATCAGTCTGAACAGATGAGTGATAAGCTCTCAGTTCAAAGTCAGACCTCCAGCATCACTATTTATGGGTTTTATCTACCGGAGAGTCCAATCGATTTAACAATCATTGACACACCAGGATATGGAGACACTCGCGATATTGATAATGACAAAGAGATCGCCATGGGTTTGCTTAATTTAAGCAGATCTGATAACAGTATCCATGAAATAGATGCAGTGTGTCTGGTGATTAAGTCAACCGTAAATCGACTCTTTGACAGACAAATATACATATTTGATGCTGTTCAGTCTTTATTTGGGAAAGATATTGCTGAAAACATTGTCTTATTCGTCACACACTCAAGTGGAAAGCCACCTAAAAATGTCCTGACAGCTGTTAAAGAGGCTAAAATCAAGTGTGCAGTGAATGACAAGAATCAGCCAGTGTATTTCCTGTTTGACAACTGTCAGTCAGAACCTGCTGATGAACAATATGAAATGATGCAGAAACATTCATGGAATATCAGCTTTGAAGGAATGACAAGTTTTTTCAAGTTTGTTGAAAACATAAAACCAAAAAGTTTCCAGATGACTCAAAATGTGTTACAACAACGGAACCAGTTGGAAGCAAAAATTTCTAATTTACAGTCACGTGTTCAAGAGGTAGAACAAAAGCAAAATGAGCTGAAACAAACTCGAGAAGCTCTGGAGAAAAACAAGGAATATGTTAAGGACAAAAAGAACTTTGAGTATGAAGTTGAAGTGCAGTACAAAGATAGAGTGGATATTGATCCAAAAAGGTGGCGCTTGACTAAAAAGGCGACATGCTGCACCGTTTGTGAGGAGAACTGTCACTATCCAGGATGCTGGTGGGCCAAAGATCTCTCATGGTGCAGCATGATGAAAGATGATCACTGTACAGTGTGCACAAATAATTGCCACTACAGCAAACACATCAAAGAAGCAAAAATATATGAATCAAAGACAAAGACAGAGAAGAGGACATATGAAGATTTGAAGAAGAAATATAATGTCAAAATTGGAGACAGTGTATCTATGGCCACAAAGATGGAAGAAAAACTGCAAAAATTAGAGACGGAGAAAGTAAAGCTGGTGATTGAAGCCTTTCACTGTGTGGAAACACTGGAGTGGATCGCACTCAACACTGATTCACTGTTCACACTTCAGCACATTGATGTTCTGATTGAGAAGCTGAAAGAAATAAATGAGCCTGAAAAAGCCAAAACAATGGAAAACATCAAGAAGAGAGCAGGAGAAGAAAAGCATGGAGCACTGGGATACATAAAATGTTTAATAAGTAAAAAATAAATCCTATAGCTAGTTAGATAAATGCTTTTTGAAAGTGTCCTTTTATGTGATTATAAAGCTGCATTGTCACGATGTGTTCATATACATTTCTATTTTTTGAGTTTGACATGGTGTTTGGTGTTTGTGTTCAGTCTTAAATCTGTATGTTGTATTGTCCTTCTGGATTTAATCAACAACAATTAATCAGACAATTGTTAAAAATTCATTATAATTATCTCTAATGCTCAATTTGCTCTTAAACTGTGACATTGATGGACTGTATAATAAAAATGCATATACTCAAATACACCTGCCTAGAGTACTGGATCTGTCTGCTCTGGAAAAAGCAGAGGGAATATAAAAATATATTCACTAATTCAAAGTAACTTGTATGTGGTCTCAGTGGTTTACAGAAACAGACCTGTCCCAGACAGCAAACGGCCGTGGGCCACTTCAGCCATTGATGCAGCATAGCAGGCCTTCTTATGAGCCGGACCAAAGGGATGTGAACCTGAAGTGGCCCAAATCTAAAATAGCAAATATGGCCCAAATATCTCAAATCACATGTTGGCCTTTTTAGGCAAAGATGCGGTGCTTATGACAATGTGTTATCTTAATTTGACCCTAAATTGGCCCATGTGGTAAATAATGAATATGGCTCAAATATCACAAAACAGTGGGCCACCTTTGGCAAAAAATGTGGCACAACTGACAAAGGGAAATCTGGGTGTAAACCAAATGTTGCATACATATGTCGAAAGAAAGGTGGACCAGTTATCTTAAAACATATGTGGGCCAGTTTTGGCAAATACATTGTATATTAAACATTGGCTCATCTGGGTGTGAGCCAAAAGTAGCCCACATGTAATGCAGAAAATGTGGCCCAGTTATCTTAAAACATTTGGCAAAGCTAGAGCACAGCGAGCACATAGCTCATGTGGGTGTGAGCCTAAAGTGACCCACATATGATTTGGCAAATATGGGCCAAATAATTTATAATGTAGTGTAGTGAAGGAGACTGAATAATGAATATTTGCAGCCTCTCCATAGAGCATTTTTTTTATTTAAATATATTAGTTCCTTTTGTTCAAAGAGTAAGATGGTTTTCAAAAAAATATGAATAGTAAATGGTCTGCTTTTTCTGTGATGATTTGCATGTTTACACACTTTTGCATCCTGGTACACTCTTGCATGATTTGCTCCTGAGCGTGACCTAAAACATGGCGGAATCCAAAGCAGCGTGACGTAGATTCCCATTCTCTATAGTTTTGGAACTTCAGTAAGTAAGGCTGTCGTCAATTACTATTTTTAATCGCGTTCCGGGGGCTAAAATACACATTATTGGGGTTGCTTCAACACGCGGCGTGGACATGAAAAATTGCCTGCGGCAACTGTGATAAAGTAGCCCAATTCCATGGGAAAACCACGGACTTGGCAACACTGACTAATAGTAATGTCTACAACGGACATGAGTGCTATCACAGTGAGACCACAACAGCTTGACGTTGTCTAATTTGGCACAGTCTCCCTGCTGCACTAATAGTAGTTTGACTTTCCTCTGTATATACATAAACTTTCAAGTACAATTTTAATTGGATTATTTTTGTCCCCTTCAAAAATTGCTCTTGAGAAATGTTATGTTTATTGCCAAAACTGTTAGACGAAATTTACTTCCCTGGCTATGTTAGTAATAATAACGTTACCTGCTTGACGCAAAGTGTTGCCAGGTGTTCACAACAAACCCGCCCAATTGCTACTCAAAACTAGCCCAAACTAACCGCATAGATGAAATTTATGCCCCTGTCAACAATATTCCAGTGGGGCCTCTAAATTACTTATAATTATTTAAAATAAACAAAACAAGCTAAAACAACCAAAAATAGATATTTCTTATTTGGTTATTTTTAGAACAAATGTTTCTTATGCCAAGCTTTGTAATATTTTATCAGGTAGAAATTGTGAGTGAGGGAGGCCTTCAAATAGGGGGACTTTGAAATCAAAAAGGTTGTGATCCACTGTTCTAGAGTGTGTCAAGTAAGCCCCAAAGGGTAATATTCTAACAAAAAAACAAACAAATAAATAAATATTTTAATTTCTTTTAATATCCTTTACATTTACAATTGTTATCTTTATGAATAACAATTATTTCCTAAAGATTATAACACAATAATACTAATTAATGAATTGAGTAATATGTATATGAACGGCAAATCAGAAGCTGCTATGGGAAAATATTATTATTTTGATATTAACATTTCAACCCCCTTTTTACACAAAATTATTATTATAAGCACTGTTGTTTTTTTCTAAAAAGCCTACTGTGGACAGGTGTTGAAAATTAGCATGTGTGCTAAAATGCTCAAGCAGATGCAAATGGTTCATCCAGTGTTATTTTGATGTCCATGTCAAATAAAACACTAATAATAACGTTAATAATAATTGTCTCAGTTGCTTGCTTTGAGCTAACTTCTCTGTTAGTGATAAGATATCTACTTTGTTCAAATAAAATCTTTAGCACGAATGTTTTTGTAGTTTATTCTGTCTATGGGAAAAAATAAATAAATTAAAAACTGGAATGATTTTCCTGTTCCCAGCACTTTAAATTTAAACGTAGCCGGAAAGCGTGGAAAAGGTGCCCAAAAACAAAACGGCTGCATCCGAAAACTTAGGCAGGTGACTTGCTGCCTCGCTGCCGTATCAGGTAATGACTTTGCAGGCAGCGTTTTTGCACGAAGGCAGCTCATGAAGCAGATTTTGGACAGGCTTCTGAGGCAGAGTAATGGTTTAATGATCTACAGCAAAATATAGAGAGCTTTTTCAGTTTTCGGATGCAGCCAATGTCAGTTGGAGGGAGGACGGAGCCTGCAAAAAGTCAAGGTAAGATATAAATGATAAATGTGTCTTTATTAGTGATTGATTCATTGTTCAGTTGGAGTCCACATGTGATGTATAGAGTTTAATTTAGCAATTTTTTTTACTATGCTTTCTATTTGAAGATAAATTATTATGGTGGAACCTTCAAATTTGGCTTATTTGTTTATTTAGCATACACAGATTAATGCTGCTCATGTATTTACACAAAAATTGCATAATGTAAATAGCCTATAAATTAAAAAAAAATTTAAACTCAGGGTGAACCATGAATCATTTTGATTATTGTTCTTTATTATTAATGTTGGTTATTAGAAAGTTGTTTTTTTTTTTTTTTTTTTTTTTGAGGAAAAGCACGTACATATTCTGGATACAGTCGAAACAGGCTAAGAATGAATGTATTTACTTATTCCCCTTCCCCCCACACACATTTAAACATAGCCGGAAAGCGTGGAAAAGGTGCCCAAAAACAAAACGTGAGAGGATCGGTTGGAGGGAAGAGGAACCATAAAAAAAGTCAAAATAAGATACATCTGATAAGTGTGGCTTTTTGTTAGTGAATGCTTTGTTATATTCAGTTGGAGTCCACGTGTTATGTGATGTATAGAGTTATACTATAATAATTAACATAATTTAGTAAATGATTAGCTATACTTTCTATATGAAGATAAATCATGATGGCAGAACCAGCAAATTTGGCAAATTTATTTACACAGATTAATGCTGTTCATGTATTTACATAAAAAAAGCATAATGTAAATAGCCTTTAAATAAAAAATAATAATAAAAACTCAGGCCTGGAACCAAGACGTCCTGAGCCCAGATGGTCTGTAATAAATTCTGAACCCAGTCGGTCTATGACAAGTTCTAAACCACAACAACGAGATGAGAGTCAAAGACAGACAGGAACTACTTTAAGTAGTCTTGCTCGTTAGTGATTTATACAATTCTTCTATTGTTTGTCTGTAAATGACATATAGGTATATATGTATGTATATATTCACACACCCCTTTACCACCATATAGCCAAACCATTCTCTTTGCTCAACCATTCCATTCTGTGCTGATCTGGCCCAGCCAGAATGCATATGCTTTATTTCTATTGTGCGGCTGGTAACAGCCACTCTTTGGATTGTAATACAAATGCATCAGTTATTACCTGGGTAAATCAAGAGTTTACAGATGATACATTTACCTTACATTTACATTTAGCCATTTAGCAGATGCTTTTATCCAAAGCGACTTACAAATGAGGACAATTGAAACAAGCAATTAAAATCAACAAAAGAGCAATGATATACAAGTGCTATAACAAGGACAAAACTGAAGTCACTGCATTTGGAAACAAAGATGAAGTTTTCAAGGTGAATGCATGCCTTGACTCTAGGAGCCAAACAACTAAAAATTAAGTAAGGAATCTTGGTGTGATTCTGGAGACAGACTTTAATTTCAGTAGTCATGTCAAACTTGTAAATATTTTTTTATTTATTTTAGTTATTGTTTGTGCAATAGATGAATGATTTGTTTAGATGTTTTGTTTTTATATATTGCGGTAGTACCGCTAATAGTTGTATTCTCCTGCAACCCTCACACTCAAGTACCTTACCACCCGCATCACGCCCCACTCTATTGCATTTGGTCCCACAGGAGTGCAGGTCTCTACTTTATTAGTCTTGCGAAGTCAGACCTTCAGACTGATAGCTGAAGGTCTGGAATTAATGGCAGCTTTCATTGGCCAAGGCCTGCCAATGAGTCTGTTTGACTGACATGTCAAACAACCAATCACAGTTTGTTTCGTTCAGCGTCACGTTTCGGTGGCGTAGAAATGTCACCACAATAACAGACCGGTGTGTAAAACTCTCTGACATATTTTAAAGATTCTATACCGCAAACTTTAAATATTTCACATACTTTTGAAAATCCAGCGTTTAGTTGATCCTGATAAGCGCTCGTCATCACAGTTGTAAACACTACGGCTTTCTTCTTTCGTTGCCTGAATTGGTGGGTTTTTGTTAAATGTGAGCCAAAATCATCACAATTAAAAGAACCAAAGACTTAAACTACTTCAGTCTGTGTGCACTGAATTTATTTAATACACGAGTTTCACAATTTGAGTTGAATTACTGAAATAAATTAACTTTTCCACGACATTCTAATTTATTGAGATGCACCTGTAGACCACAGTGTCTGTTGTGAATATGGCTGTGTCTAACACTTGATGGTTGTTCTGTTCTAAATTAGTTGATGTGGGTGCAATAATTCCAAATGAATTTCCAAAAAATAAACTAAAATCTCTCTTAGCCAACCTGACAGTGCTGCCTATTGGCTCGTGCTGGCCTTGATTATTGTATACGCCTGTTTAAAGTACAAAACTCTATAGTTTAGCAGTGCCTTGCTATTTCAGCAAAAAGGTCTGTTGAATTTACTGGTTTAACATGTTTTTGTTTGCTTGTTAGTGTTGCAAATTACAGTCTTAAACTGTAAAATTTGCAGGTTGTTTTGCAAAGACGTAGAATTCTACAAAAATTAAAATAATTCTACAGACTTATTCTGGCTATAATTTTTTTTTTCGGTAAAAACAAGTATTTGTTTATTTATTTAACACAGTGAAGCCAAAGTATATTTAAAAAAGGTTTAAATTTGATAGACACAAGTTGCCCTTTTAATGGTGCCCTATAGAAACATTTTATGGATTTCTCAGTGTTGTTTATATCATTAATTAATAAAAAATTATTGTTTGACAAATTTTACATTAATTGTATCCTAGTTCCAGTCATCAAAAACTTTTATTTAATTTCTTTGAAGAAGATAACGCTGAGCTACAAAACTGAGTTGAGCATAATTTGGTCTTTAGAGTCAAGAAGGATTTCTGATGCATTTGCAAAGGCATGCTTCTGCGGGTGTTCTAGCAAGCGTTTGATGATGACACTTCTAACCACATCCTGTGCTCACTGCAAAAAAACATCCTGTGTGCATCTGTTTGTTTCTAAGAAATGTAATTAGTTTCTTTTACTTTACTGCATGAAGTAACTCATACACTACTTATCAAAAGTTTGGGGTCAGTGAGATTTTTAAAGAAATTAATACTTTTATTCATCATCAAAATTAATCAAAAGACATTTATAATGTTACAAAAGATTTATTTTTAAAATGCTTCAATCTTTTCAAAAAAAAATCCTGAAAACAAGTATGTATCATTTTTTCACAAAAATATTGGGTAGCACATCTGTTTTCAAAACTGATAATAATCAGAAATGTTTATTAAGCAAATCAGCATATTAGAATGATTTCTGGAGATCATGTGACTCTGAAGACTGGAGTAATGATGCTGAAAATTCAACTCAGATCACAGTAAATTAAATCACAAAATATTTCAATACAAAACAGTTCTTTTACATTGTAATAATATTTTACAATATTGTTTTTACTGTGTATTTGATCAAATAAATGTAGCCTTGGTGAGCAGAAGAGACTTATTTCAAAAATGTTAAAAAAAAATCTTACATCTTTTTGTGTGCATTTTGTCTATATGCAATGTACATACACTGTAATAAATAAATAGTTGAGAAAATGTAAAAGAATAAGGCAACTTGATTTGATTTGATTTAATGGTTTATTTAAAAGGGGACAGTGCAATTTCATAAAACACATGAACAAACATGGTTAAAAAAGCCAGAATTAGCCAAAAGGCTATTTTTCATCTGTAGTCCCCTGGCCAAGATGTAAAAAAAAGCATTAAAATACGAACAAGAAAATTCATTTACAAGTCTATGACAAATTGACTACAATATAACTACAATATAAATGACACTGTAAAATAACTTAAGGTACACTGTACCTGTTACAATAATAAGACACACAAAAAACACATTTTCACAAAGGCTATAGTATATCAAATATATAATACAGCTCAATAGGCTCGGCTTGCAGTAAGACTTTGGAGTTCTCTCAACAATAGTTTTTTAGTTCTCAGTAAAGATATTTTGTTTAGCCAGTGTTAATTTGTTTGTTCATGCGATGCTGATTGTCTTATTTTGTTGTTAGGTAGCAACTGAAACAACAATTAATGTCATTGAGGTATTTTTTTTTTCTGTTTCCTGGATGATAAAAAAAAAAAGACACACAAAAAGTCTTAAGAGATAACTTACTCTTTTACACAAACAACATTGTCTTTGCTTGTAACAACTTACAAGACTAAAATATCTAGAGAATGGATATAACTGGCTGAACATTCTCTAGGCCTCAAAACTGAACACACTAACCTCAGTGTACAGTATAAACTGTAATTTACCTCTTTATATACAAATGTTGTGTCTGTGATACTTATCTATTCACATACTGTGAAGGATAAGCCTTGATAATGATCAGACGGTTTAGTGGGTTATTCAATTCATAATTTAATAAAATGCATCTGAACAGTGTTTCAGTTGTCAGGTTGATCTGAAAGTATAGGCATTTTTTTTCATTTTATCGATAAGCAATTTAGATTTTTAACCCCTTAAACTACCCCTAAATGTAAACCAACCCATTTTAAAGCGAAAATAAAGATATAAAACATAATGAATGAAATTTGCAGGGAAATTGCCATTTTTAGTAACAACATAAGCTAGCATTATTTTTATAGTCACTAGTCCCACTTCTACCTCTAAACCTAACCATAACTATTTCTTAAAAATATATTGTACAGTATAAAGAAAAACATGACTGACAGTAAAGTGCAAATCCAAATGACGATGCGTTGCAGCCATAGTCCTCTCTGGCAGAGTACAGTGGTTTTGTATGAGGTACAGAGCAGAATTTAAGTTAATCACTTGTTACCACCCCAGGTCTAGGGTTCAGGGGTGAAATAATAACAACACGTATGTTCGGATGTTGTTTGTTTACTTCAGTTCAGCATTTAACACCGTCATTCCCTCCAAGCTGACCACAAATCTTGGAGACCTGGACATTAACACCTCCCTCTGCAACTGGATTATGGACTTTCTGACCAACAGGCCTCAGCATGTTAGGTCAGGCCACACCCACTCCACCACCATCACACTTAACACCGGCATACCACAGGGCTGTGTGCTGAGTCCATTCCTTTACTCCCTTTACATCCACGACTGCAAGCCTGTGCATGGATCCAACTCCATCATTAAGTTTGCAGACGACACCACGGTGATTGGCCTCATCAGTGACAACGATGAGACTGCCTACAGGGAAGAGGTACAGCACCTGGCCACATGGTGTGCTGACAATAACCTGCTCCTTAACACCAGTAAGACAAAGGAGCTCATTGTGGACTTCAGGAAGAAGAAAGGAAGCACGCACGACCCCATCC
Source organism: allo-octoploid hybrid of Carassius auratus x Cyprinus carpio (assembly GCA_024542945.1). Lineage (NCBI taxonomy): Eukaryota > Metazoa > Chordata > Actinopteri > Cypriniformes > allo-octoploid hybrid of Carassius auratus x Cyprinus carpio. Next base: position 803,575 of record CM045082.1, read on the forward strand.
ACATTAACGGGATGGTTGTTGAACGTGTCTCCAGCTTCAAGTTCCTGGGAACCACCATCTCGGAGGACCTGTCCTGGACCACAAACACCTCCAGCCTGGTCAAGAAGGCTCACCTCAGGGCACTGAAGAAGAACCAACTGTCTTCAGCCATAGTGGTGAACTTTTACCGATGTGCGATCTAGAGCATCCTGACCAGTTGTATTACAGTCTGGTATGGGAACTGCTCAGTGGCTGACCGCAAAGCACTGCAGAGGGTGGTGAAAACCGCCCAACCCATCACAGGGACACCACTTCCTGCTATTGAGGACATCCAGAGGAAACGCTGTCTACGTCGAGCTCACAGCATTCTTAAGGACTCCTCTCACCCTGACCACAGACTGTTTAACCTCCTGCCCTCCGGGAGGCGCTTCAGGAGCCTCCGGACAAGGACCAGCAGATCCGGGAACAGCTTTTTCCCTACAGCTGTCTCCTTGCTGAACTCTGCCCTCTGACACCCCCCACACCCCCCACACCATACACACAGACTCCTCCCCACTTATTTATTTATTTACAACAAGCAAAAAACAGTAACTTGTTATTACTTGCACTACTGTCTGTTCATCCAGAAACACTGAATAATCCATTTGCACACTGAAATATTTTCTATGCACTTTACTGTCCATTGCAATAGTGTAAATTATGTTCATATGTTCACAGTTCTGCCTATAGTGTACATACACTTTCACATAATCCATCTGTATAGTATGTTCATAGTACACCTATCTGTATATCATGCTGATAGTATTTAAAACCTGTAAATTATGTCCATAATACTTCTCTGTATAGTTATTGTACATATTGTAGACATTGTAAATTCTGTACTTACTGCTTATTGCACTTCTGGTTAGATGCCAACTGCATTTCGTTGCCTTGTACCTTACATGTGCAGTGACAATAAAGTTGAATCTAATCTAATCTAAAAAATGTAAAAAAAAAAAAAAAAAAAAAAAAAAAAGAGAGATGGTCAACAGTTTACATTTTAAAAAACCTCCTCTGGTTCTTTTTTACTGTGAGGTTAAAGAAAAAATGTAATTTTCCCATCATTATTTCCCAACATTATTAGTCTTAATTCTTAACTAACGCCTTTCATATTTCAAGTTTTTCCCACGTTTTCCAGAGAAGTCTCCGGTGTAAAGGAATAACTGAAGTACAGATACACTGTTTTGCGGGAAAGCGGAAGTTAGCTGACATTACTGTGAAAAGGGTCTATAGAGTGGGGGAACTATGACGTCACTCTGTAGGCGGCTTTTTTCAAAGACTTTGGATAAAAAAAAATAAAAATAAAAAATAAAAAAAGGGCTCTGTGTTCAATCATAGTTCATGAAACTTACACATTTTGTCCATCAAGATCATCTTCACAAAATAATTTAACTTTGATGAATTTTAACGCCTAAATAAAAGTGCCAGAACTTAAAAACTAAAATTAGACTAAATTCTAACACGCCCCCACATCTCTACGGCACTAAGTGTGGAAAGATTTGCATAACGCCACCCAAAAGTTCACGCAAAGAAAGAAGGCATAAATTATTCGCGCTGTTGCCGCCGGTGCCAGGTCGTGCAGTCGCTGTGTGTATCTTTGTAAAAGCAAAACTACTTTGTTTGGTCTTCCAAAAGAGGACAAGACTAGAAATCAGTTGAGTTGAAATTCAACACTGTTCCAGAACGGTTCAACCCAAATATTCAGATGTGTGCTGCACATTTTATGGAGGATGAGGACGAGGACTGTTTCCTGAATCAGTAGCCTCCCATGCGTCTGTGGCACAAAGGCTGTTTCTATAAAGTTGGGCAGTTCAAACTTTGCAAGGACAGTCTGGCGCTTCTGACTCAAAGCCTGTAAGTACGTATTTTATATTTAAATAATTTGCCAATGATGATTCAAACATGAGTTTTGAGCAGTGTAGAGTAGCGCTTGTTGTTTGTTGTTTCTCTGATCACAAATGCAGACATGGTTTTATGTTTATGCAGCGCGATATGCAATTCAACTCTTTAAAAGACAGTATAAGTCATTATAATCAGTAATTATGTCCCCACTGGATGCAACAAATGCCCCGTTTGGAATGGATTTTTATTGATTTTGTGTCGTCTGATGTCCAGATCGCGAACGAATCTATCTATTTAAACGGATCTTCTTAGTGAACCGGTCGAACCAATTCACCAAATCGAACTGAATCCTTTGAAACGGTTCGCGTCTCCAGTACGCACTAATCCACAAATTACTTAAGTTATTTGGTTTATAAATGTGCCTTACACTCTCTCTGATGCGAAATAAACCAATATCCCGAGTTGTTCAGTCACTTCTTACAGTACATTGACTGAACCGCTAAAAGAAAGCGATGATGGGATGTGCACGAGCAGAGCAGCTGGACTGAGTCTGCTGGGAGACGGCATAGTATGTTAAGGGGCATTTCCGTGATATGCTTGAGGCATTCAGCCAATCACAACACACTGGATAGTTGGCCAATCAGAGCACACCTTGCTTTTTCAGAATGATGAGCCTTGTAAAATCAACCAGAAGGCGGGCCATAGAGGAGAAACAATAATGTACATTATATGGAAAATAATGTGTTTTTTGAGCCTTAAACAGCATAAACACATTGCATTACACCAAATACACAAAATAATGTTCTTTTTAGCAGCATCATATGACCCCTTTAATTTGCAGCTGTTTTTTACCTTTGCAGTTCGTTGAGCTCTCTCGCCCACCGTACTTTTGACCAGCAGGCGTCACTAGCATGTGTTTTAAGTTATTCAAAACAGTAAATCATTTTGTGAAACAACTTGTTCAATTGACTCAAAGCTTCAAAAAGGTTCATTTCTTTCATCACTACCAACCACTATGTGCATTTTAAAAGTGCTCATAAAAAGTCAAATATAGCAACGAGGTCAACTTGGCACTAGGTGGATTCCTAGTGCCAAGATAAATTTTCTTTGTGAATTTCGTGTGCCCCTACGTTTTCTTCAGGTTAAACTGAAACAAAATTAATTCATAATTACCCTGCATTGAAACTTTCCAAGTATAATGTTAGAAAACCCTGAATACAACACACACACAGTGTCAAACACACACACGCCAATTTGTGGTGGTGGCCAAAAATAAGCAGGACAGTTGTGGGCAAATTCAGGGATGATTTATTCTCCCATCAAAAAAAGGACAAAAATGATAATCAAATCCACAGGAGCAGATATAACAGAATTCAAATCCAAACATAGTCCATTCAAAACTCAACTTAAGATAAAGAAAAACAATAACACCTACAAAGAATAAACCTGCTAACAAAGTAGTCTAACAAAACGAAGATACAAACCAAGGAAAAACTAGAATCAGCCTATTCTTTTATTGTATTTCTTTAAATAATTGATATAATGCTTACTTACAATGAAACACATAATATAACTGAAGATATAGTAAATACCCCTCCCCCCCCAATGCTGCAAAGCTTGATTTTGTGTAATGAAAAAAAATCCTTGAACCCACTGTAACATAATCCGTACAATGTTGGTGCTGATGTCCCACAGGGTTGCTATTTCAGAAATAAACACAAAATGCTGCTACAAAACCTAAATTAATGTATTGATACAACTGAGATAGAGGTGAAAACATTGGTCACTCAGTGCTTAGTAATACAATTACAAACAGTCTCCAGACAGTCAGTATAGTATTTAACATGAGTTAATTTATAAGATGATTTTTATCGAAAAAACAAATGCTAGAGAAATGTGCATATGTGAAATATGTGCAGTTATAATTAATGATAAAAATGGCTTTACACCGCCTGAAGAACATGTTCTTAAAATTACTTAAAATATATCCATGATCCTATTTTAAGATTTTATACAAGGAACAGTTTAGGGACGCATTAATTTCAATGCTGGTCTTGGCTGGTTTATGCTGGTTGATGCATATCTCACTGTAGACCAACATAGACATGCTTTTCAAGAAAAACATGATCCCTTCAGAATTCAAAGTTAGATTAATAGATTAAGAAGCCAAGTTTTTAACCCAGGTCCCCCTGCATGTAAAATTTAAATTTTATTACTGGACTAACACTATACAATAAGAAAAGAAAAGAAAAAAAAAAGAAAAGAAAAGTAAAGAAAATAAAGAAGTATACATGTGAATTGGCCACCTGCTGATATGGACCAACCTTTAAATCACAATATATGCTGGTACATTGCTGGTTATTTCATCAGGGTTTGACAAGCTGAGGCATTTTATTTTTTTATGTCGAAAGTTAAATATTGTTTAAGCATCCCAGAAAAATTATGTTTTTCTTCTGCTCTCTTCTTCATGTCCTCCAGTGTTTTGGCCTTTTCAGGCTCATTGATTTCCTTCAGCTTCTCAATCAGAAAATCAATGTGCTGAAGTGTGAACAGTGAATCAGTCTTAAGTGCAATTTTCTCCAGAGTTTCCACACAGTGAAAAGCTTCATTCACCAGGTTCATTTTTTCTTTCTCTGTTGCTTGCAGTTCTTCTTCAAGCATCTTGACCACTAACACACCATCTCCAATTTCTTTTTCATATTTCTTTTTCAACTTTTCATATGTCCTCTTCTCCTTCTTTGTCTTTGTTACATATATTTTTGCACCTTTGACATGCTCTTTGAAGTGGCACTTTTTTGTGCAAATTACGCATTTCTTATCTTTCATCACACTGCACCTCGAGAGTCCACTGATCCACCAGCATCCTGGATAATGACAGTTCTCCTCACAGACAGTGCAGCACATTGCCACATTGGCTACAGCAGGATCAATATCAACCCTTTCTTTGTAGACCACGTCAACTTCATATTCAAAGTTCTTATTGTTCTTGACAAGTTCTTTGTTCTGCTCCAGAGCTGCTTGAGTTTGTTTCAACTCATTTTGTAGTAGTTCCATCACATGAACACGTGAACGTAGATTACTGATATTTGCCTCCAACTGCTCCCGTTCTTGCAACACATCTTGAGTCATCTTCAGGGATTTTGGTCTTATTTTGTCAACAAATCCAAACAGTTGCTTCATTCCTCGAAAACTGAGATTCCATGCAAATTCCTGTATCATTTCATATTCTTCACCAGCAGGTTCTGACTGACGATTGTTAAACAGGAAAAACACTGGCTGATTCTTGTCATTCACTGCACACTTGATTTTAGCCGCTTTAACAGCTGGCAGGGCATTTTTAGGTGGCATTCCATCTGAGTGTGTGAAGAGCAATACAATATTTTCAGCAATATCTTTCCCAAATAAAGACTGAACAGCATCAAATATGTATATTTGTCTGTCAGAGAGTCGATTCTGTGATGCTTTAATCACCAGACACACTGCATGTATTTCATGGATCTTTTCTGCAGATTTGCACAAATTTAGCAAACCCTTGCCAATCTCTTTATCAAGCTCAACTCCACGTGTGTCTCCATATCCCGGTGTGTCGATGATTGTTAAATCAGTTTTACTCTCTTGTAGATAAAACCCATAAACAGTGATGCTGGAGGTCTGACTGTGAGCTGATGTTCCGTCGCTCTGATCATCTGTGATCTCAAACCAAACCTTGTCTTCTCTCTTCACACCCAACATGTAGTTGATCATCGCATTGATCAGGGTTGTTTTTCCTGTTCCTGTTTCTCCCACCATCAGAATGGTTTTATGTGGTTTGCTTTTGTCTCTCTCTCCAAAGGTCAATTTTTTATATGGTTCAGATTGATCTGAATTGTCCATTATTTTTTGCAGACGATATCGAGCAGGATTTCCTGTCCTAATTAAGCTGCTTTTCTTGATGATTTCATCAAGTTCTTGGTGTAAACTGGACATTTTAGCTGTGGAAAAAAAAAAGAAACATTTAAAGTTAACTTATTAAGGCTGCATTTGTTTGATGTTTTGTTTTATTAGCTCAGTAAAGAAGCTAGAGTACATTTAATTGTCTTTATAACCAACTTGAGCATGTTTTTCAGTCAAATTATTTTATAGTTACATTCAAAACTGTAACAATAAACAAGTTTTATTAGCATTTCATTTGAGCAGTTCATTAAACATTTTGTTTAGCTATTGTAAAATTCATCCAAAAAGTGTGTTTTTCTGAATCCTGGGAGCTGTTTTCTGATATTACATTTTTTATTGTAGAATTTTAGAAAAGCAAATGTGTATTTAAAACAAACAAACAAACAAACAAACAAAAAACATCTGTAATGGTTTACTAGATGACCAACACTGAAATTGGGATTCCTCAGAGATTATGCTGGGGTAAAATAAAGAGAAGAAATGACTTGTGAATTAAAAGCATACAGGTTCAAGTTTATCTGTGGGTTGTTTCTGACACACTGTTAAATTTTTATCAAGTACTATATTAAGTACTAAAACACTATATATGTTTACATAAAATCAGTGCAGGCTTGGTGGAATCTAGAATAAAGACAAATCTCTTTAGCCAAGCATTCACATAATGTATCTCATAACCTTGCACTTCAGTTATATCTGATCAAATGCACATTATCATTATTTTGCTTGGCTTGAACACATCATTTTTGCTTGGTTGGAACAACAGCTAAATTTGTATATGTGTACAGTGCAAGGTATGTTAATTTTGTCATCAGTAGAATATGCATGCACTGATAGAGTATGCAGAGTAGCCAGATCTGATAAAGTGTTCAGGTCCGGAAATGGTGATTCATAGCATCTGACTGAACAACCGAAGGAGAGCAGGGCGGAGCGACAAATTTAGCCCTGCCCTACATGCAGCCCCTCCCCATTCTGCAGGATGCAGCCACAGGTCCTTACCAATCATTTATCAGCTGAACAGCTTCTGACCTGCTCTAATATTCAGTTTATCTCTTTGTTCCATCTGTGTTCGTGTGTCCATTAACATTTAGTAAGTGACCTACCTGTGGACCAATAATCATAGTGTACCCTAGAGATTTATAGTTTTAAATAAGCATATTTTGTAAAACGCTCACACACAGTTTTTGAAACTATGGCTCCACTTCTCAAAACTCTACACACAAAACCACAAAACACACACACAACATGCAAAATGTCTCACACACATCTTGCAAAAGCAAACACTTTTTTTTCAAAACTAGTTTAACCCTTCTAAAAAATGTATTTTTGCATATTACAGTTTTTTTTTTCAATTGCTAACATCCTTTTGTCCAATCTCTAGTCATATTTTCAAAACTCTAAACACAATTAGCACAACATCCTTCTGTTGTGACCATACCATTAACACAATTCATGTTGTTTTCACACAATAAGCAGTCAATTACCATGTTTCTAAAATACTTAAATTTTCTTTTCATAAAAGCTTACCCAAAACCAAAATCATGGATGTTTTTAGTCTTATTTACAAATTCTTAAACACAGCATGTCAGAAATGAAGACCTAATGTTCCTAAACTTAAATATAGTATAAAGCTTCTACTTCTGCGACAACAGCAGCTCAAAGGTATTGGAAAAAATCTCTCTGTATCAAATATTGTAACTACTGATAAGCATGTTTAAGTAACAGATCATTGAAATATTTAGAAATAGATGATTCCAGTCTCAATTGGAGGGATATTGAGGTGTTGAAGCTATTTCCATTACATCAACAACATAGAAAAAAAGCCCTCTTTGAATTGGTTTTGTGGATGCAAAACAACACAGAATCAGAGAGAGAGAGAGAGAGAGAAATAATGCCTGGGAAAGGGAGAGAAAGTCAGATCAGAAAAAGGGAGATGAGGTATGGGAGAGAAGTGAGAATGTGTGTTGGTCTGCATTTTTTATGTTTGTTTGTTTTTCCCCCATACATATGTGGAACCTATGAAAGCTTATTTCTGCCATGAAATATAAGTAAGGGTAAGGGTAACTGTGACTTTATCTCAGAATTCTGACTTTTTTTCTTGCAGTTGTGAATTTACACTATCTCACAATTCTAATAAAGTTTGAATTGCAAGATATAAACTCGCAATTCCAATAACAGAAGTCAGAATTGTGAGATAAAAAGGTCACAGTTACTGTTTGTACTTTTTTATTCTGTGATGGAAACAAGCTTGCATAGTAACCAATGGAATTTTTTTTGATCACTGGCATCAGCTACCATGGGAGCACCATCCACTGAAGAGCAATTTCAATCAAGGTTCCAATTGAATTTTTGCATAAGGAACCCTGTTTTTTCTATTGTACATTCTATAAAGTAATGACCCATTCAGTTTTAGACAGTACGTTGCCAAGAATGAACACATTAAACACTTAAAAATGTAAAATGGGTTTCAGTTGAAGGTAAACTGAAGGGTAAATTACAAAAAAAAAAAAAAAACTATGGATTTGTATATTGTTATGGATTTTTATATTGTCTAATATATGCATGTAGAACTGTAACATGACAAGTAATGCAGTTTTTGTAAAGCCATCAACTGTTAGTATTTTGACAGTCAATGTGTTATGATTTACTATGTATTTCTTTTGGATAGAAACTAGTGCTAATGTTAGAATGAGTTACAGTAGTATATGTAGAAAACAGTATTCAGCATTTTGAAATGTAGAATTTGTATTTATTTAACAAAATGTGGTTTTGGTCAGAAAATAAATAGTTTGGCTTATTGTTTGAAAAAGTTTAGAAAAAGTACTTTAAGTAGTGGTAAACGCTTGTTAGCAATTGAAAGAAAAAAAAACTGTAACTCTACACACAAACACTAAAATAATTAGCCACATACACAGATGTGAAAATGTAAAACACTACTCTCATGTGTCTTTTGCTTGTTCAGAGTGCAGTGGACAGGAGTTTGTCATAGCACTTGCACATACATGCATATGCACAAACACACTGTATATACAGTATATATGTACTTCTGATGAATTTTACACAGTTATGCAACTGAACTGAATAAATACTGAACTGACTCGAGTTGTATAATGACACTATTGTTTTGTTAGAGCTGTTTTACAGCAGAATTTGATACTATTGTGAAGCTGCTGTGAAACAATCTATATTGTTCAAAGCACTTTAGAAACAAAGCTGACATATTCTGTTTATATACACACATGTACACACAAACCGGCTCATAGTTTTGCAGACTTGGTCTAAAGATTAGGTATATATGCATGAATGTTTTTGTTTTTTTAAATGGTTTTTTGAAAGCAATTTTAAAAACGGTAACATATAAGATAGATGACAGTGAATACTGATGTAGCTTTATCCTTCTGCTAATGACTGAGATGCTGTCTTAACTGGTTCCGAAGCTGGGAGTCTTCAGGTAACAAATCATTTTTATGCTTGAAAAAATATACATAAATATTATATATATAAAAAAAATATTTTTTAATGTTAACATTAAAACTGATAAGACATTTTCATTAAAGAGCATAATTCAGTTCATAATTCAGTTTAATTGATATACTTACGATATTACTTGTGTTGAACAGTCCGTCCTTCTTCAGATGACCAAAAGAACTAAACCAACAACCAGAACAGAAAGCTGTTTTATACTGAAGACAACGCCCATTTTCGGAAAGTCATATGACTTTTAAGAAAACCACATAATGTTCAGCGAGATAACGTTTTTTTTTTTTTTATGATCTCTTAGGCACGAATTTAAAAAACAAGGCTCATTTTATCAAAACACTACACACAATTCACATCCACACACACAATTATCAGAACATTTCGGATCTTTTGCAAAACGAAACACTTCATTCAAAACTTAACTTACAATAATTTAAAAAAAACCCAGTTTTGGTATGGTATGGCACACACATGGTTCCAGTGTTGCAGTTGAGTCACCAAATGTCGAGTCCGAGTCGAGTCTCGAGTCCCAGTGTTCGAGCCCGAGTCACCAAAGAAGAGTCCGAGTCGAGTCCAAGTTGAGTCACCATTACCAGAGTTCGAGTCCGAGTCGAGTCTCGAGTCCCGTATTCGAGTCTGAGTCGAGTCTCGAGCTCCCAGTGCCTACATGTCTCCACTCTGGGACCTTCAAAGAACTGATAAAATGTATTAAAGAGGTTCTACATTAAACAAAAATGACACCACTGTCACGATTGCAAAGGGAGTTTATTTACTGATTTGACATATACACTTTGCAACTTTACGACGCCATCAAAAGCATGTGTTTACTTCCATTGTTGTGAACTTGTGATTGAGAACTAGCGTAGAAAATTTACAAATTGCATGTTTACTCATGCTACATTTTCATGTTGGATTTTAAAAGCATCAGATTTGAAAGCATGGTACTGCTCAACCTTGCACGGTGAGGCCTTATCAGAATGCCTCCATGGCTAAATATGGGTGCACTGGTGGTATTACACTCAGCGAAAAAAAAGAAACGTGCATTTTACAGGACACTGTATTTTAAAGATACTTAAAACGTAAAAATCAATACGATATGCCGAGAGAGAGAGAGAGAGAGAGAGAGAGAGAGAGAGAGAGAGAGTTTGTGTGTGAGTGACCGAGTGATTTAGCATGAGTGCGTTTGTACACTCACCTAAAGGATTATTAGGAACACCATACGAATACTGTGTTTGACCCCCTTTCTCCTTCAGAACTGCCTTAATTCTACGTGCCATTGATTCAACAAGGTGCTGAAAGCGTTCTTTAGAAATGTTGGCCCATATTGATAGGATAGCATCTTGCAGTTGATGGAGATTTGTGGGATGCACATCCAGGGCACGAAGCTCCCGTTCCACCACATCCCAAAGATGCTCTATTGGGTTGAGATCTGGTGACTGTGGGGGCCATTTTAGTACAGTGAACTCATTGTCATGTTCAAGAAACCAATCTGAAATGATTCGAGCTTTGTGACATGGTGCATTATCCTGCTGGAAGTAGCCATCAGAGGATGGGTACATGGTGGTCATAAAGGGATGGACATGGTCAGAAACAATGCTCAGGTAGGCCGTGGCATTTAAACGATGCCCAGTTGGCACTAAGGGGCCTAAAGTGTGCCAAGAAAACATCCCCCACACCATTACACCACCACCACCACCAGCCTGCACAGTGGTAACAAGGCATGATGGATCCATGTTCTCATTCTGTTTATGCCAAATTCTGACTCTACCATCTGAATGTCTCAACAGAAATCGAGACTCATCAGACCAGGCAACATTTTTCCAGTCTTCAACTGTCCAATTTTGGTGAGCTTGTGCAAATTGTAGCCTCTTTTTCCTATTTGTAGTGGAGATGAGTGGTACCCGGTGGGGTCTTCTGCTGTTGTAGCCCATCCACCTCAAGGTTGTGCGCGTTGTGGCTTCACAAATGCTTTGCTGCATACCTTGGTTCTAACGAGTGGTTATTTCAGTCAAAGTTGTTGCTCTTTTATCACCTTGAATCAGGCGGCCCATTCTCCTCTGACCTCTAGCATCAACAAGGCATTTTCGCCCACAGGACTGCCGCATACTGGATGTTTTTCTCTTTTCACACCATTCTTTGTAAACCCTAGAAATGGTTGTGTGTGAAAATCCCAGTAACTGAGCAGATTGTGAAATACTCAGACCGGCCCGTCTGGCACCAACAACCATGCCACGCTCAAAATTGCTTAAATCACCTTTCTTTCCCATTCTGACATTCAGATTGGAGTTCAGGAGATTGTCTTGACCAGGACCACACCCCTAAATGCACTGAAGCAACTGCCATGTGATTGGTTGATTAGATAATTGCATTAATGAGAAATTGAACAGGTGTTCCTAATAATCCTTTAGGTGAGTGTATGTGTTCAAGTGAATGTGTGTGTGTGTGTGTGTGTGTGTGTGTGTGTGTGTGTGTGTGTGTGTGTGTGTGTGTGACGGCACGCGACTGGTCAGAAAGCAACGTGTAACGTTAGTCTGACATGTTTCTTGTCCACGACACCACAGGATTTTAGGAGTCAAAATTGCGTCATCCATCTGACACAGTGACTATCGCAACAGACAAAAAAAAAAAAAATCTGACACAGTGACTAGTAAGTTATCAACAGACAAAAAAAATTGTGTAATCTGAACCAGACATTAGACATTGTCGACGTCTGATGCCAAATTGTCAAACATCGCCCAACCCTAGCTTCTTCTGTTTATTATTATATATGCATTAGTCAATAATAGTTTTTTTAAAAGCTAACGTTAGCCAATGGAAAGCATTTTACTTACTTTTCTGGGTGCATCCGTGACAGGTGTCTGTTAAAGTTTGAAGTTGTCCCAGTCTTTTCCTCAATTGTGTGATTACATTTAGCGCTGCTCTTTCCAGCATTAGATGCACAATTCGTGTAGGCGAAGTTCACGATCCGGGGCACATCTTTCTGCATTTTCCAAATGTGAACATTTAGCCCGCGAATCATGCACGAGCGTAAAGTGAGTGATGTCAGTGAGTGTGTTGTCAAGCAAAGAGAGCGAGCGGTAGCAGTGTCTGTGAGGGAAAAAAATTGATCCCGGCCGGTCTTGGGCACGAAACAGGAAAAGTGTAACACCTTATATATATATATATATATATATATATATTTTATAACATATTTAGTCAAAAACAATGTGATGAATGCTCAAGTCCGATTTTATATATCCTCGAGTCCGAGTCCAAGTACGAGTCATCAGTCTGCAAGTCCAAGTCAAGTCACGAGTCCAGGACTCGAGTACTCCATCACTGCATGGTTCATACAGTTGGATTCTGTTTGAACCACTTACACACTAACCTGCAAAAAGACTTGTTAATAAAAAAAGCTTTTATTTACAAAGTAGCGAGCAGAAATAGTATGAAACATATGCACACTATGTACAAATATTTACAATCTGGGTTTACATGAACACGGAGGGAAAGAACATGAGCAATGCCAAAACAAAAGAAACAAAACAAAAACACAAACTCTAGCTTCTCCCAATCCCCAGCTAACTTATCTGGAAACAAAAATTTTAATAAATTATCCACTTGATATTTGCTCTTGTATAATTGTATTGCTTTAATCAAGAGATCATGTGATGTCCATTTCAATGACCGCAGGGTCTGAATGATTACTCTAATTATTCTGTATATGGACGAGCCTCCACATTTGTTACGTTCCCAAGTCTAGGGTATAAAGGAATGAACGCAACATAAATGGTAACCCAGGATTTTTAGATAGATACAGATCTGGCCACTGACAATGCGTGCGCAGAGGAAAGGGATCACGTGTGAGGGTGTAGCATTTCTATTGCAAAAAGGTGGCCAAATAATAATAATAATAATAATAATAATAATAATAATAATAATTATTAAGTGGATATTTGAATTAAATGTTTGGTCAATATTAAACAAGGATTTTATAGTCCTGTAAGTGTAACAACAGCAATTACCAGGCCTTTGGTGCCATTTGCAGGCATTTGTAATAATGCAAATTGTTTATATTTGTGGTGGGATGACCTAAAGAGGTCAGTAGTAACCAGGCGAAAGGGGCCATGGGGTGACTTTGATAAACAGGCATATTTTTATTTAGACAGGTCAAAAAGTGTTAAAACATGACATCACCAATCTTTGATGCAAATACCCACATGAAAACAAAATCAAAATAAATAAACAACAAAAAGAAAACCAACTATAGATGGCCACAGGTTACCCAGAAAGTGAAGACAGAAGTGGCACGAGCAAAAGTGTTCTCACAGCAGTCAAGCTCACAGCAATCACACTGCAAACCTACAGAGAAAAAAACAAAGATAAAGTGATCAAACCACCACACAATCCCAGCCACCTCACCACCGCCATCCACACAGGGAGGGCAACTCAGTGGCCACCACTGGCTTAAGAAACCAAAGCTAAACCTATAAGAGAAAAGAATAAACAACTTAATTAATAGTGGGCAGCACAGGTGATACAAACACAAGTCAGCATTGTAACACTCTGGGTCTCAAATTCACAGAACAAAAACAATAACAAAAGTGTTAAAGCTAAAGTAAACGGTAACCATGCATCCCTAAAAGGGAAAACACAGTCTATTACAACAAAGGAACATAAAGATATAAAAACATCAATTAAATAAAATGCACTCACTATAAATACTACAAGTAATTTAAAAACATAAAAAGCTCCCTTCATATTAAACAATACCTCTAACATCCACTATTTCCGAATGGGACAGTCAGGCAACCATCAGTCAGGCAATAATCCTGACATTCCACAACACTAAAACAGAGAATTAGAATATCATTAAAAACTCCTAAAATCTAGGTCATTGATATTACCAACTACTACCTCTTAATCGGTACATCATATGTTTAGTTCTCAACGAGGCTCTGGCAGGATTTAATGTAACTGCTTATCTGCTGCCATTCTTCTGAAGGGCTATATCTGCCACACCATCAATTCATACATTAAATGCAATCAATAAAAGTAGCAAAGTAGTGAGAGAGCATCTCTCACAAACAAATCGCATTGCCTACCATTCTTTTCATAGTTCTAGATCCGCCACGACATTCACGAAATCAACAGCGGAAGAGATCGAGCAAACAAGCTTCACTACTTCCTTATATAATGCTGGGGCCCAAACCATGGTCCCATTACATATTGTATTACATTATGTATTTTTAACAGTGTTATTCAATGAAACCATATGATTATTATTAATTGACCAATCATTATTGCCTCGTTGTTTTTATATAATACATTTTAAGTCATGAAAACTACAATATTAAGTCAGATGCGTTGTTGCTGCTGTTGAAATTATTACCGACATTAAAACGCGTTAACATCAACAGTCAAAAATAAATAAATAAATAAATAAATTAAAAAAAAAAAAAAAAAGGTTCACAGGATTATGACCGTAGCTACCTGAAAGTAATGCACGGACTTCATCCTGGGCTTTTGTTGTTGTTGTTTTTCTGCACTGGACTGCGTTGATATATTTCCGCTGATATAGCCTAGGTGTCCATTAATTATGATGATCATTTTTATTAGACACCAACATGAAGTCAGAGAGAGAGAGCACGTGCGCAGATGCGGGAATGGCGCGTTACATGTGCTTATACTGCCTACTGCGTTCATCATAAAATGCATTTTTTTTATATAATTATACAGGCCCGCTGCTGTCCAAAACGGATGCCCTAAGCAGGATTGTATTGTTGCGCCCCCTTCCTCAAATATTATGAAGAAATAAAAACTTCTATATGGGTAAAAATAGAACTCTATTTAAATAAAAAAGTAAATAAATGAATAAAAACAATTTTTTATTTACAAATTACAATTGTAGCTCTTGACAGTTACCTATGACTATGACTTTATTAATACTGTTGTCTAATTGATTGTAGTAAAACTGCTCTATTTTATTTTGTAGCCTATGATTTCTGAATGCTTGGGACTACAAAATCAATCAGACAATGGTATTATTAAAAGCATAGCCATAGGTAACTCACTAGAGTTACAGTTAATATTTATAAATAATACAATTTTGTTACAATGTATTTAATTGCTTTTATAATTTACTTTGACCCCTTATAGTAGGTCAACAATATTATTCTGCTTAGGGCACCCATTTGGCCAGCAGCGGCCCTGGTCCGTGGCCATACGAGTGTGCACACTCAACTTTGGGACACGTAGTGGCCACTACAAAACTAAGTGAACCGAACATCACCTCACGGTCACAGTAGCACTTGGTTTATTATGTGTGGCAGAATTAAATTTATAGATTTATGTGTGATGCTATTTAATTTTTAATACATTGCTCTTAAAAAATACGATAAATTGCTTGATTAACACAGAATAATCACATAGGTATTGATGTAGTAAATTTATTTGGAGTCATGTTTCATGTCAGTGTGCCCATGTTTCTTCGCTGTGATTCTGGACTTCCTCATATCATATTTTGTACAGTCTGTTTTCTGTTCGGGATTTCACTTTTGTTTTTGACTTAAAGAATATTATCAGTGAGACGGCAGAGAGGACACTTTAGAAGAAAATTTTAAAAAGAAAGATTGATTCTATATAAAGATTTGTGACGTCGACATGAGAATTTATCAACAGTCTTCTAAATGTGCGTGCTTTTGGACTTTAAGCCCTAATGGAGTGGTTTTGTGATCACATATACACGGAAGCAGACGAGACTGAATAAACAGGTGTGTTTTCTTTCTGTCCTTCAGTGGAAACGCAGTGATTTTTATGAGGTTTTTCCCTGAGGTCCGCTTCTATTGGCTCGTTTGTGCTCCACTGGCCTGACAGTAGAAAATGCCCAGTGATACATGAGGATATACCATCACATGGATATGCCTATATGTATGTCAACAGTGTGTTTAACTTAAGTAAACATGAGTGACGAATGAAAAAATAATAATCTGTATTTTATATAGGCCTAGCAACACTACTTTGAAAAATACAATCATGAACGATACTATCCCCAAAAAGCTCTGTATTGAATTGTTTTGCTTATTTGACTGTTAGAGAAACCATTCAATCATGGTTTGAATATTAAAAATTAAGAATAAACTAAATTATGCTTTAAATTCAGTCTTTGTTTAAAAAAAAAATCACATCAGCAATAATCTACAGAACAAAGTATGAATTTCTGTGGTTCGGTTCAATATGATACAAATCATAATGTGAGGCATTTTAGTGCATTGAATTATTTTAGAGATCCGCCAGATGGCGCTAAAGCTTTTCTTTAACTCTCGATTACGTTGACAAGTGTGAACATTGCCTGCGTCCCAATGTGCATACTTTCCATCCTAAATTCAATGTGATATTAGTAATTTTCAATACTATTTAGGGCAGATAGGGTGGATATGCACATTGGGACGCAGGTATCCTTTAAAAACTATCAGTCAATACTCTATTAGTAGCTATCGCTTGTGTTAGTTCATCTTTTCTGTGTTTTGTCAGCATGGATCCAGTGGGAGTGAATTCAATAGAAACTGCAGCTCTAGGGAGACCCTTCCAGCTGGGGATGCTGTATGACTGCAGGAGAGATGCTCTTGTACCAGGTGCTGCAATACTAATGATTATTTTCTCTACCTAACTTTGATGGCAGCATTAACAGCAGAATTAAAATCCTGGCAAACATTGATCTCTGGGTTGATTGTTTGAATTTGAGGGTAGTTCTGCACTATGATAGCCAATGCCATATGTTATTTTAATCCAGTTGCAGTTTAATGATTCACCTGCTTAGAGTTTTTTAACTACAGTGCCCTCACTAATATTGGCACCCTTGGTAAATATGAGCAAAGGTGGATGTAAAAAAATCTGCATAATTTATCCTTTTGATCTTTTATTTAAAAAATGTACAAAATTCTAACTTCTGACGGCCCGCAGTGTCTTTTAGTACGGCCCGCTGGATCTAGAAACGGATGATCAATTCTAAGACATAAGCAAGTCACGTAAAGATTGATTTTCAGTTTATGATGTAAATACTATCTCCAACCAGGAGAGGTTGCTAGTTTCCAGCCGCTCCCCGTGTTAATTTCAGCGTAGTAGGACGTGTACTCTAATGTAAACATTCACTAATATTAGCAAATAATGAATGAAAAGCTGACCATGAAAACAGTATTTTCCAGTCAAGATGGCAAACATACACATATCTTTTTACCAAGTTTTTTTTTTTTTTTTACCAAGGAAATCTGTATTTTATTTAAATCGCCATCACACCATTGCTCAAAAACAACGGGGATGCCAGAGTTGCACTTGCCTCAAATTTCAAAGGTGAAATTTATAGTCAACAAAAGCTTTTTGCCAAATGCATGACAGAAATGTTTGCACTGAACTATGTTCTTATTAGGGATTCCGCGGGTCCTTAAAATGTCTTCAGTTAAATTGTTTACATTCAAGGCCATGGAATCTTTTAACCCCTTGTGGAAACAAAAATGTAAACTCCTTTTCCCAAGATTACAGCTCTGACTTTTCTCCTATAATGCCTTATTATTTAGGGGAACACCAGACAAGAGATCAGAGACCATTCCTTCATCCAGAATCTCTCCAGATCCTTCAGATTCCCAGCTCCAGCTGTTGGTGCTACTTCTCTTCAGTTCACCACACTTATTTTCCTCAGGGTTCAGGTCAGGGAACTAGGACGGTCATGCGTTAAGACGATATAGACACATGTCCTCTGTCAGGCAGATTTGTTAAATCTTTAGTTGATTGCAACATTTTAATTATTGCACTGATGGTGGAAATGAGGATTTTTAATGCGTTAGCTATTTTCTTGCAGTCACTTTCTACTCAACAATCTTGTTCTGCACATCAGAACTATATTCTTTAGTTTTACTCCTTGTGATTGATGATTAAGGGATTTTGGCCTTTGTGTTCCTCATATTTATAATCTTGTGGAACAGGAAGTCATGGCTGGACAATTTCATACTCCTAGTCACCCTGGTGTGTTAAAAATGGTGCAAAAAAGCACTAAAAGTGGTTCATTGGCTTGTAATCGTTGGGGAACCACTTTAAGTGCATATAGCTTCTGTCTTTAAGGTGCTATACAACACCTTTTTCAAATGGTGCTATGTAAAACCATAAGAGGAACCCCATTCTAGGATTTAGATATGTTACTCCATTCTCATATGATTGTTAAGTATGACAATGTAATACAATGGCTAAAGCTGTTTTGAATCACTTTTATGCTTTTCTGAGGTCAAAAAGTCTCATATGGGGTAGGGTTGGGTGATGTCTTCAAATTTGGCATTGGACGATGTCTACAGTGAAACATCGCAATGGACAATGACATCGGCGGGGGGATTGGGGGAGGTGTGCCCAAAGCGTGAATCCTTATAAGGGAAAACAACGAACATTTCCTAACACCGTGTCTACACTGGATGTGAGTGGTCATTTTCTAATAATTCAACGCCCCGGAGTCAATTATTCCTTAAGTCAATAGAACTCAGTATAATCAGTGATGCTGTCTACACTGGATGCCGGCGCAACATCGTGATGTCTATCAGCCATCGGCGATGGACGATGGCATCGTCTATCGGCCCAACCGTAGTGTGGGAGCCCTGGAATATTTCCTTATAGGGGGGCCTTGGGGGCAAAAAGGTTGAGAACCACGTTATCTTCAGGAAATACGCTGTATTTTAATGGGTTTAAAAAAAAAAAAAAATTTTTATCTCTTTCCCAACTAAACTAAGAGGCTAAAAGAGTGCTAAATAGCACCTCAACCACCCCAAAGAGCCACTGAAGAACCCATTTTTGTGTGTGTGTGTGTGTGTATTTCAGAGATATTTTACAGATAAAAGTTTCTAGGGGTGCCCATAATTGTGGCCAACATGCATTGGAGAAAAACATAATGTGAGTTTCCCCCACTTTTAAAGGTGTCATATGATGCGATTTTCCTTTCTCTTTGGAGTGTTACAAGCTCTTGGTGCATAAAGAAGATCTGTAAAGTTGCAAAGACTGAAGTCTCAAATCCAAAGAGATGTTCTTTATAAAAGTTAAGAGTCAACCACACCCCACTAAAATGGCTCGTTCTAACATGCCCCCACATCTCTACATCACTGTGTGGGAAGATTTGCATAACGCCCCCCAAATGTTCAGCAAAGAAAGAAGGCGTACCTTTTATTCTCTCTGTTGCCGCCGCTGCCATGTTGTGGAGACGCTGTGTGTCTCATTGCGAAATAAAAAGTACTTTGTTTGGCCTCCCAATAGAGGACATAACAAGAAATCTGTGGCTGAGTTTTATTTACAATACTGTCCCAGAACAGTTCAACCCAAATAATTGAGTTTGTGCTGTACACTTTATGGAGGATTGTTTTCTGAACCTGGGAGGGTATAAGGCCGGCTGTGCAGAAAGGCTTTTACTCAAAAGTCGGGCAGTTCCAACTTTACAAGGACAGTCTGGCGCTTCTGACTCACAGCCTGTAACGTTAAGTATTCATATTCATATCACATTTTCATATTTAAAGATTTTGCTATTGACTATTCAAACGTGAGTTTGAGCAGTGTAGAGTAAGTTAGCACTGGTTGTTTGTTGTTTCTACTATCACAAATGCAGACATGATTTTATGTTTACATAGCATAGTCTAGGGCTACACGATAAATCACATGTGATATTTAATGCGCATCTTGTCAGTAAAGCCGGTTCTGTAATCAGCGGTAAATCTCCATCACCTGCGCTCTTTCACATTAAATTAGCATTTACTTTAAATACATTAAATATTGCATGCGATTTATCTTGCAGCCCTAGTAAACACATTGCATTACACCAAATACACAAAATAATGTTCTTTTCAGCAACATCATATGACCCCTTTAATTGTTTTACTTCAATAAAATGTTAGAATTTTGTGATTTTTTTAAAGATAAACTTTAAAGATTTAGCCTTTGCTTGCCAGTATTAATGAAGGGCACTGTAAATAAGTAACCTATAAAAATACTTCTAAGAGAAGAGTCAATGAAATAACTGATTACTGTCTAATAAAGTGTTTAGAAATACATTATTCATTTAATGTTATAAAATGAAATAAATGTCTTCACTACAGGAATCAGACTTTGGAGTAAAGAGCAGCTGCAGCAGAACATAAGCACTAAACCCCAGATTAATACAGTTTTCACAGTCACGGCTTCAGACTCAATTGAGGACAAATCTAGATTGCTGAATATTGATGGTTGTCTGAAACTGAGTTTTTTAGGTGGACTCATCAATGTGGGTGGAGCTGCCAATTTTCTTAAAGACACCAAGAAGTCATTCAATCAACAAAGACTGACATTACATTATCATTCAACCTCTAAGTTTGAAGAACTGATCATGAACCGCTTTCCTTCTGGAGAAATGGCTCATTATGACAATGATGTAGCCACACATGTAGTGACAGCAGTGCTGTATGGAGCAGATGCCTGCTTTGTGTTTGACAGAGAAGTTTCATCAGATGAGAACAAAAGGGAGATAGCAGTAGATGTAAGTGCTGTCTTTGGGAAGCTAAAAGGCATTTCAGCCGGTGCAAACATTAATCTGAATCACAATCAGAAGACTGCAGCCCAAAAATTCAGATGTACATTTTATGGTGACTTCCAGCTTCCATGTAATCCAACCTCTTTTGAAGATGCTATGAAAGTTTTTGAAGATCTTCCCAAACTGCTGGGACAAAACAAAGAGCTTGCAGTTCCTCTGAGAGTTTGGCTTTATCCTTTGGACAAACTTTTCTCAAGAGTTGTGAAGTTTCAGCATGAAATCAGCACAGGTCTAAGCACAGACATTGAATCTGTAATTGAGAGTTTGAGTACAACTGAGATGAAATGCATTGATCTTCTGACAGACACTCCTGCTTTGACATTTACTGAATTTCATGACAAAATCAATGACATGAAGAAAAACTGCTACCAGTGCAGGTTGAGTCTCATGAAGAAACTTGGCTCTCTCTTACCACAGATCAGAGGCAAATTTATAGAGGATTCAGCACTGATCGATCTGCTGAATGATCACGAGAAATCTCCATTTGAGAGAAGCGCTCTTGAACAATGGCTGAAAGAGAAAGAGGAAGAATCTGACATCATTAAATCATTGGTCACACAACTGAATGACTCAGGAGCAAAGGTAGAAAAACTTAATAAAAATGTAATGCATCTGACAGTTACACATCTGGTCATCTACACGTTCACATCACTGGGCTGGCCAGATGTGTTGCTTTCTAAACAAAAGAGCTACCTGAGTTCTTCAACAAAAGAAAATGAAGAAAAAAGCTCTCAACCTGAACATAAGTCTTGGCTCACACCTGAAATCCAAATGACTATGAGGAACAACTTGGAGGTATTTAAAAAGTTGATTGATTTAAATGTTAGCAAATCAGTGAAGTTTATTGTTGCATCAAGAGATATAGAAAATATTCCAGGTTCCTGCAATCTGCTGTATGAAAAAAAATCTGCTGAAGCCATTTGCTTCACTTCTCCATCAAAACCAGACTGTCCAATCATCAAAGATGTCAGATATAGGCAGGTGGATCTGAAAGTGTCTTCACCGTGTCCTGCTACAGAGGAGCTCAAAATACTGTACAAAATGAAGGAGGAGAAAGACTGGAGATCTCAAACTGTGTCACAGAAGCAGAACACAGTGACTCTGACTGATCTCAGACCAGATACTGAATACAGTATTAAATGTGCAGCTGTGGGAAAACTCAGCTACACCGTAGACAGTGATGTGACGCGCCTCACAGTCATAAACCAGAATCTCATCAAAGCCAAAGAGTCTGCAGTTGACAATCTCAGCTGGACTGAAAACAAGTGCAGTGTACTTTTACAAAACACCAGTGAAACAACTTTTACTACACTTTATAAAAAAATACAAGATATGCAGCAAAACTGCCAAACTTACAGACAAGATTTCAGTGAACAAATTAAATCTGTGATCCAGTCAGTTAAAGCTTGTGAGAAAGAGTCTAGTGCTCTGATGGATCTTCTACAAGCTCATGATGAGTCTCCATTTAATGAAAAGAGTCTAAAAGAGTGGATCACAGTGAAAGAAGAAGAATTGAACACCGTTAATGAGTTTCTTCAGCAGTTACTGGATCTTGGAGCCGAAGTAAACAGAAGCTTGGACAAATATTTGTCTGATAATCAGCTGGAAAATGTCTTTTGTTACACTTTCAGTTCTCTTGAGCAGACAGATGAGTTACTAAGTGAACAAGAAAATTATATAAATCCTCAAATGTTGAGAAACCTACAGAGAACAACTGATGTAGCATCTCAGTCATGGCTCAATGAAAGTGTCAGTGAGAAAATGAAAGAACATCTGAAAATATTTAAAGAGCTGATGGTGTCACACAGCAGTCAAAGCACTAAATTTGTGGTTTTCATTGAAGACCATGAAAAGCATCCAGGTTCCTGCATTCTCCTGTATAAAAATGGATGTAATGAAGCTGTTTGCTTCACTTCTCCATCAAAACCAGAAAGTCCAATCATCAAAGATGTCAGATATAGGCAGGTGGATCTGAAAGTGTCTCCACCGTGTCCTGCTACAGAGGAGCTCAAAATACTGTACAAAATGAAGGAGGAGGAATACTGGAGATCTCAAACTGTGTCACAGAACCAGAATACAGTGACTCTGACTGATCTCAGACCAGATACTGAGTACAGTATTAAATGTGCAGCAGTGGGAAAACTCAACTACATCACTGAATCTGATGTCACCTCAGTTATCACAAAGGTACTGTATGATGTACATTTAATTATTATTATTATTATATTTTTTACTATGTCATTACCCCCTGTTAAATTAATTTTAATGGCATTTCACGACTTGTATTTTTTAACACAAGCATTATGCACTGATGGTGTCCACTATTGTCCAGTTTTACAAGGTTCTATCTATCTATCTATCTATCTATCTATCTATCTATCTATCTATCTATCTATCTGTCTGTCTGTCTGTCTGTCTGTCTGTCTATCACACAAAACCTTTCAACTAGAGTTTATAATGCTTACTTCTTCTGGCTTGAATATTGCTGCACATTTTATATTTTGATTACGATTTTTAAATATAGCATTGTACAACATTTACACATAATCATCTTTATTTATTACAGGACAAAAACAAACTCATCCAAAAAAGCATCTTAATTGAAGATGTAAATCCTGCTCGATACCGTCTGCAAACAAGTGCAGACAATTTGCAACAGTCTGAACCATACAGAAAATTGACCTTCGGAGAGAGAGACGAAAACAAACCCCATAAAACCATTCTGATGGCTGGAGAAACAGGAACAGGAAAAACGACCCTGATCAATACGATGATCAACTACATGTTGGGTGTTCAGAGAGAAGACAAGATCTGGTTTGAGATCACAGATGATCAGAGCGACCGAACATCAGCTCACAGTCAGACCTCCAGCATCACTGTTTATGAGTTTTATCTGCATGAGAGTCAAATCGATTTAACAATCATCAACACACCAGGATATGGAGACACATGTGGAATTGATCTTGATAAACATGTTGCCATGAGTTTGCTTAGTTTATGTAAATCTGCAGCAGGGATCAAAGAAATAATCGCAGTGTGTCTGGTGATTAATGCATTACAGATTCGACTCTGTGACAGACAAATCTACATATTTGATGCTGTTCAGTCTTTATTTGGAAAAGATATTGTTGAAAACATTGTCTTACTCTTCACACACTCACGTGGCGCTATCCCTAAACATGCCCTGCTGGTGATCACGTGATAAAATGATGAAACTAAAGCAAAATGAGCTGAAAAACAATCAAGAAGTTCTAGAGCAGGACAAGAATTATGTCAAAACCAAAAAAAACTTTGAGTATGAAGTTGAAGTGCCCTACAAAGTGAAGGTTGATAGTGATCGTGCTAAAGCCAGTATGGTGTTGTGCTGCACCTTCTGTGAGGAGAACTGTCATTATCAAAGTAGTTGGTGGAACGGTTTTCTTTTGTTAAGTGTGATAAAAGATGATCACTGTACAGTGTGTACAAATAAATGCCACTACAGCAAACACTTCAAAGATGCAAAAATATATGTAAGAAAAATCAAGAAGGAGAAGAGAACATATGAAGATTTAAAGAAGAAATGTGAAAACAAAATTGGTGATGGTGAGTTTTTGGTCAAGAAGCTAAATGAAGAACTGCAAGAATTAGAGAAAGAGAAAATAAAGCTGGTGATTGAAGCTTTTGACTGTGTGGAAACTCTGGAGAAGATCGCACTCAACACTGATTCTCTGCTCACACTTCAGCACATTGATTTTCTGATTGAGAATCTGAAAGAAATAAATGAGCCTGAAAAAGCCAAAACACTGGAAAGCATCAAGAAGAGAGCAGGATAAAAACAAAGAGCAATTGGATACTTTACAATGTTTAAAAAAATAAACAAATAATGTCTCAGCTACTCAAACTCTGCTGACACTCTGAAAACAGGATCCTGGAAATGTTTCTGCTTCTTTCAAAAACATGTCTTTCATATGTCTTTCTCTATAATCATTCATTGTAATTGTTTTATGAATCTAACATTTTTCTGTCATTTGACTTGTACTGTATCTATATCCTCACACATGTTTTTTTTTTTTTTTTCATTTGAAAGTTACTTTGGATAAACAGCACCTGCTAAACTAACTGATGTAAAATACAATGGTGATTACTGTAGTATTTGTCCTGGAATAAAACACAAACTGACAATGGTATAATCTAATCAGTTTATACAGAACAATACAATTGAAAATGTAGCAATTACATTGTAAAAGACAACCAAAATATTGAAATGTATCATAAAATGTTGTGTGTGAAATCATGGCTGATTAGGGGCTGTTTAAATTGTATTATTAAGGACTGCCATCTAAAGGTCACATGAGGGAATGCTGCATTAAAAATCTGAGACTGTCATAGAAGCTCTTCTTGGACTGTGTTGTTCATCTTCTATGACAGTTGTGGGCCTTTCATGTTTATTGCTTCATGGTTTTTCTTTTAAATAATACTACATCTTAGAGAATATGCAGCAGAAATATGAAATGCTTTCACTTGTTTCTTACTTATGAATAATTTAATTTTTCCATAATATCCAGAATCATTATTTCCAGAATATTCCTGTACATCATTTCTTGTCAGAACCAAAATCCAATCTTGAGCCCAGTGTGTGTTGTGTGTCGTTCAGTAGCAGTATGTGAATCATCCCGTCACTCTTTGTCTGTCTCTTAAAATAACCCACAGCAGCTGAAACAAATCCTGAGAGACTGGAACAGTTAATGCTGATGACTGAACTCACACAACTGAACAAAACATGACAACAATATAATATACAGTATATGAGGGCACAACAAGACCCTCTTCATACAGTCACTGGGATTCAGATTTTACAGGAGTCAAACTAATAGTTATATTAGTTAGATCTTGAGATGGCAAAAACCTGTTTTCCCAGCAGAAGAGCACCAGTGAAGAGGAAACTATCTGTAGTCCTGGACCGGGTCCTGTTTCATAGATCCTCCACGGTGTGTTTTCATGGGTCTGACCAATCATTGTCTGGGAATAAAGAGGAGTGGAGCTCTTGGCATCCCAGCCATGCAGTTTAAATTAGGCTTCATTTAATCTTTTCCTTCACAAACAGTCCCACTTAACAAAAACGTTATACTGAGTTTAACAGTCTAACAGAGTGTTTTTATCTGACATTGTGGAAATAACGTTTCTCTGTGTGACTCACGTTCATCTGAGCCAGTATCATCATTAAAAGCAGCTCTTCATCATGTTGTGTGTGAAGAGCTTCTGCAGGTTTGGAAACTCCTCATGTGTGTTACTCATCTGTATCTATGAGAAAAACACACCACACAAAAGGGAAACAGAAAGTGGATGTTAATGAAGCCACAGGCTCATGTGAATATGAGTTTATATGAGACACACGTCTATATAAAACACCAGAGAACATCAGCACAGGAAAGTGTCTGTCATTAACATCATTTAAATAAAACAATATTTCCATTAGGACAATTAAACACTAACTGCTAAATGTTCATGTATCTGTGTTTATTGTTTATAAATAGCCTGTCCAGTTCACAAATATTGATCTTAATAACAAACTACAGAACAAATAACACAAAAACAGACTTACAAATGTCAACAAATAATTAAAATAGAGCAGAAAATGATTTTTATTTTTATTTTATTTTTATTTGAAGGGGAATTATTTGTCTCATAAACAGCAGTGATTCTCAATCAGAAATATACTAACTGTTTCCAGGGATAATTTTTGCTTTGTTAAATCTTTCAAAAATAAATATACATAATTTTAAACAAATAAATAAAAACAAACAATTGAATAATACTTTAAAATAAAAATATTAGGGATTTATTAACATTATTAAAACAATAACACATTTTGTTTTTGTAATTCCTTGATCTTGAAATAGCTTTGCTAAATCTATAAAACATGTTTTTAAGAATAAATAAATGAATAAATAATATTATAAAATGAGGGATTTGTTTACATTATTATTATTATTATTATTATTATTATTTGTAAACAGTGGTTTAACATTAAGTTCTTGAATTCTTTGATCTTGAAATGGCTTTTCTATAAAACAAAAAGTAAATAAATATTCATTCAAATAAAAATAAATAACGCTTTAGAACAAAAATAAAATTTTTCAAGAATTATTAATATTTGAAAAAAGTTTTTCTGTTAAAAAAAATTGCTTAACACTTTCAATTTCTTGATTTCCTTAAGTTTTAAATAGCACAATTGAACTTTTTTAATACTTAAACATTAAAGGGAATAATTCTAGTTATGCTTCATTGATGGGACTGTGAGCAATCAGGCAAAAACTGGTCTATATCCCATGGATCTGTTGTTTATATGAAGAAGCCCCGTTCATCTCTCAGCCAATGAGCGCAGCGCGTTCTGCACACATTCACGCCTCGGTGCGCGCGCTCACAAACTGTCAGATTAGCGGCGATGAATCACGGGTGTAAACCGTCTGAGCCCTGAAGTTCATCAGACACCGGACAGGTCCGACCCGTACGGACGCCCAACATGAGCGAGAGGTTCATGGTCGTACCGGTGGCGCACGCCGAAGAGAGCGCGTTTGGAGACGAACCGGACGGAGACTCTGTGTTTGACGCCGGTGAGGAGCGGCGGGGATCGGTGCCCATCCTCCGGTACAGCAGAGAACCCAACAAATACGGTGAGACGACTTGAGCTCAATCGAACAGACGGTCGGGTTTTTCATTAACGCAGAGCCATGTTGATTATAACAGGAGCGTCGCTCGCGTCAGAGCGCAGTCAGAAGTTTGGCGCACCGCGTCACTCGTGTACATTACAGTGTAAACAATCTGGAAGAAAGTGAAGAGAAACTTCACAATCGTTTTGGCTTTAATAAATGAAGCCACATACAAACTAACGTTTGCAGAAAGATCTGTGTTTTGTAATTGTTTAGTAAGTTCACTGAAGAGTGGAATATTGTTTATTGCAGACGGTTTGTTTTTACGCAGATCTCTCTCAGGAGGTTTAATTCTCTCAGGGCCGTTATCCAGCTTACATTTCATGCTTTCTGAAACGTTATGAAAACGTTAAGATCGGGAACGTTAGGAAATGTTTCCTAAAAGTCGAAGTCGAACGGTAACTGAAAACTTTACTATTTACTATTTAGTTAAATGCTGAAAATTCAGTAACACTTGTTTAATTAAATATCTGACATGAGTTAAATGACTGAGTGTTTCAGACTAAATACGTGTTTGGAGATGTTTAGTTCAGTACCTGTTTGTTTGTTTGTTTATTTAACTTACAGTTTAACAGTAATTCGACATTTAGCTTTATAAGGTTTATCCTCATTAGTCAAATATCCGTGACATATCACAGTACTGTTTAATCTAAAATGTTGCAGTGTCTTGGTCTGATGAGACACAGGACCAGTGTATCATCAGCCTCTGTATTCTTTCCCTTGCAAAAATTAATCATAGTTGCAGCTCCAGTAAAACTGGTAACTTATTAATATTTATTATATGTATTATGTATTATATAATTAAGATATATTATATGTAACAAAATGGAAATTGATTTTATTTTAGTGGTGACCAAGGTTTATTTATTTAATTTTTTATTTATTATTATTAGTTTTTTTTTTTTTACTTATAAGGATGCCATATTTGACTGTCTGTATTTTGCAGCATATTTATATTTTTAATCTTGTGTGTATTTGTATTAAATGCGGTTGTTTTATTGCATTTACTTTATAATAGAAATAAGCACAGTAGGAGGGTTTGCTGGTGAAATTGTGCAGAAAAATATGCTTTAGTTTAGATCCTTATAATATTAAACAAAATGTACATCTTTATTAATCTCATTTGTACTCTTTATTTATTTATTTTTAGTCCTGAGTGAAACGTGATGATCTGATATAGTTTTGTGAAACATGATGCCCTTTTGGTTTTACATGACTGCCTGATTTCAGAGGCTTGTCTAGACGTGTCTTGGGACACTTTTCATGCTCAGCTGTCTTCATTAATTACCATGACACATCTGTTTGTTTCCCAGCTTAGTATCTGAAAATACTAACAAAACAATGGTTTATGTGAGTGATTCTGGCCTTTTATAGTCTCTCTTTGCTCTTTCATTTATTTAATGAGGTCTGTGTCCATGTCGATTTAAGGAAGGAAATATATAACCAACTGCATTAATATAATGCATTTTAGGGTCTCTCTGTCTGGTGTCGGTCTTTATCTTTAATAGATATGAAAGCTTAGAATTGACCTCTTCATTAAATTCAGGCCTCTTAAAACCAAAGTGCCTTTGATTATCTACTTAAGCACCAGTCACACAGTCTATAAAGAAGTTTAAAGAAGTGTGATTGTGAGAGCTGATCTTCTGCTAAAGGTCTGAAGCCCTTAAGAAGGTCCAAGTGATCCGGAGACAGCACTTACTTGAGGTGCGGTAATTAAATATAGGTTATACAAAATTGAAGTTCAACATCTTGTTTCAAAAGTTTTGATTGGTGTTAATCATATAAAGACAGTGTTAGTAAAGGGCACTTTTGATGATGTGCTTTCCAAAGCTTCCCAATGCATTGAGCTGATTCTAAGAGCAGATCAGACCTACAGACACATTAGTGACACATGAGTTTCATTTGTTGGCGTGTGAAGTGCCTTGGCTTTGGAGAAGTGCAAATGGGAGTCATTTTCCAGCTGGTTGGGCTGGGGAGCGTTGGATTGGGTTACACAATCATTATAGTAGTCAGGAACATCTCTATTCATATGTGTGGTGATGCTCCCAGACTTTACTTCCAGACCTAGAGCAATGCTGAGCAAGTTGCTCCTAAACATTAAGCAATGTTGAGGTCTTGCAGACCCTGAATAATACTAGATAAGGCCGCGCATCCAAACCCAACCCAATGGGGAGACCTTATTCCAAATAATGCAGGCCAATGGTGTTGGGTTTTCATTTTAGAAGCATATTGCAGCTGCTGCCCACCATAACAATTACAAACTTACATGCAACCAAAAATAAATCCCTTTGTCTTAGAAATTAAAGAGATATTCCAGGTTAAATACAAACTGGAATATTGTGGATTACCACAGACTATAATATGGACTTCCATAATTTGTGAAAATAAAAGACTTTGATGCATATTGTATGCAAAAGTCTTTGTAATGTAAAACTATAGGGCGATCATCTAAGTTGAAAGTATTTGGTGTAAATTTGAATAAAAGCTAGTTTTGTAGTTTGTAGAAGCTGATGTTGTCTTAGGCCTAAATGGGTTTCATTTGATGCTGATAAAATGAAGAACTTCTTTTTTTTATTCTAATTGTTTATTATTATATACATAAAGTCTGCTGCAGAAGTGCCTATTTTTGAGCAATTTATTAAGAAATATGTAAGTAAAAGCTTAAAAACAACACAAACTATGGATCTGTAAATTTGTATTTTATTTTTATTTCTTTTTTTATATATACTCCTCACATGATGTATTCTTATATGTACAATATATTTGGTCCTTAATTAAATAAAAAAATATTCTATTCAAAAGAGCAGTAAAACTAAATGAAAGTAGTATTAAACCTGTAATTTTTGTGGTTTCATAGGCCATATGATACTGTACACTTAGTAAACATCACATGATATTTTTGCAAACACACAATGCTGAGTTAACAGATTTCTACAGTGAAGTTCTTGAAAGTGTATTTTTTAAACCACGTTTCATATGTGATCAGAGACGACCCTGTTATTGAAAGCTCATAGGTTTTTGATGATGTTAGAATATAGATCTGAAGGTCTTGGATGAGATGAGAATGTGCAATCAAACACGGTCATTTTCTGCTGTTCAGTGGAAGTTTTTGCACCATGTGTGTTTCCACATCATGCTGTGGTCTCATCTCAGTGGCTGGAGGTCATGTGTTGGAGGGTGGTCTTCGGTCAAGGTCAGGGCAGATGAAAAAGAGAAGAGGGAATTATTTTTATTTAGCACATTTCTCCGTCAGGATACTGTGAACAGCTGACTCAAGCAACCCTGTTCTATTTGTGTTAGCTGTTTGTCTCACAAGTTTCTGTGCACCAACATTTCCAGTTACCAAAGCAAAGTTTCTTCTCTTCTTCTAACATATAAACACAATGGGTGCCGGGCAGTTTGTTTCTGTGCTTCTGGGCAGCAATAATTGGCTTCAGAGTACAGGAGTTATTTGTAATTTTATCGCTCTAATTGGCATCATAAGATGACAGTCATGTGACTGCGTGCTCCTGCATAGATGGTTATTTTGTTTATGCTTGCTTACTTTCAAACCCTGTTGAATTGCTTACCTAAGCAGCATTTTAAAGCTTCATGGAATGCTTCTGATGTAAAAAAAAAAAATAATAAAAAAAAAATTCAAACATAGGAAGCAAATTTATACTGCCCTTTAACCAGCCGTATTTTATGACTGCTAAACTGTTATACTATTTATAAAAAAAAAAAACTCCTTTACTTTTTCTTTTAGTAATTTCATTGTGTTTATGTATTTTTTATTTTTCATGTTAGTTATGTTAGTAATGTTGCCTTGGTAGCTAGCTTTTTTTTCCACATATTTTTATGGTTTTAGATTTAGTAAACAATAATAACCTGCTTTTTACATACCTTTTTAGGCAAAATTCTAAGCCAGCATCACCAAGCAATTGAATACAGAAATCCCAGAATGCACTGCGATGAATGCTAAAAATATACATAAATTTGATCTGAGACTGGAAATATCACTAAAATGTTTAAAGTAGTCTATTTCGCTCAATATGGACATTGTGGAAACCTTGAGTAGAGCTGAACTTTTTTTTTGCAAATGAGCATTTTGAAATAGAGCTACTGTTTTCCTCCTGGAGTGTTTTGTGTTTTTCCACTGCTTTTTTGCAGACAGACTTTAAGCACAATCACTGCATGACTCATCTCAGCCGATCTGAGTTGATTATTCTGTATGAAGTTACCCGGTTCCTCTTCCTCTCTGTTCTCACTGTGAGGAGTTTCATTCCCATCAGCTCTGTGCTAAAGAACAATGTGCTGTTGTCTCAGGACTCTTGTTTTTCATGTCATCACGCTCCGTCTCTCAAACATTGCTCAGGCATTGAAAGTAGCACATGGTCTCTTAATGCTAAATAAACTTTAGCAGTCAGAATCAGTTTGGTGTTATATCTGTGTTTGTGTTTTGGGGACATAGGGCACATACACATTTAAGGAAATATTTCACAGTTATCTGGTCTGTAATATGTGTATGTTAGCACAAAACCAATACTTAGACATCAGAACTTTTTTAGTGAAATGTTTTAGGTGGATGTTCGTCGAACATTTTTTTAAATGTTAAGCTACTTATTTTAGAGTGTTTAGGTTCCCATAATGTTTGCAAAATTATAAAATGGAAAGTTCCCTTAATGTTTTCCTGTAATGTTCGCAAGAATGATTCACAGAACTTTGGCTAACGTTCTACCGAGGGTCTGTCAAAATTATGTAAAAACTACACTCCAGTAACGTTAATAAAACATTCAATCAAAGTTATCTGGTCTTATTATGTTGACAACACACACAAAAAACATTGTTTATACATCGTTTCTGGAAGTTTTTTTCTAAAATGTTGCTAAAATGTTTCTAAAACTAACTACTTGTTTCAGAGAACATTCAAATAATGTTTGCAAAATTCTAAAATGGAACGTTCCCTAATATTTTCTGTAACATTCGCATAAACGAAACATTTTTAAAACAATTAAAAACCGAAGAACAGAGAACTTCAGAGAACATTCCAAAATAAAGGTTTCATAACTAAATCAAAACATTAGCACTACAGAACGTTCTCAGAACATATTTTTATTAGCTGGGAATGTACTAGCTTGATAGTGTCCATAATTAAATAGAAAATCCAGTAGGAACATTTTGCAAAAAAAAAAAAAAAAAAAAAATGAAGACGTAGGCCATTGTAATGACATTGAATAAATGGTGACAAAATGTAATATAATTGGGTGATCTTCTATTTTGGGGTTTTCTTTAAATGTGCCCTTTTCTCTAGTCCTGCTCTGTATGGGACATCAGTCTCTGTGTTTATACTAGGAACAGATTGTGAGTCACGTCTGGTGGTTGCTGTCATGTCGGTCTTATAAAGTCGAAGGTGATAAACCTCACAATCATTAAGATAAACTGTGCTGCTGGCACCGTCACGGACACCAGGATCAAACTACACTCTTGGATAATCTAGAATGCTTTAGATATTTGTCTTCTGCTGCAGAAGAGCAGAAAAAGCCGTCACCTGATCCTGCAGTGTATGACGTACAGCTGAAGGAGAAGAGGGCATCTGCTCTGACATTTGAGATGGGCGGCTCTGCCAGAATGACTGAGCATCTGTCATCACCTGCTTACAGTCGCTTCGTTTTAGAGTGAAAACCTCTGCCAGACTCCACCTGTTGACTGTTACATGTTGAAAGTCGTTTATAGTAATTATTTTATACGTGCCGAATGGATTAGTGCAGATTCCTCGCGTGTCAGAGGCGCAATGGCGTGACATTTTGAGACCCCTCTGGTTTCCGTTTTTAAGCTCCCTGTAACGTTTGTACATTCAAGTCCGTTTTAGAAACAGAGACATGCATTGGATGATCTGCTGTAATAGACATGCAATATGTGTGTGAACTAATACTGTCTGGTTACAGTTAGTCTGAAGTTACAGTTTGTCTGGGTCAGATTAAACTAGTAAATGACCGATATAGATGCCAGTTTAAGGTGTCAGATAAAACAAAAAAAAATAATGTAATAAATAATATGCAATATGGGGAAATATTGTGTTAAATAAGTGTTTGTAAATTTGTATATGGTGCATTTGTCATCATTACTCACCTATCATTTTAGTATCATTAATATACCATTATAGTTTTTTTATTAATATTTTAAATTAGTTTTTATTTTTACATTTTCTGTTTTCATTTTATTTTTGTCATTATTGGTTTTGTGTTTATATTAGGGATGTAACGATTAAAAAAATCTCACTATACGATAATATGGCAATATGAAGTCCATGATACAATATTTATTGCGATGTTTAAAAAAAACAGAAATAAATGAAGAATTGGAAAAAATCTAATGCATCTAATGCACTTTTGAGGATTCAAAATTAAGAGCTTTGTTTCTTTTGACAGATACTGTGCCAAAGCATAATGGCCCAAAACACAAATTTAAAGACCTTTTATGTTAAAATAAGAAGTTTAAATATATTTTAAAAAAACTTGAGTTTTTGCCCAGAAGACCTGTCATTTCAAATCATCATGTGACCACAATAATATCAAGACAGTTTTGCTATCGCAACATCACGATATTGATAATATCATTAATACATCCCTAGTTTATATACAGATGCTACTCTGTATAGCTATAGCTTTTTACTGCTGTGGTTGTTGGTGGTAAAAAATAAGAAAATAAATAATATAAAATACATTTAAAAAAATAATATTAATACTTAAAAGGTACTAGTAATTTTCAACCAGGAGATTGTCCATTCATTTTACAGACATTTCCATTAACTCTAAAACACTACGCAGTGAAGTGAAAAATCAATGCATAAAATTTGTTCATATTAATACAGTATATTGTGCTCTGTTTTTACAGATTTTTTACATTCATTTTTATTTCATTTTTAGTTATTTTAGTACTTCAAGTCAAACTAAGCAAAAATGAATTGTTTGTCTTATGAGTTGTCTTATTTTATTGCTTTAATTATCTATCTATCTATCTATCTATCTATCTATCTATCTATCTATCTATCTATATATACTATTTCATGTAATTTTTTTTTTTTACGATAATTGATAAAGATGATAATTGTCCCCTACTCTCTCTATGTAAACACTGGCATCACTATTAAAAACTCTATATCAGTCGACCACTAGTTAAAGCGTAACTAAAATGGTTAAGTTCTCTTTTAGTGCCTAAACCGGGACAAATGAGTCTGTTTGTTTACTCTATAAATGTAGCATGGAAATATTACTGCAGGCCTAAAGAATCTTTGTGTAAAACCTTGTCAACAAGTGGAAAGTTGGGTTTTGTGGACATTGTGATGCCAGGAAAAATTTCTCTACATGCACTTGTACTGTTGATAGGTATAAAATCATCAATCTGACTGAACCGTCATGCCAGACAAGCACAGAATACATACAGAGATGATCTGAAAGATGTCCAATTCAGTTTACCAAAGAACATCAGCAGGTGGCAGCACATTTCTTCCTGATGCTTTGTTACATAACAGCTTTAAATTCTCAGCACACTTGTTTCTTCCAACTTCAACTAACTAAAGTTTCTTAACTGTTGTGAATGAATGTTCAGAGCACACTGGTATTATTTTGTGCTTGGCTCAGGAGCGCAGTAATGTTTACACAAAGCTGTGATGTGTTATATTTGAGACTGAACTTGCAACATGACTGTTTATGGTTTGTTTTTGTTGGAAGAAACAACCACTCTTACATCTCATTTGGTTAATCTTTAAATGACCTTACATAGAGTAAAAAAAAAAATATATAAATATATATATATATATATATATATATATATATATATATATATATATATATATATATATATATATATAATGTTTTACTATAATTTTTTTTAAATAAATAATATGGATACTTTGAAATACAGTGCAATTTGTGACTTTTTTTTTACACAATAGTTTGCATATGTTTCGTTTTTTGTTATCTGCTATGTGCATTGTTTTAACACTTATTTCTATTATGGTAGTTATATGTTATATTATGAAGGTGTGTATGTATGTAGTGTTTTGTTTTTAGTTCTCTGTAGCTGTTTTGTGTGTTGATGTGCTTGTGTTGTATCTTTCTCATTGGTTGTGATTAACCTGATGTCTCTGGTGTCTGATTCTGCATTATGTATATGTTTTCACCACCAGTGTGACTCACAATTCACTTGTTTGACCCGTCCAACATCTCAAAACGCAGTCGCTCACAATGGTATGTTTTTGTATTGTACATCAGTGATTGTGTTAGCCTGTGCAAGATTTTACCGTTTATTTATAATTGGTTTATGCATCAGTAAGGTTTTAGATGCAGTCTAGCCTTCAAAGAGCAGGAAATGAGGCCCGGACAAAACAGATCCAGCTTCATAAATGAACTCAGCTGGACGTCTAAATCACACCGTTTCTGACCAGATCTGAATTTGTGATACTATGGTGGATCCTACCTGCCGTATTTGGGATAAGCCAGCTGGAGGAAGTACGTTTCCTTCCAAAAACTGGATGTCCTGTACAGTAGTTTGTACTGCTCACAGAATCCAGATACCCACAGCTTTGGACGTTTTGCCATTTAAAGGTCAGTGCACAGGTGGAACCAATTCATTAGAGCGAATTCCTGGCAGCTTTAACGTTTTCCTGTTGCTCTTTACTCATTTTTGGGGAAGCCTATCAAGAACAGATGAGATCTTTGGATTTGTGGTTTTAGGTACAGTAATTTCATTGTAATTATTTAGGATTATTTCATACTGCGTTATGATAAAATGCCTTCAGGGCAACATAACTACCATTTTTTTTGTTTTTATGTGTTTCAGGTTTAAGTCTCAGCTAGTTGTGGCCTGTTCAGATGGATATGTGAAGGAACACAAAGTCCATCATAATTGGAAATTCCTTATGGTGATAACTGAGCAAAACTCCTTCACCTTTTTGCTGTTATGTATTCAGTCTCTGTCAATTGTCATATCTGTGAGCACACAGATATTGCTAATGTTGCTTGGTGCCTTACAAAGACTGCTGCTGAAACATTGGTAAAAATAACCTTAAAAGTGAGTGTGCAGTTATATATTGTAGTCTTTTCCCTAACTTGCTCCTCCATAGGGTGTGAGATTGCTATAATGCTTCAATAAAGATATGTTGCCTGGTATCATAAACAGCTTTCAGTTCACTGTGTCTATATAGGATGCAAGTGGCATGACGAATTAAAGGACTAATAAACCCCCAAATTAAAATTTGCTAGAAATGTACTCACCTTCAGGCCACCAATGATGTAGATGAGTTTGTTTCTTCATCAGATTTGTAGAAATGTAGCATTGCATCAGTGTCTCATCAATGGATGCTCTGCAGTGAATGGGTGCCGTCAGAATGAGAGTCCAAACAGCTGATAAAAACATCACAATAATCCACACCACTCCAGTCCATCAGTTAACATCTGGAGAAGACAAAAGAAGTGTGTTTGTAAAAAGAAAAAAAATACATATGTTTTTTTAACTTCAAACCATTGTTTCTGGCTAAAATATGATTCCATGATCCATAATAAGGCTTCCTCCAGTGAAAAAGTCCATCTCCTGTTGTCTCTCACATCAAAAAGCACACACGTATTTATTTAGAGCTGTTTTGGCTTGTGAATGGTGCTTGATCTGTGCAGATTTCCCTCCTGATTCAGATGAATTTTGATTTTTATCAGTTGTTTGGACTCTCATTCTGACGGCACCCATTCACTGCAGAGGAAGTGAGCAAGTTATGCAATGCTACATTTCTCCAAATCTGATGAAGAAACAAACTCTGCATCTTGGATGCCCTGGGGTCATGGACATTTTCAGCAAATGTTTATTTTTGGGTGAACTATTCCTTTAACTCTGTCAGGGTTTAATTGTGAGTAATGTGTGTTGGGCAATGATGCATAAGAAAACAGCATCAGTGCGTCCCTGAATCCCTGTGTTTTTGGTCCGTTAGTCAGCCCATGTTATTTTTATCACTATGACCCGGTCGGTTTGACCGTTGAATCCTCCAGTGGGCCGTTGCTGTTCTTGAGTCTGTCTGTTCTGAGCACTGCAGTGTAATTCAATCTGACTCCCAGAACACCCTGAACATGAGAGCATCCTTTGTGTGAGTGCAGCTTCACATTAAACTGGTGCCTTTTGGTCTTTCTAGGAGAAATGAATGGTCCACATGTCATGTTAACAGTGAGGAATGTGGAATAAATCACATTACTGATATCTGCGCTGTCTTCCTCTTTGCTGTTCTTTAATGGCTCCAGTTTGTGCTCCAGACATGAATTATTGCTCAAATCATGTGTTGTTGAGGAAAGTTGTGCTGTTTCTTTACTAAGTGATCAGATGCACCATTTTAACCTGCTGTACCAGAAAACAGCTGGAAAACCATCCTATATAGGGTTTATCTGTGAAGATTGTGGTATCAGGATTCTTGTATCCCCTTTTCACAAGAAACATTGACAGAACTTTACCGCATTAAGCCACTTTCAGATAAGTTTATCAGTCAAGCCATTGACTTTCATAGAAGACATAATGAAGCTCTCATTTGTGTTTCAGGGAAAAAAATACTTTGTTTCTACAAATAAAATGCCTGTTGTGTTAAACTTAACTTAAACTAAAAAAAAAAATTATTCTTCTCTCCTAAATGTGTGCATTCCTTGTGAAAATAAGTGCACTTTGTATTGAATGTGCACTTGTGATGTACATCAAATCTTAA
Source organism: allo-octoploid hybrid of Carassius auratus x Cyprinus carpio (assembly GCA_024542945.1). Taxonomy (NCBI): domain Eukaryota; kingdom Metazoa; phylum Chordata; class Actinopteri; order Cypriniformes; species allo-octoploid hybrid of Carassius auratus x Cyprinus carpio. The sequence continues at coordinate 841,814 of CM045082.1, forward strand.
AATGATAATAAAAAATGCACTTGATAATATAAAATGATAATTTAATATCATAATCATATATTAATATATAATAATATAATATTAATGACTTAAAATGCTACTTAAGTGTACTTAAATTGAGTACACCTTCATGACTATTTTTTCTTATAAAGTACAGTTTTAAAAAGTGCACTTTGTAATAAAATCAAATTAACAACATTAAAATTAAATAAAAAGTTTAAAAAGTAAATTTTACTTTAAAGTACATTTTAAATTGTAATCTTTTGCCATGCTTCAATGTGGACTAACATACTAATGAACTTGTGAAATACTTAATTATAATTTGATTATAACAGTATAGTGCGTTAATCGATATTACATTTAAAGTTAATATATTTTTAAATACTAAATTGCAACTTCATTATTACAAATGTGTTATTCACTAATACATGACATAAAATTTTCAATTGAAATGACAATAAATATATTTTAATGTAACAAAAATGCTTGTCTGTATATTTGGCAGTACACTTTAACTGTAGGCCTAATTCAATAACAGAAGTAATTCTAAAATTATATATAAAGATGCACTTAAGTCTAATAATACATTTTTATTTATTTGCATTTTTATTTATTAAGTGTCTGAAAGCGTTACATTCAGTTTGCAATTAAGTATATTCTTATTTCCGTAATAAGTACTCTTTATAAAAGTAGGCTAAAGTTTACTTGTTTTTCACAAGGGATGTTTGATCCAGATGAAGCACAGTGAAGAGTGCTGCAGGTGTTTCTTCATTCCACCGATCATCTTAATTCCTAGAATCACAAAAACAGAGTCTCTGTTGCGTAACTCAGCTGAAAAAATTCACATAACCACAACGTAAGCAAACAAGCAGAAACAAAACCAGTATTTTTAGTAAACTTGTTTCAGATCTGACTAGATTTATTAGATTTGAATAACCTTTAAGACACTTTTCATATTCTTCTGTAAGTTTCTTAATCTAAACCTCTGTTCGATGTAAATCTAGACGTTTCCACGCAGCCAGTGCAGGCTTGTCTTTACTCTGCACTGAACTGCGTGTCAAGGGTCATGAAGACAAAACAGCTCACGACTCGTGCTGCACGGGAACTATTGCAGCCTTGTGTTACTACAAAAGATCCTACCGTATGCCAAGTCTTGTATTGTTCGTGTGGAATGAGCGCTTCTTATAAATAACCGTCTGTAAGCACGGAGCTATGCTGTTCGGCTGCTTTAATGACAGGCTGCTGTGTTCATGGCCTTGTGTTTGCTTTGTGCACATGGGCGAGTGTGATTACATGTGCATGGTTCACAAACCGTTTACAGTAATGTTTATTACTGCTTTGATGTTAAAATACTTTCTTCTATTCCAGGATAATATGCAGTCATTTGTAGTTTTTGCAATTTAATTTAGTACCGTGATTGCTGCAGAAATAACACACTTCACATGCTTTTTGGTCACAAATGGGTTTGCAACATTTTACATTTGTAGTATGACTTACACTACTTTTCAAATGTTTTTTCTTTCATTCATTTTTCCCCTTTTATTTAGCAAAGGACATTAAATTGATAAATAGTGACAGTAAATGTAATTATAATGTTAGAAAAGATTTCTATTTCAAATGTATGCTGTTCTTTTAAACTTTCTATTCATCAAAGAATCATGAAAAATAAAATGTATCCACAAAAATATCGTGCAGCACAACTGTTTTCAACATTGATAATAATCAGAAATGTTCCTTGAGCAGCAAATCAGAATATTAGAATGATTTCTGAAGATCATGTGACTGAAGACTGGAGTAATGATGCTGAAAATACAGCTGCACATCACAGAAATAAATTACATTTTAAAATGTATTCACATAGAAAATTTTAAATTGTTGTAATATTTCACAATATTACCATTTTTACTGTATTTTGTTTCGAATAAATGCAGCCTTGGTGAGCATAAGAGACTTCTTTCAAAAACAATATTTTTATCAAAAAAGATTTTCAGTGATAAGGATTTTAAATTTTAATTCCTTGTATTGCTTTCTAAACTGAGGTTTGTATGGAAATACAGGGGATTAGTGAGTTGATAAAAAAAAGTAATAATTTAATTTAATCATGAAAATGTAAATGAAGATAAATAATTTACAATCAAAATAAAACACTTACTAAAAAGATTAAATATTTAATTTGTTCACCTGCATGTCATGTGAACATTAACCGACATTAGAGAACCATGAATATGCGAATATGGTATTAAATTGTTTAAATATTTTCTTTAAATTTTCTGAATTTTTTGTTAAATATTTTTGTACATTTATGTTATTTTTTTTTTTTTTTTAAATAGCCTTTATAGTTTTTATTATTATTATTTTTTTTTAATTATGTTGTAGTTATTTCACTCTTTTAGGTAAAATAAACAAAAATGAGAAATGTTTTCTTGGCATCTAGTCAAAATAAAATAAGTAGTTTGTTTTTATATATTTTTTAAATTCCGGTTAACATTTATTTTACTTCAAGTACAACAAATCAGATTTTAATGGTTTTAGTTTTATTAAATGATGATAACCCTGTTGACCCGGGAGGAAGTTTCTAGAAGAGGTTCGTAATCAATAGCTTCCTTTATCTGGTGTGTTGTTGTGTCTGTGGAGGTTCACTCTGCTGCAGGCGAGAAAGGAGACGGCTGCCCCTGTGTGTGTTAAGGACGGCCCATGGGGCGGGGCTTCCCTGCTTCCTTATATGGAGGCAGGCTGGTCACATGGTCGAGCCGGTGTCAAAGAGATAGGAGCGCAACTGAGAACTTCGAACCACTCAAACAAGCCAGCGCAGAGGAGGAGAGGCAGAGGGTGAGACAGACAGATAAGAAGAAAGACAGACGCCTCACATGGTGAGAAAATGCCCACCAACTTCACCGTGGTCCCCGTGGATGATGGCAGAAAGTCCTCTCAGGAAGACTCCGATGACAACAACGTCCTGAAGGAGGAGGATGAAGAAACCATAGGTGAGATGTTCCCTCTAAGAATTTTCCAGACTGAATCCAAACAGCTCGGCTGGATCTGGAGTAACGTGCTGCTTCAGGTTAACTGAGCGGGTCACTGTCCGGAGTTTGTTTGTCTTTCTCTCTCTCTCTGCGCTGAGAGAACACGCCTTCTCTTTTCCTCTTTTCACATGGGTGAGAGAAGCATGTGCTGAAGACAAGCTCATGTGATGTTGTTCAGGATTGTTTCCTGCATCTTTTGTTATGAGCTTTGTGTTGGTCATTTAATGCTTCTTTTAGTGCACGTCATCACTGGATGTCCTGAATGGAGTCAATATTTGTGTGTTTATTGCATAAACGTTGGCAGTAAACAGAGTAGCTCTTATTTCTACATTGAGTTTAACATCATCTCTCCTGTGCCTAATAAAGCAGGGTGATATATTGAATATGCATGAAAAATTCACTGAGTTTTGCTGGCAACTTAAATTGATGCTGCAATATTCTAACGCACTTTTAAAGTTTTCTAAAAGATTTAATAATTAGACTAGTTTTGTGATCTTTGTCTTTTGAGGACAGTAGGATAGAAATGATAATTAGATTTGTTTCATAATCAGTATTCATGTTAAATTCACTGTAATTTTTGTGAGTAAAAAAACAAAACATTGAATCACCATAATGCTTATTACAATATTTTGTTCCTATATGCTTACTGAAAGCCTTTATCATTAAACTACAGTAATTGTGAGCCTTTTGTTTTGAGGGCAGTAGGATAATAATGTTATTAAATGCCTTTTTATATTAAACATTCAAGATAAAAGCATCATCATAAATAGTGTAATTTTTATGCACTTTATTATTTGGATGCTAAGTTTTCTGAAAGACTTTATTATTGCACTAATTTTGTGTTTCATGTCTCTTGAGGACATCAGGATAGAAATGTTTTTAGTAATTTAATATTTAAAGTTCAGTCAAAGTTCTGAGCAGTAGGATTCATTAATGTGAATCAATTTCAGTGAATCGAGTCTCTGATTCAGTGAATCATTTGCATTGTCAATCTGATTCTGAAGTGTTTCCTGTGACACTTGACTTTAAGAAAAAATGTTTCAACAACAACAACAAAAATGTAAATAACACATATATACTATTGCAATTTTTTTTTATCCATGTATTATTTATTCTTATGTTCATTTAATGACAAACAGTGTTGAACACAAGCATGGATTATCTCAAACTAGTTATTTACAGTATTTTACTTAATGCATTAAAGATTTTGAATATATTCACTTACATGTAGGTTGAAATTATGGTTCCTCTGTTTGAGAAAAACATTGATTTCTTTCCAGTTTTTACTAGCACCAGTGCCATTCTCTGAGTTATAAAGTGCATTATGCTGTGTAAAAAGCCCAGGTCATTGAGTTCATCTTCAGAAACTGACCCTCATTACACGATTCACCAGCTGATGGTTTTTCTCCTGCTAATTGCTAGCCTGGCTTACAATTACGGCCCAAATTTTACAGACTCAGTAGAGCAACTAAATGCATATTAAGTGTTATGTAAGCGGGCAGTTTTCAGTGTTGTGCAATGGCTGTTTTTCTTCTCTGACTCTCCTGCGAGATGAACATGGACTCAGATTCCAGTCAATGCTATTGATTTGTCATGTTGCTTGCTTCCTGTTGGTTCCCGCCGGTGGGAGTTTAAGACCCCACCCTTCACATTCACCGTAATCTCTGGAGCTGCTCTTTGTCTGTATATCTTTTGGGACATTACAGATGAAGGTCACGGCTCACGGTGTCCACACAGAGCTGATTTCAGGCCGTAACTACAAGAGGCTTCTGATAGATAAGGGCGCTCTCACTCCCTGCGTTTCTGCCTGATTACATATTACTAGGATACGGCACTGCGGCCGACATCTGTATCCAATTATTCCAGATCTCCACCCATGAAAAAGGCAACCTGAAATTGAATAACAGTGTAACTGTAAACCCTCTCAGCGTGTGCTTTATCTACTCAAAGCTTTCAGCTCAGCGAGAATAAATATAGTTATATGGACTTGCATTGCTGGATTAAGTTTTATTAAACATCATTTTAGGTCTAGCATATGCAAAGCTGCAGAAAACACTGTAAGTGTGATGTTAATTAAACTGAAATCAGCAGGTTTGGTTCACATTTGTCTCAGTTTTCTGCTGATTCTATGGCGAAAAGCAAGATGATTATTAAAAACGTCCACATCTTAAACAGCACAGCAGATTGTGCGTATGATAACCATTGTTAGTGGCTCTAAAATATAATTTTTGATGATTCCAGGGCAGTGAATCACGATTCCACCCTGTGTTGGAAACCTCTTTACTCATTAGTAAGTCCATACTTAAGGTTAGCAGCGTCAACTTTTGCAAGACATGCATTTTTAATGCTGTGAAAACACAGATGTTTTGTCTCTAAGTGGAGTAGGCAGTGTTTGTTTAATGCACAGGGAGGATTTTGAAAGTATGCATGGAAAATAATGAATTTCTACATGGATGTGAAGTGGTTGGTGGTTAGGTGAACTCATTTTTAAGGTCAGTTCTCATGCATAGTGTGTGTAATGAGGGAGGCTTCAAATGTCTGTGTGTCACCGGTTGGTTACGAAACCACGACTGCTTAGAAGAGAAAGACCGGGCAAACTGAGTGCACATTGAATTTCTGCTTTCTGAAGAGAGTATTTTGCGTGTCGAGATTGAATGCTACCGTTTGAGGAACTTTAAAGATTGATACAAAATCTTTGTCTCATTCTAAAAAAAATTAAATCTGGTTTAATTGGATTATGGAATATTTTATAATAATATAGTTATTTTTTTGCTAGAAAAGCAACAAAAATGTTTTTATAAAAAAAAAAGGTTTTTATAAAATTTTTATTATTCAAAAAAGCAAAAACAGCTTCAAGTTATGAAACATTTGAGTGCAAAACAAAAGACTCAAAACAGTAAAACTAATGTTGTTTAGACTCTAAATTCTCATTGTTTTTTTTTTTTGTTTTTTTTTTTGGACATTGTGAATAATTTAATTATACTTTATGTCTGTAAAAACCTTAAAAACGTAAAATGTTTTTCTTTTTGGACACGTCCCACTCGATATTTTCATAACGCTTAATGTTTCTTCTGCCGTTTTCACATGTAATTAATGAATAATGAATGAACAGAGAAGTCCTTACAGCTGACGATATCCATGCAAAGTCTACCACCACAGAAAAAAAAAATCATTTTATTTCTCTTTTATTTACAATTTTCATTGAATAAGTCTAAAATCAATGCAAAAACAGTTTTACATTATGAAACACTTGAGATGGAAACCAAACAATCTGAAATATTGATTTTAAATTCTGATTGGACGAGCTGTATTGCAAGGAAATTGCGTCCAATTGAATTCCACATTGGGCTTACACTTAAAAGAACATGTTTCCATAAATTGAATTGTTTGGGACACATCCCACTGTGTATTTTTCTAATACTCCATGTTTCTTCTCTCCTTTTCCCATGTAAATAATGTAAAACAATCCTTACCACTGACATCACAGTGTAAATGTTACAAAGCATCAGACACATTTGTACCAGCTAAACTTGAACCTGAACTAACTTGCCAAATGAAGTCTTGGTTATGAGCTTCATCAGAAGTCCTGCATATTCACTGCTGTTTGTGTCTCTCAGTATCTGTGGGCTGTGCTTGATATCAGCGAGAGCACAAAGACTCGTTCGATCTTCTAGGATGTGTTTTGTAGTTTTTGTGTTCCCATGACGTCATGATCTGCAGACCTCCCCTCTGTCACTGTAACTCCAACCAGATGTGGAGAATGTAGAAATCCTGCAGTGAGTTTGTGTGTCAGTGTTCACACCGCACCCTCTTTACACAACATCAGCGCCCACGGCTGCGTCTGCACGTGAGACAAACCCTAACGTCGTACATTCCACTTCATACATCTGATAAACCAGCCATGTTTGTTTCTGATTACATAATCACAGCTAAGACATTCTGACATTATTTTGCTTACACATCCATGTGTGTTACTTAAAGCAATAGATCACCCAAAAGTCTCATTATTGCATGTAAATTCAACCCTGTATGCTGTTTTTGTGGATCACAAAAGGAGAATTTTTAGATGTTTTCTGAGGTCAGTTTATAGTTTTATGTGAGGAACAGACCAAAATTTAGGTTATTCATGGAAAACATTTTCAAACTCATCCAAAGCATTAGGAAATAACATATTGGTTGAAGTTCATTCTGTTCCTCACATAAAGCTATGACTTGGAATATACTGCCTGGGTCAGATGGATTATGTTATGATTCTTTTATGGTACTTTTTGTTGTTGTGTTTTTTTTTCTTCTAAATTCTAAATAAGTATTTTTGTCTTTTTTTCCAGTACAAATATTCATAAATCAACACTGCAGGGAAAAAAAACAGCAGAAAAATAGTAGTAATAGACATTTCGTTCAACAAAATGCAATACATCATTCAAAATATGGGTAAAAAACCTGTGAAAAATCATTATGATAAATTCATATTAACACGGTACCTTTAGCACTATTTTACAGATGTTTTATGTGAAGATACACTTACTTGAGAAACAAAATTACTGAAGATATTAAGTGAACAAATATCAAAAACAACCAAGTTTGTGCTTAAAACAGACACTGGTTTATTTACTTATATTATTTTGCTTCTTTAGTAAATGGATTTTGATTTAAGAATTGTTGTGCTGGAAAACAAGACAAAAATACTGAGGAAGAAAATCATTGTTGTTTACGGTAAGGAGCCGCATTTTTTGTGTGTTTACCAGAAAAAGTGATATACTGTATGGATTTGGAATAACAAGAAGGCAGTGTTATTTTACTTTTTTTTTTATAATATTATAGTTTTTATTCATATTTAAGAATTAGCTTTTATTTTTTCAAATTTTAGTAATTTTGTTATATGCTTTTTAATGTTTTATTAGTTTTAGTTTAATTTAAATATTTATATTTAGGTTTAATTTAACCCTTTTTTAGTTCAAGTTTTATTTCAGTTGTATTATTATTTTTTTCCAGTTAGTAATTTTAGTGCTTCCACTTAAACTATTTGAAAATTAGAACTAATGAAATGGGTTTTTCCTCTAATATCTATATTTTATTTCATTTCAACTTCATTTCAATGAACAGACACGTCTTAATAATTTTAGTTTAGTTAATGTTAAGATTTCTTTTAATACTGGCAATCAAGTATTGCAATCGAGTTTTTAAATGAAATGCATGGGTAACACCAACAAGAGATGATCTGAATCCCTCGTACAGTTTGTTTCAGGAGTGTTGAGCACATTTTTTGCCAATCTGTTGTCATTCAGAAGCTTGTACTTCCTGTTTCCTGTCAGGCCGATTCTGGCCTCCATGTGCTGCGGCTGATAAGAGTCTGTGTGTGTTTCCCTGCCGCTGCGACACATTGAGCGCTGACCCGCCGGCTCCACATCCTCTGATGGACACTTTCCCTTTCCCAGCTTCAGTTCCTCCAGAAAACTGCTTGCTACCCAAACTTTCATTTTTACAGCCTAAAAGTCTGAGAAAGCAATGGCTAAACATTTTGTATTTTCCTTCAGCAGGTTGGCGGCTTCCTCAGAAGCCAACAGCCTGAAATAACCTTCAAGTCATGAGCATTTAAACCAGATAACAGTGCACAATCAGCCTTATAAATGTAGTGCCTGTGCTAATAATAAGACACACTGAACGTCCCGCTGCCTTGTAAGGGTTTGAATGTTTAACAGGCCTGGTTCTGCTCAGGGTTCATTTAATTGGGTTTCTTTTCTTGTTCATATGTTGGTCACATGACTCACGTCAGTCAAAATGTTTAGACAAACACTGACTCCTTTGACATTTCTCTTTTTGAGTATCTTATTGTGTAGCAAACTATTTTAAAAGAGAAAGCGTGAATCATGTACTTTATTTAAAGTTGTTTCCCCTACATTTCTACTTAAACATACAGTATTGGTCTTTGCCTACTTGTTCCTTGCAGTGTTATTTTAGTAACATTTATAGTTTTTTCCCCTTATAATTTGATTTTTCTCTTTTTTCTATAATTACAGATACACATACAGACTGATTGATAACATGTATATGTACTTATAACTCTTAATATGTGAATGATTTCTCTTTCCAATAAACAGGTCCATGCAGCAAATGGGAATAGAACAAGGTTAACTCGAAGTAGAAAGAAAAACAGAGTTATACGATAAAGGATCTATCATGTGATGCAAATTATGCATGAGCAGCATTCTACATTAAATAAAAGGGAAGGAGAAAATGCAATACTAACAGAAATACTTACACTCTACACAAACAGCAACAAAACAACAACCACAAAAAAGGGTATTTAATAACATAATGACAGTAAAATAAACAGTTTAATAAATAAAATGTAAATAAATATATATATTTCAGCTAGTTGTCAAAACAACATTTCTCATTTTCATTTATCTTGATAATAACTAAGAATAACAATAAATAATGCAACTGAATTAAAAATGAATAAAAAGTCAAATTGTTAAAAAGTAACAAAAAAAACCCTAAGTTTCACTGAAATTAACTGACACAAATAAAACTAACTACAATTAAAAAGAAAACTAAATATGAAATTAAAAACTTGATACATAAAAATAAACAATTTAAAACCTTGGCAATTAGATGAAAAAAAGTTGACGTTTTTAAATTTTTTTTTTTTTAGATGTTTATTTTATTTTAAGAAATTAAATGTTTTTTATTTTATTTTAAGGTTTTAGTTTTATGTTTAGTTAACTGCAATAACCCTGGTTCTAAAAAAGAACATTATTTGGTGTATTTTGTGTAATGAAATGTGTTTACGCGGTTTAAGGTTTAAAAAACACATTATTTTCCACGTACTGTACATTATGCCTCCATAAAATGCACTGCACATGTCTGAATATTTGGGTTGAACTATTCTGGAATAGTGTTGAAATACAACTTAACCACTGATTTCTAGTCGTGTCCTCTTTTGGAAGAACAAAGTATTTTCACTTTCACAACGAAACACACAGCGTCTCCACGACATGGCAGCAGCGGCAACTATACTACAGCGAGAATAAACTTTACGCCTTCTGTCTTTGCATGAACATTTGGGCGGCGTTATGCAAATCTTCCCACACAGTGATGTAGACATGTGGGGGCGTGTTTAAACGAGGCATTTTAGGAGGGCGTGGACGAGTCTTAACTTTTATAAAGAATATCTCTTTGGGTTTGAGACTTTAGTCTTTGCAACTTTAGGGATCTTATCTATTCATGAACAGCTTGTAACACTCCAAAGAGAAAGAAAAACTTGAAATCGAATCATATGACCCCTTTAAATAACTTGGCAAAGCAAGTTCTGTGTATTTCATGCACAATGGTAACTGAAAGTGCTTTACATAAAAAGCATTTAAAAATAATCTAAGTCAGGGGCGGGTTAGCTTTAGTTTTTTCCCTTCCATCAGATCAGAAGTCTGGAATGTAGATGGGCTACAAAATGAATTCTTCTCATAAACTGCCTCAAGATTATCCCCGGAGAATAGCCAAAAGCAAGGTTTCAGTCGTGATTTCTGACCCCCCTGGGATTTCCGCCTATGATCAGAGTGCACAAGAAATAAGAAGTCAAAGTTGGTGTGGAGTTTGTTCTGGAACACAGACCTTCATGCAAAACACCACTTAGTCCTGCTCTGTCATGTCTGTAATGGACTCTTTAATAGCTAGTCATGCAGAGCTGCAGTGTGATTGTGTGCAGGAGTATCTGGACCTGGACACACTGAAAACAGCTCACTAAATCACTCCAGTCAATCTTTGCATGGCATGCTTTGCCCTCTCTGGCAGTAGCTGCTCTCCGTTTAAACGTGGGTTTAATCTGTGCTTGTTATTCCCGCTGCGCTGATTCACTGCTGCCATTGCATCAAGATGAAGTTACTCCTCAGTTTAACAGCTCTAACTGACGCACAGAAATCACCGGCTGGAAACACAGCTGCTGGAGCCCATTAGAAACTCAATTAGAAATCTTAATGAACAGACATTTTTGCAGGAATATACAAGGAAAAACATTGACTTTTGCATTACTTAAGCATGTCATTTTGCATGTTTATTGTCTTTTTCGAGGCTGTTCAGATATTAAGTCAATAACGAGGTGATTTCACTTCCAGTTCATTCATTCCACTGGAAACGGAAGGTGAAGTGCATTATTCCATCATCCGTGCATAGCCTACACAAAACCTGCATGCTGTGCACTGTATATGTACACTTTACACTTAGGCAGTAGTGTGAGTAGTATGCAATGTGAACATTGTTCAGGTAATAGTAGGACAGACTGATTTAAAGCTTTGTCAGTGACTCACTGATCCCCTCTGCTGGAGAAACCTTACTCTTGTTAAAACATTTAGAGCGATAAGATCTTGCATTTGCACAAGTGATATCTTTGTTTTTGACTTTAGGCTTCACTTGTTAGTCACTTTGTTTAGCTTGTTTTTTTTTTTTTTTTGAATGATGCTGCTTGTTAAAATGCATGGAATTTTTTTTAAGGTTTATTTGATTTAGTCATATGGTTGATTTCTGTTCTCATAATAGCGACTGTGTTGAATGAAATAACATCCTTGTGTCCTGGTTCTTTATTTTCTGTAGGTCAGAGCAAATACGTGTGATATGAAGAGTTTGTGACAGACAGAAATAATGACTGTCAGACAGAATTCAAATCCTCTGCATTGGGCTTTAGGCTACAGTTCTTTTGCCACATGATTATTAAAGCAAGATTGCAACATTTAAATCGGTCTTGATCCTCCTAAAGGGGTCATATTCTACATAATAATAATAATAATAATAATAATAATAATAATAATAATAATAATAATAATAATAAAAATAATGCCAAAATATGAATATTGAATATAATTGTAAATATTAAAAGTAATGAAGTATTAAAATCAGTATTGTTTGTTGTATATTATATAACTTATTATTATTGCTATTATTAATAATAATAGCAATTCAATATTTGTATTATTTAAATGTAATATATTTATTAAAATATAATTAAAAAAATGTGTTATAAACATTAAGATAATAATAATAATAATAATATAAACATTTACTAATAATATAATATTAAATTAATATTAAATTAATATTAAATTACTAATAATATAATATTAATATAATATTAAAAATTTATAAAAAATAATTAAAATAATATAATTATTTATAATAATTATTTATAATAAAATAATATCATTATAATATAATTATTAATATAATATTAAACATTTATAAAAAATAAATAAAAGTAAATATTACCAAAGTACCAAGTTATTCATATTAAATATGAAATTATTTAATTATTTAATTTATTATAAATATAAATTGTATCATTATTATTAGTATTAATTGTTTGTCACTATTATTTGTTGCTGTAATAATTATTATTAATAATAAAAACATTACACATTTATAAACAAATACTAATGCCAAAATTTTTATATTAAATATTTAAGTATAACCATTAGTTTTTATTATTTGCTGTTATTATTTATGATTGTAATTACTGTAATAATAACAACAAATTTTATTAAAAATATATAATTTGTAACATAATTTATAATATTATAATACTATGAAGAATTTGACTACTTCAGGTGAATGAATGCATATTTTATTTCTACACACAGTATAAAGATTACCGTGTAGATGATCTATATTATAATAAAACAGATGTGATTAGTTTTTTGTGCTGATGCAGTACCTGATGAAATGCAGTGGTTCACACTCATGAAGCTGAAGTCACACTGGGGTTAAATGAGTGTCTCTTGACTCCCCCTCACGGCCCCCGCAATCCCAGCATGCTCTGTTACGTAACACGCTCCTTTACCTGAAGGCTTTAACGGCTTACAGCGCCGCGGCTGACGTTTGACCAACCCACAGAAAAATCAGATATTTTAAAACAGTAAAAAAGAAAGCCTGTGTCTATAACTTTTTAATCACATATTGTGAAGATTTCCATTTTTGGTCACTGTTTGGATTTAAACAGAGGGTTTAGTGTCTGTTTCTTAAGTACACTAAACATACAGATAAGCTGCAACCTCCTCTCTTGTGTTTAGGTCTGTTTTTAGGTCAGAGTTGTAAATGAAGAGTTCCTGTCTGTGTAGGCCTTCCTTCCTCAGGTCCTGCTTCGCTTTCTAAACAGGACAGGATTTGGTTAATCTGGTTAAGTGATTACTACCTAGTTCACATACTGATGAAGAGCCACTAGATGAGTAGCAATTAATATGGCACTCGTAAAGTGAGTTCCTGCAATAAAGCAATAATCTATAATCTGGTGGGTGTGTGTGTGTGTGTATACATGCACACTGTATATTTATACACATATTTTTTACTGAAATATATAATAAACTTTAATATATAATAACCATTTAACATAAGATTAATGAGGCAAAAATGTGAATTTAAATGATGAAAAATCTTGTTGATGTAAAAAAAAATAATAATATTGCAACAAATTTCATTTTAAACAAATGCATTTCAAATAAATGTTAATTTAAAAAAATAATTGATTTACTATAATATAAAATATTAAATTTATTTAATGTATATTTATGTATAATTTATAATGGAAATGCTATGCATTTTTTGCTAAGCTATGCAATTTCATTACTAATTAAATATATGAAATAAATGCATTTTAAATAAATACATTTATTTACTGCAATATATAAATAATTAAAAATATAATTATATAAATTATTTAAATAATAATATGATATTAAAAATAATAATATGATTATACACATTATTATTATTATTATTATTATTATAATTTTTGACATAGAGTGGCGACCCAACACAGTACCGATGCATGTTATTTTTCTTGCTTTTTTATATCAGATATGCCTGTTAGAAAGTGTCTAATTATTATTTCTGATGCACTTATTTCTAATGATACTGAGCGTATCTTTAGTGTGGTGACACGCCGTCTCTCTCTCTCTCTCTGTGGCCTCCATCAATCACTTTCCCACCTTTATATCTCTTTATCCCTCTCTCTCTCTCTCTCTCTCTCTCTCTCTCTCTCTCTCTCGCTCCTCCCCCATGTCTGGGTGAGTGGTTTAGATCAGGGATCAAGCGCTCAGGGACTGATGTCTCTGGCGTTTTATTGGCAGCGTCACAGGCGCTGATCATCAGAGCACAGATAGTTGAGACCCTCGGCAGACCCATCTCAGCCTCTCTCTCCATCAGCATGGAGCCGGGGTCGAGCTCCTGTCCGCGGGGTAAGTGTTCGGCGTCAGTGTTCATAGTGCTGCTCTATTGTAATTAATGCCATTGTTCTTACTTCAGTTATCGTTTTAAGCGGTGTTTTTGAAAGTTGCGATCGTCTGTGTTGAGCTGGACCTCGTTTTTACTTCAACAAATGTACGACTGCACTTCTGGATCGTCTCAGGTGGTTGCTGTTTTAATTTTGTCAACCAGAATAACCTTTACTAAAATGACTGTCAGTGACATTTGGAAAGATGTGAATAGTTGCATTTTTAATATCAATATTAAGCCAAGAATATAACCTGAACAGCTTCTCTAAAGCAACCAGTTGCATTGAGCTCGTCTTCATTCTTTCGTCAGTAGATGTGATAGTGCTGTTCTGAAACATCACAGGTATCTAAAATGAGATATTTTGCCGTTTTAATGTTGTCAACCAGAATCTAACCTTTTCTGATTGGACTTTACGTGATATGTTTGAAGATGGCGAGCTAGATCTTGTATATTTGCTTCAGGAGATGTACAATTACCCTTCTGGAACATCTCAAGTAGATGTTTTTCCATTTTAATGTTGTCAAGCAGAGCAGAAGCATGTCTAAAATGACTTTAAGTGACGTTTTGAAGGATGTGACTAGTTGCATTGAACTAGTTGTAGTTCTTACTTTAGTAAATGGGGAATTGCTGTTCTGGGACTTGATAATTATAGCTAGAATTAGATATTTTGTCATTTTAATGTCATCGACCAGAATATAACCTAGATATTTTTCAGTTTTAATGTCAGTCAGAGCATAAGCAAGTCTAAACCGACTTTAAGCGATGTTCTGAATGATGTGACTAGTTGCATTGAACAAGTCATTGTCCATACTTAATTAGATTTCCCAATCATTTAGAACAAGATCGTTTTCCATTTTAATGTTGTCAGCCAGAGTATAAGCCTGTCTAAACAGACTTTAAGTGATGTTCTGAATTATGTGACGAGTTGCATTGAGCTAGTCTTTGTTTTTACTTTAGTAGATGTTTATTTGCTGTTCTGGAACTTTGCAGTTTATCCACAATGATATATTTTGGTGATTTTGGTGATTTCTTTTTTTAAGTTTCTTTTTAAACTATACTTATATTAGCTAGTCTTAGCTCTTAGTAATACTTAAGTTTTAATACATAAAAACTCCCTTAGAAGTTGTTTGACCTTTCTAGAATATATTTTGCTATTTAAATGTTGATGATCAGAGTATTGTAAACTGACTTTGAGCATAATCAGCTAGAATAAGATATTTTAATGTTGTCATTCAGAATTTTACCATAACTTATCCTCTAAGCTCACTTAAAAGTGATCATTTAAAGTAGTGACAAGTTGCTTTAAGCTATTTTATTTATTTATTTATTTTTTTTAATAGACATTAAAGTTACTTTGTAGATCTTCAAAGGCAACTAAAACAATATATTTTGGGTATAAATGTTGCAAAACAGAATATAAATGATAATGTTTTATACATTTGTGGAACTTCTCAAATATAAGATAGTTTGGTGTTTAAATGTAAGTCAGAAAATAGCCTAAACATCTTTTCTAAGCTGACTTTAAGTGACTTTTTTAAAGGTTTGAAATCAAGTGAGTTGCAAACAAGAAACAGAAAATCATTTATAAATTTATATTATTTTGTAACATTACCTTGTTTTAGGGATGTTAATCTTTTTATTTATTTATTTATTGCTGGATACACATTCAAAAGAATCTCCCGACAAACAAATAAAACATCTACAGTTTTTCATCTACCTGGAGCCAAATGTCCATCTGTTTATTCATCGATTCATTTCTACTTTCTGTTTTGCTCGCTCATTGATTCATTCATTCTTTTTGACGATCTGAATCTTGTGAGCTGAGTTTGAGTGTCATTTTAAAGGCTGTGTCCAGAGAGCCATCAGTTGTAGACTGTGTTTATTTACTTCGTCAGACTTTGGGTCTTCTAACTGCTGGACATCCGTGTTGGATAACGGGATTGGAGTGACTCTTTCTGCCAGCGTCTCTTGCTCAGTCAGCCGGTGTAAAACAAGCTCTCGTAGGCCGCTTACAGATCAGAACGAGAGAGAGCTTAGCTGATATAAATAGAGTATGTGGCCATTTATTACCATAGAGACTGTGATTCACGGTCCTTGTTAATGCCCTGCTCTACCTGAGATGTTAATTTCAACCTTTCTTGTGACAATTGTTTCGTGCGTCTATTGTAAAAGAGTCATCAAGAAGGTTCTTAGTTTTATTGTTGGAAACTCCAACTGTTATGTGCCTGGAAAGGAAACCATTAACATGGATTCTTAATGTGTGAATTAATGGTAAATCAAAGGTGTGTTTGCATGCCTGTGCCTCAATGTTTCACATTTGCATGACCTCGCTGCGCTGAGTGTCAGATCCACTGGACCATTAAATGGAGCGAATTTCAGGTGGAGCTGTTGTCTGTTCTGATGTTAAATACAGAAATCCTCAGCTGTGTCATCTCAGTGAGTCTGTATTGAAGGATTGATGAACTCAAGGGCTTGACGGTCAGCTCAGATCCCCGTCAGCGTTGCCCTGAGAAGACATGAGACTCTGCTGTGTTGGTTTGCACTGGTGGCTTATTATGAGCAGTTAGTGCAGGTGATTTTATTTTATTTTAATTTTAAAATTAATTTTGATTCTATTTCATATTCTTCTCATTTTGTTCTGTTTTTTTATTTTATTTGACATTTTGCTTCTTATTTTGTTTTATGCTGTATTTTATTTTATTTCTAATTTTTCATTCTGTTTTATTTATTTTATATATTTTATTTCTGGTTTTTATTTTATTTGACTTCATTTTATTTATTTAGTTTTATTTTATTCAGTTTTACTTATTATTTGGTTTTGTTTTATACTGTTATTTTATTTGTAATTTTTCATTCTGTTTTATTTCTTATTTTATTTATTTTATTCGGTTTTACTTCTTATTTTTTGTTTTATACTGTTATTTTATTTGTAATTCATTTGTAATTCATTCTGTTTTATTTCTTATTTATTTTGTTTTTTATTTCACTTAAATTCATTTAATTATGTTTTGTGTTGTATTTATTTTTTATTTAATTGTTTTAGTTTAATTTTTGTATTTTGTTTCATTTATTTCATTCTGTATTTTATTTTATTTTTGATTTATTCTGTTTTTATTTTATTTTATTTTATATTTTATTAAATTTTTCAATTATGTGAAAATGGTGCAGCTGATCATTTGTTAAATTAACAAGAGAGATGGATGTTTCCTCAAATCATGTGTCAACTGCTGCAGAACAACTTACTCCAGTAAATAAATTATTATTTGTGGTATTAAAGGCATGCTTTTGGCCGTCTATGATGTTGTCACTTGCAAAAGAAGGGTTACTTTTATTAGAATCAATTGATAATCCATCATTGTTGTCACCACCAGCATCCAGTTTAGTCTCGGTAGTTAAGGAGGCTGAATTCTCGCTGAGATTATTGCTATATTTGATCTTTTACGTCCATGATGTCTACAATTAGAGTGTTTGTAAACACTGGGCCGAAGCTCCTCCTCTGTCATGCCTGGAAGAGGAATCGTCTTAAGCCAAGAACATGCAGTGCAGCGCTGCTGATGGGATGAACTCAGTGATCTTGTTGGTAATTTTGGCTGTTACCATCAGAGCCGTCTGGTTCTTCCATGGTTTCACCTGAGACTGATTGTAATGGAACTATAAAACCTCCCTGAGTTTCCAGTCGCAGTAGAGTTTATGACAGCTTGGCATGGCATGTTTTCCAGCTTATGCAGAGTTGTTTAGATGGTTAACAAGAATTACACTTTTTTTTTTTTGTCTTTTTTTCCCTGTGATCATGCAAATCTTCAGCAACATTTCCTCAGCAGATACGGCAAAAATAACTTTTCTTAATAGTATTTTTATCTTTTTTTTCCCAGTAAAAAATATATGCGCATCCTTTGGAAAAGAAGCATAAAATTTTAAGACATGTTTCAGACAATGTATATTGACTCAATTTTTAAAAATCTTTCTTTAAACTAAATTTGCATACTTTTTTATGCATTTGTTTTTGTAACTTGCTAATAATTTTTGTTGAAGGTTTTTATTTATTTATTTAGTTCCCTGGAAAATCACACAAAATACAGATTAAAAGAAAAGCTAACATTTTTTTTGGAGCAAAATGTCCATCCATTTATTCATCGTTTCTGTTCTGCTTTCTGTTTTGCTCACTCGTTTATTCTCCGTGCATGTATCTCTGGATGAAAGGAGGACATTGTGCAGCATTTGAATGAAGTTCAGTTGAATGAAGGGCTGTGATGTCTGCAGTGATATAAGCATGTCTGTAATCTAGGTCATTTTGATGAAAGTGGATCACGTCTCGTGAGATTTGGCATTACTGTATCAAATGTCTGTAGTCATAGATGCACATGTGAGTGTGAACAGAATATAATACTACTGGTTCAAAGCTAAACCATTCAAAGGGCAAAAAGATAAACACTTCACTATTTACCCTGGGAATAGGAATAGGTTACCCAAAAACTGCTGAAAATTTACCTCAGGCCATTCAAGATGTAGATGAAGTAGGTTCTTCATCTGAACAGATTTGGAGAAATGTAGCATTCCATCACTTGTTCACAATAGATCCTCTGCAGTGAATGGGTCTGTAGAGTTACTTACAATACCTCAAGACAAAACAGACATAACAAAGAGGGTCTGAAACCCTTTCAATCTAAAGATACATATAACCTGAAAGGCACTTGAAACGTGATTCTGATAAAAAGTTTGGAATTTGAGATTTCAGGTGTCTGAATACGTGGAAGCATATTTACTAAAATGTTATGTTGAGAGTGTTTTGCCAATGTTCCCATGAAGTTATTAAATGTTATATATCCTGAATGTTCCGTTTTTTTAATTGTTTAAAAAAATAAGAATGCCACACATAAGAAAACCTGAAGGGAATGTTCCATTTTAGAATTTTGCAAACATTGTGAAGATGTTACTTTGAATGTTTTCTAAAACTAGTAAGTAGTAACAGTTTAGTTGGATGTTTATGGAGACAGATTAGTCTCAAATATAATTCACGCAAAAAACACGATTCACACATGCGTAAACAATTTCACATGCATGAAACCTAATCCACGTACACACAAAAAAAATTCACGTGCGTGAAAAAAAATATATATTCACAAAAAGCAATTCACATGCGCAAAATAAAATTATATATTCATAAAATACATTTCACAAATGCAAAACACAATTCGTAGATATACAACTGTGCACAAAATCCTTTGAATGTTTAAAATGTACGAGTGTCTGAATGTACAAATCGTCATTTACTACGAATCCACTCGGATTTGTGTGTGTGTGTTTTTGAGACTTTCCTGGCAGAGCTCTCTTCCCACGTGGGTCTGTCGTACTCTTTAGCCAATCAGATGCGAGCTTACCATTCAACCAATCATATCATAAGCCACTGAGAGTGCATTCAGAAGCTCGCAGGCAATCGGGGAGACGTCAAGAGAGAAGCCCATAGAAGCCCTGGCGTTACATTTTAAAATACTATACAAAATAATTAATCAGAATACTTACTCCTGCTCACTCACGCCAAAGAACTCCCCGCTCAAGCTCGCCGTCTCTGCAAGATTAACGATGGCAGTTTGCACGCACAGCTACTAGAAGATTTACATCTGTCAGACAGGTTGCTGACGTCATCAAGCTTAGTTTGAGTCTGCGCGTCAGAAACGGAAGTGCTAAAAATCGCTAAAAATGGGCTTCACTTGTCTCAATTGAGTTCCAATTGGGTCGCTGTGTCCATTTCTTTTACTGTCTATGGCATTACTGATGTAAAGGCTTAATTTCCGTTCTAATTAATCCATATTGCGCAAAAGGTGCGCAGAATCGTGTTCCTTGAATGCACTCTCAGTGGTTTATGATATGATTGGTTGAATGGTAAGCTCGCATCTGATTGGCTAAAGAGTACGACAGACCCACGTGGGAAGAGAGCTCTGCCAGGAAAGTCTCAAAAACACACACACACAAATCCGAGTGGATTCGTAGTAAATGACGATTTGTACATTCAGACACTCGTACATTTTAAACATTCAAAGGTTTTTGTGCACAGTTGTATATCTACGAATTGTGTTTTGCATTTGTGAAATGTATTTTATGAATATATAATTTTATTTTGCGCATGTGAATTGCTTTTTGTGAATATATATTTTTTTTCACGCACGTGAATTTTTTTTGTGTGTACGTGAATTAGGTTTCATGCATGTGAAATTGTTTACGCATGTGTGAATCGTGTTTTTTGCGTGAATTATATTTGAGAGTAATCTGTCTCCATAGATGTTTGTCTGTTTTTTTTTTAAATGTTCCAGTCAGACAAAATTTTACATAAACAATGTATAAATCATGTTTTTGTGCTAATGCATTGAGAATGCTGTTAAATACCAGATAACATTTAACGAACATTTTATTAATGTTACTAGAAGAATGTTTTGTTATGTTCATAACTTTTCTAGAACATTCCCTGTTAGGAACCTGTTCACCTGTTTTCTTAGGGCTTTATATCTTTTCGGTGTTTATAGTTGCTTTGATTCTGCATAGTCATCATAGTTAAACACCTCACCCAGGTTCTTACCATCTTAGCCAGTATGTTTTGTCCTGGTGTAGTTGTAGAACTGGAGATTGTGGCTTAACCGGTAGAAACATGACGCTAAAACCCACACTTACTGATTAATGTCTATGCTGAATGCATGTAAAGGTGCTTTAAATAAAAATGTCAGTCAGATGCATTTGTGTAAATGTCATGCATTTATGTATTAAGAGTGAGCTGTGACTTCAGCATCACTTTGAATACATCTTCTCCTTGGAATTATTTCATAAATGTGTTTCAAACCAGTTTGCAAATGCACTATTGTTTCAGGCGGTATGAAAAATGACTCTTATGCACATTAGAGCATCTTGTGGTTTCATTGCATAATCATACATTTACATTTATGTGTTTTGCTGATGCTTTTATCCGAAAAGAACCGAGAAGCAAGCCAACAATAATCATAACATATAATGCCAGACTTATTAGACAACATGCACAGATTTTGATGGATCTTCAAGCTAGAAAACAGTCACATTTGTAGTTTCCAAAAGCTTTTTTTCTTTACCATTAAACACACTCTTGGACTTCGCTGTCTACAAAGTTAAACTGTTCAAACGTATTTAATTCAGCATCTGCGGCGTAACAAAAGATTAATCTAAGAAACTCTTGGAACAGCATGTCGTTCTGAAGCTGAATTATATGCTGCTTGGAAATTATAGGTCTGAGGAAATGAATAAAGCGATGTAATCTGAAAATAAATCCTATAGTGACGCAGCCCAGTCCAGATGTTTATTTAAATCACTGCAATTTAGCATCTATGTATAAGCACAAGCCCAGGCGGATCAGTGAGCGAGCGCCGTCCACCTCCGAGTAATTGCATGTTTTCAGCTATACGTTTGAGGTTTTAGAAGTGCTTTAGTGACATCAGATTCTCTGAACGTCACAGAGATTGACCAGTGAACCGGAGGACATTGATCACCATCATGCTCTAATTATAGAAAAATCATTACGTCTGACCAGCGGCGATGATAGGAAGGTTATTTTTCCTAATTTACCCAAGAGAGCACAGATAACAGACCATAAACGCCTCTCGCTTCACAAGCAAACAGCATTTTAGTGGCAAATCTCCTGCAATCACCTGTAATCATGTCTTTTTCCCTCTCTTTCTCTCTTGTTCTGTTGCTCTCTCCATCTGTCTGTCTGATACAGGTGATGGAAACCCAAGGGAAAGCAGCCCGTTCATCAATAATGCAGATGATGATAAGGGAACTCTATATGATGGGAAAAACATGGCACTTTTTGAGGTATCTTCAAACTTAACTTCAGTATTATTGAATACGTTTATTTTATTTATGTTTGTATTTTTGCAAATGATTTGTTTGTATTTTACTTTTTTTTTTGGTTCCATGGCAATTTTGCACATTTATACTCAAATTTTTAATTTCAGCAAATCATCTTGACGGTTTAGTTTAGCTTTTTTTTTTTTTTTTTTTTTTTTCAATTTAAATTAGGCATTTTCATTTTTTATACTAATTCAGATAACAAAACACTAATTAGTATTTACAAACTAAATTCGAATTCTAATATAAATTATGATAACTAATTACCGATTCAATAATAATTTTAATAGTGCAATAAATACCACTTTGATTTATATTTTATAATTAAAGTAATATAATAATATAACTTAAATATATAATATTTTTGGCATTACAGTTATATGAATTTCGGAGGCAATGAGCTAAAATAATGTAATACAATATATTAATAACAAAAAAAGTCATATATTTTTTTTATTAACAAAATAAAAGTACTAAATATATTTGCATTACAAAAACAAGATTTTGTTTTTCAGCATGTCATTATTCAAGAATATTAATAGCCTAAAAATAAATAAATAAACAAACAAAAAACTGGCATAATATCTTTTTTTATTCTTTTGATTTTAGGGTGTAATATGAAGATGTTCTTAGTAAGATATTTGTGATATTTTTATTACTGCATTGAAGTCTGAACAAACTCTGTGTTTATTTTCAAGCCACCATGGCTTTTCTCTACTCTGTTTTCCACATTCTCGTTTCATGTTTATGATCACAAATAAAGTCATTCATGGGTCATGAAGTTTATTTTTGTATAATTTTATGATTTCGGACAGACAGAGCTGTTATTACGTCCTTTGATTTTGGTGCCTGCATGTATTTTTACTCTGGGTTTTTACGAGACATTGTTTGAAATGAGGTTTGAAATGCATCGCTTGTGTTTGTTGGTTTGCAGTTTTTCATCAAACACATGACCTTTACCCTTTCAGGAGGAGATGGACAGCAATCCCATGGTGTCTTCACTGCTCAACAAACTGGCCAACTACACGAACCTCACGCAGGGCGTCCGGGAACACGAGGAGGCCGACGAGGATGAAGGTGCCAAGAAGCAGACAGTCAAGGTAACGCACAGACAACCATTGCACATCATTAAAACATTTACCGACTTAAGCCCAAGTTTTCAGACCATTTCCTTTATCTCTAGACATGAAGTTACCTGAGTGAGAGACACATGTGAAGCCGAGCTTTCTGTAGGATGTTTGAGCTTTGTGTCTGTGTACTCTAATCGAAAACAAATCAGAGACACACATTCTCAGCATTCTTTAGCCTTTGTTGAAAAAACGACAGGAAATTAATACAGGTTCAAATCGTTTGGAATGTCTGATTACGGAAACATGTCGGAAATGACCTGAACTTCTCATAGTTACATTGTTTCATTTCACCATTCAGGAAATGCAATAAACCTTAGTCTGAACCAGGGTTATTATGAGTTGGCTAAAAAATATATATATATATTTTTTTTAAATCTTTGGAGATTAAGAGTTAATATAGTTAACTGCCACTAAAACTGAAATAAAATATTTAAAAAGCTCTTTAAATTAATTTATTTCAGCTAGTTGACAAGGCTGATTTTTTTTGTTTTAATTTAGTTTTTTCTATTTTGTACTAAAAAGCAAAAAAACTAAAACTGAAATAAAAATTAATACATTTCTGATTTTTGTAAAAATGCATCATTACAGAATGAAATAAAATAAACTTAGCAATATTTACAAAATGTATAAAAAATGTTTAATATATATAAAACTATCAGCTAGTTGCCAAGGTATCATTTCTCATTTTGTCTTGATGTACTAAAATAATTACAACTAAAAAAAAAAAAAAAAAAAGTATATAGACATAAAAAAAAAATCGACTATAATCCACAACAAATTTACTAAAAACTAACATTTAAATGAAAACTGAAAATGTTAAAAAAAGAAAAAAAAAGAAAAGCTAATTGAAATTATTAATAAAAACCAAAATAGTATCTTATTGATGCTAAAATAACACTAGATGCCATATGTATATCCAAAAAAACTTGATATGCCATAACACAGAACAGTATTTTACTCTAAGCCTCGTTTTATTCACATTAAATTAAATATGACGTCTAAGGTTCATCAATTGCAAATACTTATGCAAAGATGTATTAACACATGCACAAATGCAATGATTTTTCTTTGATTTCCATTTCAAGCCCAGCGGGCATCAACTTTTTGAGTTCTGGTGGTTATTGCTGACAGTCAGTAAAAATGTTGAAGCAATGGCCAGGCGATAGCCACAAACCACAGTCCCCAGCCAGTCTCCCCGTCACCGGACGTCTATCTGTGATTGGACAAACACGCTCTCGTTAGTCCTGAGATGATGGGCTTCAGATGCTCAGACTGCGTCAAACTGAGCAATTCATCCACATTTTGCTCTCTGCATCAGGAAAGATCGCTGAAGCTCTTGGGTTCATCTGTATAGTGTATTTGACTAAAGCCGAATCAGCTCAACGCGGTATGCTTTTTTGTTTTTTTTTTGGTTGCACACAGGTTGGTTATGGTTTTTGTAGTTATGATGTTACTTGTGTATGAAGATTGAAGCAATCAGCTGATCAAGAACTCATGCCTGGAGTGTGAGTCTCAGAGTTGGATCATTTATGATTTGAATGGTTGACATGGATTACGTCTCTCGTAAGACTGAAAGCTTTAAATGTCCATTTAGATGCAACAGCACTTATGTATGAGATTGATATCTGGTTTGCATTGCATATATAGTGGTTGATGTTTTTAAATATATATTAAAATTTTTAAACATTGTTTCTTCTATCAGGAGCTATTTCAGCTGTGTAGGTTCCTGGTTTGGTTGTATGATTCTTTGAAGATTAAAACATTGCTATTGATGCTTCATTACAGGTTCTTCAGATCAGTGTTTTGATTTCTGGGTTCTATCCAGTTATTAATTTTAACTGCACTGTAAAAAAAAATAGAAAATCAAAGATCATTGGAGTACATTTTACAAGACAAGACTATTTTAGTTTTCTGTATCAAAATGTATAATTTAATTAAATGTGTTAATTGCTGTTTCTTAGTAATCAATTGCAAAATTTACAGGCAATTTCTAATTGTTTTTTTTTCTGCAAAAAAACCCAAAACAAAAACAAACAAAAATTTTTGTTATTTGAAATAAAATAAATGTTAATGGAAATTAAATATAAAAAATAAGCTTTGAAAAACTTTTCGTATTGCTAATTGCTAGTAAATTTCTCAAATAATTACAAAGAAATTGCACATAACACACTGAATTAAACATCAAACTTTTTACTGAAATTCTACTTTCTTGCAAAATGTACTGCAAATCTTTTTTTTTTACAGTTATCTTCCTTTAGTTTAACTTGAAGTACTAAAATAACCAAAACTAAGCTGAAAAAAAATAAATAAAAAATAAATAAAAATAATAAAAACTACAAACATATGTGACCCTGGAGCACAAAACTCGTCTTAAGTCTCTGGGGTATATTTGTAGCAATAGCCAACAATACACTGTGTGGGTCAATATTAATGATTTTGCTTTTATGCCAAAAATCATTAGGATATTAAGTAAAGATCATGTTCCATGAAGATATTTTGTAAATTTCCTACCGTAAATATATCAAAATGTAATTTTTGATTAGTAATATGCATTGCTAAGAACTTCATTTGAACAACTTTAAAGGTGATTTTCTCAGTATTTTGATTTTTTTGCTCCCACAGATTCCAGATTTTCAAATAGTTGTATCTCAGCCGAATATTGTCCTCCTAAAAAACCATACATCAATGGAAAGATGATTTATTCAGCTTTCAGATGATGTTGACCCTTATGACCCTTAAAAATGGACCCTTATGGCTGGTTTTGTGATCCAGGGTCACGTATAAAAAAAATTAATAAACAAAAACTAATAAAAATGTCGAAAACACAATTTAGTTAAAAATTACTAAAACATTCACTAAAAAGTAATATGAAAACAGTACATTTAAAAATAGAAACTAATTCAGAATAATATAAACTATTATAACTGGTAAAATAACACTGCTGGTACATGTGTGTATTTTTTAAATACTAAAGAAAGAAAGTGGCATTAGTGTGCAAAACCTTTCTGGATTCTCATTTTTAGATTTTCTTTCTAATTATTGCATGCATGTGCGATCATTTCAAGCATGCATTTCTCATGCCGTCTCTTTTGTGATGTGTTTGTGTGCAGAGTCCACAGATGGGGACGTTTATCGGGGTCTACCTGCCCTGCCTGCAGAACATCCTGGGAGTGATCCTCTTCCTGCGAATGACGTGGATCGTGGGAACGGCGGGAATCCTGGAGTCCTTTATCATTGTGTCCATGTGCTGCTCGTGTGTAAGTCCAGACCGCATGACCGTACGAGTGCATGATTTCAGGGGTAGCTGATCCCGCCTCGCCCCTCTTTCATCTGAAATCTCCTGTGCTCGGAAGTCTCTAACACCGCTGATTATTTATAAACCACAGCGGACGAAGGGATCAAGCGTCTAATTCACCTCAACCTTCACTTACTAGTGTCCTTATATGATTCCGTCAGGATCTAAAGGTCTGGCTCTTACAGGAACCATCAACATCTCAGTGCTGCCGGTTTATGTAACGTCTGTTCGAGATAAATGACCGTTAGAGAGACGTTTCTAAGTGTGATTAAAGCTTGCATTGACGAGACGTATTTACTTCCTCGTTTAGGAAGGTAAATCAATACCAGAGCAGTGTTTACAGCCCGTTTGTCTTCCTTAATAGAACGCATTATTGAGTGGAACAGGATGGTCAACAAGAATGAAAAATGCAGGACTGCTGGACTTAATAGGAACTGACTGAATGAGGAAAAGTTTTTATTCATGACAAATGTTCAAAAGTTTGAAAAGGAGGTTATTTTGGAAGCAGATCAAGATGAAAAGATTACAATATGCAGAAATATTTTTTTTAGCTCAAAAATACACACACACACACACACACACACACACACACACACACACACACACACACACAAACTCTCACTCACACACACACACACATATATACAGTACAGGTCAAAAGTTTGGAAACATTACTATTTTTAATGTTTTTGAAAGAAGTCTCTTCTGCTCATCAAGCCTGCATTTATTTGATCAAAAATACAGAAAAAAAATGTAATATTGTGATATATTATTACAATTTAAAATAATTGTTTTTAAATTTATTATACAAAGATGATTTAAATTATCATTTATTTCTGTGATGCAAAGCTGAATTTTTAGGATCATTATCACATGATCCTTTAGAAATCATTCTAATATGATGATTCATATTTTTCTTTCTTTTTTTTTTAAATAAAATCAATACTTTTATTCAGCAAGGATGTGTTAAATTGATAAAAAGTGATAGTAAAGAAAATATATTCTTAGAATATATATTATTAGAATTTTTTTTTATTTTGAATAAATGCAGTTCTTTTTAACCTTTTATTCATCAAATATATTAGACAGCAGAACTGTTTCCAACACTCATAATAAATCAGAATATTAGAATGATTTCTAAATGATCATGTGATAGACTGGATGTTACATGTGACACTGAAGGCTGGAGTAATGATGCTGAAAATTCAGCTTTGCATCACAGGAATAATTATTTTTTTTAAAGTATATTCAAATAGAAAACAATTATTTTAAGTTGTAATAATATTTCACAATATTACTGTTTTTTCTGTATTTTTGATCAAATAAATGCAGGCTTGATGAGCAGAAGAAACTTCTTTCAAAAACATTAAAAACAGTAATGTTTCCAAACTTTTGACCTGTACTGTATATATATATTCTAGATGTTTTTTATTTTTTACAGGCAGGAATTAAATTAAAATTTCAGACTTTTTTTTTTTTTTTTTTTTTTAGAACTGATTGGAATATTAAAAGCTTTTTCTTCCATTTTAATATTTAATTCTATTTAAATAATAATATAAATAATGATGCATTTACCATTTATTTCTAAACCACTGTAGCATAATCTAACATGATCAGAATATAAATTATTCCTATTAAATATACTGTATGTGTGACTGTGGATGTAATCAGAAACAGTGCTGATAAAAATGTCAGGCGCAGTGAAAGCTCTCTGTGTCTGTATTTGGCCAGTAAAGATCACTCTCATCTCCTTCATTCAGACAGCTTTATTTCCCTCGTTAAGCCTGTGGCTGTTAATTGGCTTTAGTCCAGGGATTTAGCTCGGGACGTTCGGCTCAAGGACACTCAGACACAGCGGGCAGATTGCATAACGGCCAGATGCAGATGACCTTTAACAGAACTAAACGATCCTGGAAAAAGAAAAGGAGAACTTCATTATTGTGTTGTACATTGTTATCTTGATCTGACACTGATTGAGTTTCATTGATGGTTTACTTTATTAATACATGTTCCTGGTCTGAATGTGAACGATTCATCAGCGCGTGTTATTCTAAAAATAATCTTTGTGATATCAAAATAACTGATGATAGTTGATCTTGATATGAAACTTCCTTTACAATATTATTTACAAAATATCATTACAGTATTATTTAAATTATAATTGTTAATATTATGTAAAATACTTTAATGTTTGGTAAATATAAACTAATGTAATATATTCTTCTTCTTCATTTTTTCTTCTTAAATATTAAGAACAAATATTTGTAAAAATTAAATCAACATTATACTTAATATTACATTGTTTTATATAAGACACTTTTTATTTTTTTTATAAGAAAACATATTTTAAAAATACATATATAAAATGATTTTGATTATTTTTCATTAAATAATGAGGAAAATATTTTAACAATGAAATCAACATGATACTAAATAAAATGTTACTTTATATAATCTTACACATTAGAATTTATGTGATATTCAGTTTTTTTATCCTTTTTTATTAAATAAGAAAAATATTTTCAAATTTAAATAATTGTAGTAAATATTAATTTATTGTATGTAATATTGCACATTAGAATTGGAATGATAATGATTTTTCTTATAATTATTTACATTTTATTTACAATTATTTACAAGACCTGTGGACATTTTTAAAAAAATATTTTACAATTTAAATTTGAGTAAATATTGCATTATTTTATATAAAATAGAATTAGAATTTGATTATTTTTCTTTTCTTTTTTTTAAATAATAAGAAAAGCAATTTATTTAAAAAAAATAATGTTTTATCTGAATTAATAGTAATTCATTAAAATGTTTGCAATTTTTTGTGATTTTTTTATTCTGAATTAATAAAATACTGTGGACACTTTTTTTCAGACAATGTTGACAGCCATATCAATGAGTGCCATTGCTACAAACGGTGTTGTTCCAGGTAAGACATTTTCATATTAAATGTATCACTCTCAACTTGTATTTAAACAGGAAATGACATCATGATGTGCATAAAACCAAATTAAACCTCAAATACCCAACCAGCAGGAGTGATTATGGTGTTTATAGCAAATGTAGTGATGGTTTCCAGTAGAAATGCACTGCATGCGGTCGTCATGTTTCTGGTTTTACCCTCAAGGGCTTGTCGTCCTGTGTCACATTTCCACTGCTGATGTTTTTGTGCAGCTGGAGGCTCGTACTACATGATCTCTCGCTCTCTGGGCCCGGAGTTCGGAGGCGCTGTGGGTCTGTGTTTCTATCTGGGCACAACGTTCGCCGGCGCCATGTACATCCTCGGGACTATCGAGATCCTCTTGGTGAGTGTTAAATGTGGAACCGTTAAAGGTTACAGTCAGATTAGGGCCAGAAAATCCAAAGACAAGAGATTTTAGAAACCGCTAATTAGCTACCAGGACATAGTGATCATCTAAGAATAACTTTGAACTATCATTTGAGGAATTATCCAATGATTGCTGTGAATATTCATGAGATATTTTCAGTTAGTTTTTGCAATTGATATAAAACATGGTGAATTTTAATTTAATTTAATTTAATTTAATTTAATTTAATTTAATTTAATTTAATTTAATTTAATTTAATTTAATTTTATTTAATTTTATTTAATTTTATTTAATTTTATTTAATTTTATTTAATTTTATTTTCCTAAATTACATCTTTTTTATTTTATTTTATTTTATTTTATTTTATTTTATTTTATTTTATTTTATTTTATTTTATTTTATTTTATTTAAGCACTTTTGTGTCACTTGCTGCCAATGTAAAATTGAGAAACATTGTGAATTTTATTTTAAGCACTTTTATTTAACTTGTCTTAAAAAAAACCCCACATAATTACAAGGGTTCATGGAAAAGAGAAAACAGTGTAAAAATGTGACAATAAAAAATTGTATTAACATTAATGTGTAAATTAATTAATTCAAATATAAATAAATGAAAATGCTTAAATTAAATAAATAATTAAAATAACATTAATTATTAAAATAAAAGAAAATGCTTAAATTACATAAATAAAAATCAGACTAAACAAATAATAAATTGAACAGTATAAAAAACTAAATATTTTCTAAATAATTTACACATGTAATATAGTGAGTGTTTTACAGTCTAAATTGGGTCTTTATATATAAGCATTTAAATTTAAAGCATATTTAAAATTTTAGGATGAGAGTTAATCCAAAAGGATGATCATATTTGGGAGTCTTTGGCATTAAAAGATTAAAAACCCCTGCTAAAACTATTATTTGTCAGAAACTGAATATGTCTAATAATGATTCCCAGTCCCATTCCCATCGTTTCCCCATGATTTCCTCGATATTCTGTTCTACATAATGAAATGAACATCATCTTTCTGTATTGTGTCACAGACGTACATAGTGCCCAGTGCTGCTATCTTTAAGGCGGAGGAGAAGGCGCAGGAGGCGGACGCTCTGCTGAATAACATGCGTGTTTATGGGACGTGCTGTCTGACACTCATGGCTCTCGTAGTGTTCGTTGGTGTGAAGTACGTCAATAAGCTCGCGCTGGTCTTCCTGGCCTGTGTAGTGCTGTCCATCCTGGCCATCTATGCTGGGGTCATTAAAACCATCTTTGAACCTCCAATTTTTCCGTAAGTCATACATTTAAGGTTTTTTAGGTATTTTATTTTATTTTATTTTATTTTATTTTATTTTATTTTTAAGCACTTTTATATTGCTTGCCTAATGATGACTAGATTTAAAAAAAAAAAAAAATTAATTTACCTAAAATAACGTTTATTTTATTTTATTTTATTTTATTTTTTATTTTAAGCAATTTTAGATTACTTACCTAAAATGTTTTAATCATTTTTATTTCACTTACCTAAAAATAACATTTATTTTCAGGGGAGTTTTATTTTATTTTATTTTATTTTATTTTATTTTATTTTATTTTATTTTATTTTATTTTATTTTAAGCACCTTTGTTTATTTTATTTTAAGCACCTGACTAGATATTTTATTTTATTTTATTTTATTTTATTTTATTTTATTTTATTTTATTTTATTTTATTTTATTTTATTTTATTTTAAGCACCTTTGTTTATTTTATTTTAAGCACCTGACTAGATATTTTATTTTATTTTATTTTATTTTATTTTATTTTATTTTATTTTATTTTATTTTTTTATTTTATTTTATTTTATTTTATTTTATTTTATTTTATTTTATTTTATTTTGTTTTGTTTCACTTGCCAAAAAAGACCAGATATTTTATTTTATTTTTGTTATTTTTATTTCAGTTAACTAAAAATAAATTTTATTTTATTTTATTTTATTTTATTTTATTTTATTTTATTTTATTTTATTATTTTATTTTATTTTATTTTATTTTATTTTATTTTATTTTATTTCACTCACCTGAAAAAAAGCACTTTTATTTATTTATTTATTTATATTGTATTTTTAATATTTTTGCACTTAAGCCAACAAAAGCACTGTTACTCCAAAACGTCGGAGCCTCCTTGTATTGTATGTTTTACAGCATTGCCTATTTAAACTAAACAAAGCTTCTTTATAGATTGTAGCAGTGTCGGGCAGCTCTGGTTTTTGTGTGTTTTGTTGAACCACAAACATCCGCAGCAGTGTTTGTTTCACAGATGAACACAGGCTTTCTCAATGACCACAAGCCTCCTGACAGTAAACTCTGATTTAAATGTGCAGCTCGTGCTTTGAATTCTTTGTAAAGGCTCTTTTGTCCTCTCCAGGGTCTGTTTGTTGGGCAACCGCACCCTGCAGAACCACGGCTTTGACAAGTGCATGAAGACAGAAATAATAGACAACGTGACCGTGACCACGAAGCTTTGGTCTCTGTTCTGTAAAGGGTCGGAGCTCAACGCCAGCTGCAATGAATACTTCACCCTCAATAACGTCACCGAGATCCAGGGCATTCCCGGCCTCACCAGCGGAGTCATTTCAGGTGAGAGCCTCTATTATATATACATAACCTTGAATATGCTCCAAGTTACACCTTGAAATACGTTTTAAAGAAGTAAAATAGGTTGCACGTGCTGTTTTGCATTCATTTTAACCCCAGCTTGCTTGTGCTATTGGTCACAAGTGTGTATTTGTAAACTCATGTATTTAGTCACTGTTCATTAAGCCACTGTGACTCTGAATGTCATTGATGAGTTCTCCTGCTCCAGACCGGATCCTGCTGGATTTAACAAGCCAGGCCTGACATTAATATTGTATAAGGTTCATTGGTTAACCGAGAAAAAACAGGTTTTGGGAAGCAAGTCACATTATGGAAGTAAAATAAGGTTGCACAGCTTGCTTGTACTTTTACTGACATATGAGAGATTTTCATGCTTGTCAACATCTTGAGCTTTTCTTCGACTTGCACAGAGAACATGTGGGGAAGCTACGGTCCTGCTGGCATGCTGGTGGAGAAAGCCATGCCCTCGGTGCCGGCGAGCGACGCGTCTCAGGACAAACACATGCCGTATGTGGTCAATGACATCACTGCCTTCTTCACGCTGCTGGTGGGAATCTACTTCCCCTCCGTCACAGGTACCTTCACAGCTAGTCTGATCTGGTCCTGATCTGTCTTATCTAGTGCTCTCAGATTCACAGTGAGCTCAGCAGGACGCGGGTGGACTCCCTGTAAACACAGCGATAGTGTTTCAGGACATGACCTTACTGTAATAACAGACTGAAGCATTAGAGCTGAGGGATGTAATCGTGTTAATTATATCATCTCTTCTGAAGTGACCTTAAAGGTGGATTTTATTTTATTTTCAGAGGGACATTTGAAACAATTGGTTGTTTTAGTTAAATTAAAAACATTTGATGCAAACTACAGAAATTAATTTAATTTCACCAAATGAATACAAGGAATTTTCTTTATCCTGTACATGTGTGTAACACTATAAAACAACAATAAAAACCTTATTTTTATTTAATATTAATATTAAATTAATACTACTTTAGGCTATATACCTACAATATATTAGTTATATTTTTACTAAAAAAGGGTAATATATTCAAATTGAATTCATTAAACTTTTTTGAATGGTTTCTTTAAACGTATTAATTAAAATAAACAGTTTTAAATGAGAAATTCATAAAAATTCATTGGTTTCCCCAACTCTAACCAGTGTTATTTTAGAATTATTTCTATTATAGTAATAAAGTATACAGTGTAGAATTTATTATCATTTAAATTGTATAGTTTCAGTTTTCTTTTTAATTAAGTATAAGTTTTAGTAATTTTGCTGTGTGCTTTTGTCATTTAATTTTTTTATTTTATTTAATTTTTATTAAATTTTTTATTCTTATTTGTCTTTAATTTTATTTACATTTTAGTACTTCAATTTATTTTATTTTAATTATTGATTTAAGTTTAGGTTTTTCATCTAGTGTGTATATATATGTGTGTGTGTGTGTGTGTGTGTGTGTGTGTGTGTCTGTGTGTGTGTGTATATTTTTATATATTTGTATATATATATATATATATATATATATATATATATATATTTTTAGTTCAGCTTTATTTCAATGAATAAAACTGAATTAGACTCAAAGAAATCATGCATTTTTTAATTTTTTTTCTCTATAACTTATGTTTTTCTCATCTGATAAGAATCTTATTTCACCTTCTGAAAAGCACACAGATGTAATTTCTGCATGTGTTTCTGTTGTGCAGGTATCATGGCTGGATCCAACAGATCCGGGGATCTGAGAGATGCTCAGAGGTCTATTCCCATCGGCACCATCCTCGCCATCGCAACCACCACCATCATCTGTATCCTTAGTCTAGACCAGTCTACAACGATACATATTTAACCATGTACTGGAATCATAACTGAATCAGCTGTAAAGCTAAATCCCTGAACCGTTAGTACTGTGTCTGTGAGAGACAGAGAGTGTAAGGCGAGATGCTGTTTGCTTTTCTTAGCAGTGTAACTCAGATCTGTCCTGCGTGGTGATGTTTGGCGCCTGCATCGAGGGTGTGTTGCTCCGAGACAAGTGAGCGCTTTCTGCTTCTCATTTTCCACTCATAATATCCTCATTTTCCTGGCTAAACATACAGGCAATCCACTTTAATAACGGCAGATTGTTTGCGAGCAGCTCTGCACTGCGGTCAATGAACTCTTTATATGTAATACCTCAAGATTATATCACAGGAAAATGCTTGTGTCTGCGCTGCCTACCTAGACAGCAATTACTTGTTCCAAAGATGCACAGATACACTGTAAAAAATGTTGAAATGAAACAAAGGTTGTTAGAGTGAATTTTCCAAGAAAATACTATTTCAGTCTTTCCACCTCAGTGTGTTACTTGCTGTTTCTTTGCCATTGTTTGTGAAATTAACTAGCAATTTCTGAGTGAAAAATAGTTTCAAAGCCTTTTTTTTTCAGTCAAATGTTTTGATATTTCATTCAGTACTGAAAGATATCAGTATAAAGTGGTTTAAATTAGTAATATTTTTGTTTACCTATATTTTATTATAAAATAGATTTTTAGTTTTGTGTATCAATAACAACAGAATCAGCGAATTAAAGTTTTAATACATTAGTCAAAGACATTAAGATGTCTGCATTGAAAGACATTTATGTCCATAGAGAGCACATTAAATATGAGTAAAGTTTATATTTTTAAGGTTTCGAAAAAGTTTTTGGAGAATAAAATGTCAAAATTTGCTTGAAATTGTTACATTGTCATTCAATTTAACACAATATTTATGTGAAAACAACATGCTTATTCTGACGTGTACATATTAAAATATATAAAAGAATAAGGGAGCATGTTAAATTTGATTGTGTTTTAAATTAGTAAAAAAAAATTACTGATAATTGGGCAAAACCTAGGATAGTGGTAAATTTAAAAAATATAAAATTACAAGTAATTAGTATTTGGGGTGAAAGTAATTAGTAAAGTAATTTTAATGTCATAAATTGATTTTAGTGTGTGTCTTCTGTAAATCAAGGAAAAATGTATGGTATTTATTTTTTGCTCAGGAAAACAAAATTGCAATTAAATTAAACATTAATTTATTTTTTGGGAGGAAAACAACAACAATTTAAAGCATTATTACACTTATTGTTTTCATGCTTAAACCCTTTTTCGTCTTTGACCCACGTATGGTTTTTCATTTAATATTTATTTCTGCTTTAATTCAGTTAACAATACATTTATAATAGTTCTAATAGATTTATGTAACAATAACCGTTTTTGCTATTGAACTGTGCATCAGAGATAGATTCATTTTATAAAGTTTATTAAAAAAATTTAAATACTAATGCTTCTTCAATTATTGATACTATTATAAAATCAATTGTTTCAAAGCCATTTTTTAGTGTACTATATAGGCTACAATCATGCTTCCCCCTAAGATTCCTAAATTTATATATTCCTAATATATATATAATTATATTTTTTTTCTTTTTTTTTTGTATTTTGTATTAATATAAAGTGGTTTAATTTATTTATTTTTTTTTTTTTTTGGTTTTGTTCTTTAGGTTTGGAGACTCTGTTAAAGGTAATTTAGTTATTGGCACATTGTCCTGGCCCTCGCCCTGGGTGATCGTGATTGGCTCGTTCTTCTCCTGCTGTGGGGCGGGGCTTCAGAGTCTCACCGGCGCCCCCCGGTTGCTGCAGGCCATTGCACGGGACGGGATCGTGCCCTTCCTCGAGGTATCATTCGCACTACATATGCATCAGATATCTCGTGATATCATATATGTGACCCTGGACCACAAAACCAGTCATAAGGGTCAGTTTCTTGAAACTGAGATTACGCATCACTAAAAGCTAATAAATAAGCTTTCCATTGATGTATGGTTTGTTAGGAGGACAATATTTGGCTGAGATACAACTATTTGAAAATCTGGAATCTGAGGGTGCAAAAAAAATCTAAATATTAATAAAATCATCTTTTGAGCTGTCCAAATGAAGTTCTTAGCAATGCATATTGCTAATCAAAAATTAAGTTTTGAATATATTTACAGTAGGAAATTTACAAAATATCTTCATGGAACATGATCTTTACTTAATATCCTAATGATTTTTGGCGTAAAAGAAAAATGGATAATTTTGACCCATACGATGTATTATTGTCTATTGCTACAAATATACCCCAGAGACAAGACTGCTTTTGTGCTCCAGGGTCACATATATATATATATAAAATACATGATATTTTGAATAAGCTTATATTGTTAGATTTTCAGGTTTCATTTTAATTTTAGTATTTTTGTTATGTGCATATGTCAGTTAAGTCACTTATATTAGTTTTTGGTTTTAAGCTTTATTTTTATTTCGGTTTTAGTCATTTTAGTACTTCATATTAAACTTAGATTATATCAGTTAGTCACTTAAGTATTTCATCTTATATTTATATTAAATTTCAGCTTTATTTTAAGTAGTGAAACTGATTTTTTTTAAATACTTTTAGTTAAGATTTTTTTTAGTTTAGATTTTTTTAAATACTTTTTTTAAATACTTAAAAAAATACTATTGTAATAGTTTTGGTTTATTTAATAATAACAACACTTTTAACAATAGAAACAGGGATGTGCATTTCATAATTTATTTAAAGAACAAAGTTTATTAGTTTTAGTTTCGGTTAAAAATTAAGTGGAAATATGGAAATTAAAATGGTATTTCCTTCAAATGGTGTAAGATGCTTTCAGAATATTTGATTTTTGTTAATGACAGTGCTGGTTAATATCAGATTACTAAGATTTATTATAGTAGCAATAACTGTAATACTGTGTTTTTGTCTGGCAAGGTTTATTCATTCAATATCTTTTGAATAATTTCACATGTCTCAGTGTTATAATACACATAAGCCTCCACATATGCATCCATGCAGCGCTCTGACTGTCATCTGCTGGTCTCTCAGGTGTTTGGTCATGGAAAAGCCAACGGAGAGCCGACGTGGGCTCTTCTTCTGACGGCTGTGATCTGTGAAAGCGGGATTCTCATCGCTTCTCTGGACGCCGTGGCTCCAATCCTTTCCATGTGAGCCTCATGTCTGAGCTGTGTCTCCGTCAGTGTGGCGACAGACTGTGTGTTTGACTGTGTGTTGTCTCTCTTCAGGTTCTTCCTCATGTGTTATCTGTTCGTGAATCTGGCCTGTGCTTTGCAGACGCTGCTGAGGACGCCCAACTGGAGACCACGATTCAAATACTACCACTGGTGAGAGACACAACACATCTGCTGTGTGGCTGTAGTTGGGGTCAGTTCGATTTAGAACTCTCTTCTGCTCACCAAGGCTGGTTAAAAATGCAATAAAATTTTGAAATATTATTTAAATTTAACCTTACTGTTTTCTATGTGAATATCTGTTAAACAGTAATTTATTTCTGTGATGCAACGCTGAATTTTCAGCATCATTACTCCAGTCTTCAGTGTCACATGATCTTCAGAAATCATTCTAATATGATGATTTGCTGCTCAAGAAACATTTCTGATTATTATCAATGTTGAAAACAGTTGTGCTGCACAATATTTTTGTGCAAACCACGATGCATTTAATCTTTCAGGATTATTTGGTGAATACAAAGTTCAAAAGAATAGCATTTATTTGAACTAGAAATCTTATGTAACATTAAAAATGTCTTTTTATTGACACTTTTCGATCAACTTTACGCATCCTTGATAAATAAAAGTATAAGTTTCTTAAAAAAACATTACTGACCCGATTGTTTTAAATGGTAGTTTGTATTTTTTATGTATAATTTTATGTATTTATTTATTTAGATTTTATATATATATATACAGTACAGACCAAAAGTTTGGAAACATTACTATTTTTAATGTTTTTGAAAGAAGTTTCTTCTGCTCATCAAGCCTGCATTTATTTGATCAAAAATACAGAAAAAAAATGTAATATTGTGATAAATTATTACAATTTAAAATAATAGTTTTTAAATTTATTATACTTTAAATTATCATTTATTTCTGTGATGCAAAGCTGAATTTTTAGGAT
This sequence comes from allo-octoploid hybrid of Carassius auratus x Cyprinus carpio, assembly GCA_024542945.1. Classification (NCBI taxonomy): domain Eukaryota; kingdom Metazoa; phylum Chordata; class Actinopteri; order Cypriniformes; species allo-octoploid hybrid of Carassius auratus x Cyprinus carpio. The sequence goes on from CM045082.1 coordinate 880,355, forward strand.
CATTATCACATGATCCTTTAGAAATCATTCTAATGTGATGATTCATTATCAAAGTTGGAAACAGTTCTGCTGCTTAATATTTTTTCAGAACATGTGATACTTTTTTAGGATACTTTGATGAATAAAAAGTAAAAAAAAAAAAAAAGAAGCTATGTTTTTAAAATATAAATATTTTGTAATAACAATATACACTACTGGTCAGTAATTTGGGGTCAGTGATTTTTTTTTCTTTCTTTTTTTTAAATAAAATCAAAACTTTTATTCAGCAAGGATGTGTTAAATTGATAAAAAGTGATAGTAAAGAAGATTTATATTATTAGAAAATATATATATTTTTAATAAATGCAGTTCTTTTTAACCTTTTATTCATCAAATATATTAGACAGCAGAACTGTTTCCAACACTCATAATAAATCAGAATATTAGAATGATTTCTAAATGATCATGTGATAGACTGGATGTTACATGTGACACTGAAGGCTGGAGTAATGATGCTGAAAATTCAGCTTTGCATCACAGGAATAAATTATTTTTTTTAAAGTATATTCAAATAGAAAACTATTATTTTAAGTTGTAATAATATTTCACAATATTACATTTTATTCTGTATTTTTGATCAAATAAATGCAGGCTTGATGAGCAGAAGAGACTTCTTTCAAAAACATTAAAAATAGTAATGTTTCCAAACTTTTGACCTGTACTGTATGTGTATCTTTTTTTTTAATACTGTTTATTTGTACTTTTTTTGCTTTTTTTTTTTCACAGTCCATTCAATTCTGGCAACTCAGTTAATGACTCATTTTAATCTCTGTGGAGGTGTTTTATATACAAAAACTGGGGAACTAAAGTGCAATGACTTTGTAAATACTGAAGAATTATATATACACTGTAATATTACCCAGAGAAACATCTCAGGTGTTGCTATTTTTATACCTCAAGAAATTGGAATCTCAGTTAATGCCATTTAACAAGAATCAGCATCTCAGATGCTTCTCCTGAAATCCCTCGGGAGAAATAAAAATAGACCCGAATGACACAACGGTTGACATTGAGATCTCTTCTGAAACTCTGGAAGAGAAACAAGAAATTACTGGGGTCTTTTTCTTTTTTTTTATTCTAATTTTCAATATATTTGGTAATGTTAGGGTGCAGAAATGTCTCCATTTCTATTGCTTTCCATTAATTCTTATTGCTATCTAGTTGTTTATTTTGTGCTTCCTCTGAGCTGGTGCTGCTGTTCTCCTTCATCAGGACTCTTTCGTTTCTCGGGATGAGTTTGTGTCTGGCTCTGATGTTTATTTCCTCCTGGTACTATGCTCTGGTGGCGATGCTCATCGCTGGATGCATCTACAAATACATCGAGTATCGCGGGTAAGAGCTGCAGAAGCGCATTACAGCCCACGCCGCGAGTCTGTGCAGACGCTAAGCTGATTACAGCTTCATCTGACTGAGTGAATGACTGCGGTGTCATTGTGAGTTTAAACTCAATGTTTATTCTGTGTTCAGGGCGGAGAAAGAGTGGGGCGACGGGATCCGCGGTCTGTCGCTCAACGCGGCGCGATACGCTCTCATTCGATTGGAGGAGGCGCCGCCGCACACCAAAAACTGGAGGTGAGGGTCACAAAATACACAAACCAATAAATCCATTATAAAATAAACACCTGGACTGTATGCTCAGAAGTTTGGGATCAGTAAGATTTTTTTTTATTTCAAATGAATGCTGTTCTTTTGAACCTTCTATTCATCAAATAATCTGTTTTTAAAATTGATAATAATCAGAAATGTTTCTTGAGCAGCAAATCATCATATTAGAATGATTTCTGAAGATCATGTGACACTGAAGACTGGAGGAATGATGCTGAAAATACAGCTTTGATCACAGAAATAAATTACAGTTTACTTTATATTCACATAGAAAACAGTTATTTTGAATTGTAATAATATTTCAAATTTTTACTGTGTTTTTGATCAGATAAATGCAGCCTTGCATATATATATAAGATTTAATCCCTCTAAGTTAAATTTATTTTTGGTTTTATTATATATATATATATATATATATATATATATATATATATATATATATATATATATATATATATATATATATATATTATTATTATTATTATTATTATTATTATTATTATTATTATTATTTTTTTTTTTTTTTTTTTTTTTTTTTTTCAGATTTATTATATAAAATGTATTAAATGTTACTGTGTTTTGGAAAATTCAGTGAATTCAAAAACATAATAATAGTTTAATTTTTTTTTAACCAACCTTAATGATACAAACATCACGAAGTAGTAAACATAATAAAAAAAAAGAAAAGTAAAAATAGAAACAAACAGTAAAACCAGTTAAAAGCCAACCTAAAGAATAAAAGTATAGCAGAATATAACTGGCAGTCAACACATTTCTATACCATCTTTCTTTCTCTACCTTCTCCTGTGGTGTAATCCAGAGAGAATCAGTTTGGGATTTTTCCCAGAGCTCTCAGTAATCTTTGATGGATTTAATAACCTGCATACAATGAGCTGCGATGAAACTTCAGCCGTCTTTCAGGAATCAGGTCAAACCTGTTCATTCCTCGTCCCAGCGCCTCTAATCCACGCCAGCAGAAACTCATCTGGGTTTTGTTCTGGGACATCTGTGAGCGGGCGGACGATCCCCACTGAAGGCCTTCTGAGTTTGTCCTGTGTCTAAACCTCTTTAGTATGCATTCAGACACTTTGATTGACATGATGGCAGTCTGTCCATCAGATTCAGATTATTACAGTTTATTAAAATTAAAATCATAAAAAGTTTTTGTTAAAATAATTGTTAACTAAAATAAATTATTTAAGAAAAAAACTATATATATATAAAAATAAAAAAATTCAGCTATTTCAACATTTCTCAACATCTTTTAGCATAACTTGAAATATTAAAATAACTAAAACTAAAATAAACAAAAAATAAATAAATAAAATATAATATAAATATTAAAATCTAATTATGCATTTTTAATAAATAAATAAATCTCAGTGATAAGAATAACACCACTGATCACATCTCACAAGAGCCAGAGTTATTATAGTTAACTAAAAGTAAAATTATAGTTAACTAAAAAATAAATAAAAACATAAAAAAACCAGTTAATTTTATAAATTAATAAATTAATTAAAAAAAAAAAATTGTCTATTGTTTTAAATATGATTCAAATATATGTTAACTGAAATAAATTACTAAAACATAAATGCAAAAAACAATAAACAAGTCAAATTATTAATAAAAACCTTAATGGTATCTTAATGATATTAAAATGCCATGTTTCACGGCTCGGTTTGATCAGAATGAGTTTGTGAAATCATTTCCCACCTGCACTAGAATAACCCCAGTTGGAATTAATTTTAGTGGATTTTATTCAAACACTTTTTTTTTTCTGGATTCGATAAAGAGTAAATCATTAATGATAATGGCAGATCCTCTGAGCTTTTGACTTTTAGCCTCAGGTTAACATCATTCTCCTGAAAGCATCACACCTCTGATAGTCCCGCGTAATCTTTTAATCCTGAGCCGCAAAAACCTCGACAGCTTGATTTCAGAGCTCAGAATCTTTTCCAATGCCTTCATTTTCACTGCATTATCCCTAGATTCAATCCAGCTTTGAGTCAGCGGTTCTTGAAAATAATTGTAACCAAGGTTATGCACTAATGCATACTATTCAGGAACATAAAGCATTAAAACACATATGCACTGCACTATATAAAGCTGTAATCACGAACTGGTAAGTATTATATCGAATTATAGCCATGGTTAGGAAAAGATGCATTACAGTGTGTATTTTAAAGCATTAAGAACATCTAAAAGTTCATTACATGCAGTTTCACACAACAGATCTTCAGTGAATTTTGTAAAGTTTTATATATATGTGTGTCCTCTGTTTGTGTGCTGTCCAGGCCTCAGCTGCTGGTGCTGCTCAATCTGGACTCTGAGCTGTCTGTGAAACACCCTCGTCTCCTGTCCTTCACCACGCAGCTGAAAGCAGGCAAAGGTCTGACCATCGTGGGGTCAGTGCTGGAGGGAACGTTCCTCAGCAGAGAGAGCGACGCCAAGAGAGCAGAACAGGTCTGGATGTGACACAAACATGAGGGACTCCTCAAATAAAGGCCCTTCTACTACTACAAATTAACCTTTTGAAGGGATTAGTAATGAAAAATTATTTTAGGAAGAATATGATTCGTACACAAAACGTCAATGAAAATGATCTTTTTTTATACTGATTCTGTGTATAAAATAAATTCTGGAAAGTTTTACATCTCAGCAGGTAATTAATAATACAATAATTAGAATTTAAAATTATTATCTTCTTTATATTTTAATTATTTATTGTTGCTACATTAAAAATGGACTCGTTTTATTATGTTTTATTGTTTTTATTATTGTTGTTTTTAATTTACTTAATATATATAATAATTTAATTTATTTACAGAATTTATATAATTCTAATATATGTTTTTATTTTATCATCTACCCTCTTTTTACCTGTTTTTTGTGAAAGTGTTTTCACGAAAGTGGACAAATCCTAGAGGATGAAAAAGTTTCTATAATTGAAAAAATCACTTTTTTTTATGAATTTATTATAGTGTACATCTAAGTATAGATTATGAGAAGAAAAACTTAAAAATAAGAAAACAGAAATTAAAAAGACAATAATAAGATAAATTATTATATGCTTATTTTTGCAATTTTTAACACATTTTTGAATTATAATATTTTTTTATTTTTTATTATTATTTTTGTATTAATTTGATACATTAAAATAGTATTTTAATTTTTTGATAATTTTTATATACTTTATTATATATATATATATATATATATATATATATATTTTTTTTTTTTACGATTTGTATCTTATCTCCCCTTTAAAAACTTGAATCACTGCTCTTTTCAAAAATTTATTATACATATCTATAGAATATCTGAGTCGAGGAATACTGGCCATTTTAACTTTTCACCATTCTTAAAAATAAAGAAGAACGAACTGAGAAGATTTTAACACTTATTATAATGTTCCCTTTGTAGCTAGAATCACAGCTTGTTTTTTGTAAAACCAGGGGGACGATTCTAATGGAAGAATCCCTCTTATGTAAAGTGATTATGGCTTGATATGCAACATACACAGTACAAGCAGTCAATGACAAAATGTCAAGGCAGTTTCTGTCCTCAGATAAACTGAGTAAACCGGTTTCACAGCAGATCCAGTCATTAAACCCTGACACCTAGTGGCCACAGAGAGAACTGATGACTGCTCAGATGTTCTAAAAAAATGATTATTTCTCTACACTGCAGAGCATCAAATCAGCCATGGCCTCAGAGAAGACGAAGGGTTTCTGTCATGTTGTGGTGTCGTCAAACCTGCGCGACGGCTTCTCTCACCTCATCCAGTCAGCCGGACTCGGAGGAATGAAGCACAACTCTGTTCTGATGGCTTGGCCCACCAACTGGAAACAGTCCAGTGACCCGCAGTCCTGGAAGAACTTCATAGGTTTGAGTCTGACTTTATATCCGAACCTTACTGCTGTGACTCATTTAAAGAGAAAGAAACCCTGATAGACGTAAAGATGGACCTGTATGATCTGTTCTTCCACAGAAACCATCCGAGAGACCACTGCCGCCCATCAGGCCCTGCTGGTGGCCAAGAACGTGGACAGCTTCCCTCATCAGGAGCGTCTCGCTGAAGGAACCATCGACGTGTGGTGGATCGTTCATGACGGAGGCTTGTTGATGCTCCTGCCGTTCTTGCTGCAGCAGCACAAGGTACGGCTCTCGGTGAACTGTTACAGCACTTCTGGATGAAACGTGCGTTTTAATGCTCTTCTGTGTCTCTCAGGTCTGGAGGAAGTGCAAGATGCGCATTTTCACCGTGGCTCAGTTGGATGACAACAGCATCCAGATGAAGAAAGACCTGCAGATGTTCCTCTACCACCTTCGTCTGAATGCTGAGGTGGAGGTCGTGGAAATGGTGAGGAGATGGATGTTTCTTGGCATCAGGATGTAAAGCTGGTTTTGTTGTGCAGCAGGACTGCAAAATATATTATATGGGACCCTGGACTACAAAACTTAAGTGTCTTAAGTGTCAATTTTTCAAAATTGAAAAAATATAATAGCTGAATAAATAATATTTCCATTGATGTATGGTTTGTTAGGAGGACAATATTTGCTAGGAGGATACAACTATTTGAAAATCTGGAATCTGAGGGTGCAAAAAAATAAAAATATTGGGAAAATCATCTTTAAAGTTGTTCAAATGAAGTTCTTAGCAATGCATATTACTAATCAAACATTAAGTTTTGATATATTTACAGTAGGAAATTTACAAAATATCTTCATGGAACATGATCTTTACTTAATATCCTAATGATTTTTGGCATAAAAGAAAAATCAATAATTTTGACCCATACAATGTATTGTTGGCTATTGCTACAAATATACCCCAGCGACTTAAGACTGCTTTTGTGCTCCAGTATCTTATATTATATTATATTATATTATATTATATTATATTATTGTAGTAATTTGTTTAAAATTATAGTACTTGAAAATGTTATTGCACTATATTGTGATTATTTTAATTGTTTATTATTGCTAAATAATATTATAGTAGTAGTGGTAGTAGTATTAATTTATATAAAATGTATTATTTAATATTAATTTTACAATTTTGCTATTAAATTGTACTACTATTTGTTTTTGCTACATATTGAATTAATATTATTATTAATTTATGTGGCAAGCTAATTAATATTTACATTTGTTCATATAAATATATTTTTAATATACCTTTTTACATATATTTAATATACTTTTTTTTTTATTATGCAGTATAAACATGCTGTTATTTTATTATGCAATAGCAATCATTTATTTTCTTTAACACAGCTTTAATTTTCACTGAAAACCTTTTTGATTTTCTTTGTGTTGTTAATAATTTTTTTATATGTTTATGTTGAGGCTGCTCCTCTGGTGTAACTGAGAGGGTTTCTCTGTGTTTCTGTGACTCCAGCATGACAGTGACATCTCAGCGTTCACCTACGAGAAGACGCTGGTGATGGAGCAGCGCTCACAGATGCTGAAGCAGATGCAGCTGTCGAGGACGGAGCGCGAGCGAGAGGTGATGCTTCATGACACTCGCTCTGTGCTGAAGGAATATGCAGTGACCATATTTGCTTTTAGTGTCTTCATTAATGCTACATGGCTGAATCTCACCAAAACAATCAAGAAATGTCCAAATATTTCACTCTAAAATCAAAAGAAAAAAATAAGAAATTATATTTTGTATTAAGATTTAATACAAAATAATTAGGGCTGTCAAATGATTATCACGATTAATCATATCCAAAATAAAAGTTTTGTTTACATAATATATGTATGTGTACAGGGTATATTTATTATGTATATATAAATACACACACATAAATTATGTATTTAGAAAATATTTACATGTATATACATTTATATATTTATATTCTTATATTTTATATTATATATAAATATATTTAATATATAAACATAACATATTCTTCTTAAATATATACATGCATGTGTGTGTATTTATATATACATAATAAATATACACAGTATACACACATATATTATGTAAACAAAACTTTTATTTTGGATGTGATTAATCGTGATTAATCATTTGACAGCCCTAAAAATAATAATTTGTGATAAAATCTAAAAATAATACAAATATTAAATTAAAAATGTCTAACTATATATATATATATATATATATATATATATATGTAAGTATAATAAATTAAGCACAGTTGCAAAGTACATTTAAGGATATATAATTTATATTGTATAGGTAGAATTTTTTGTTATTTAAAAAAAAAATTAAAAGTATAAACAGTCTAAATATATATTATTATTATTATTATTATTTAAATATATTAAATTATATTATTAAATAAGCTTCTTTTTCCTTGTGCAAAAAATGTTTTCTTATTTTTAATTAATGGTGAAAATGCCCCAGACATTTCTTCCTGAGATTCAGCAGCATCTGAATAGCTGTGGTTAATGATGTTGGACTGGCGGCGCTGTGTGACTTGTGGTCCTCTTTCATTGTTTTCTGTTGCGATCGGGGAAACGTGTCTCAGATTCAAAGCATCACGGATGAGTCGCGTAGCTCCATTCGGAGGAAGAACCAGAGCGGCGCTCACGGCTCAGCCGTCAATAACCAGAACGCCCATCTAGATGACGATAAACAAGACGAGGTAGTGAATTCAAAGACCCAATCCTAAAACCAGCGTCCTGGATTACAGAGCCAGAAGAACTAGATCATCGCTTACTTCCTTTACACTGATTAATGTGTGCATTAGTGTTCGCATCGGCTCTGTAGCTCCTCCTTCAGAAACCTCTTCCCATCATGCATGTGTCAGTGATGTCATCATATCATGCACGACAACTCTTGTGACCCCACGTGAACGTGAACGACCCTTTCCTTTCATTCCCTCATGTTTTTCTGTATTTAGTTTTAACTATAAATAAATATAAAATAATTAATAAGCCATTCATTTTTTTTTCCTTATTTATTTTTCTCCTTTCATTCCATCATGTTTCTAACTAAATATATAAATGCTAAATAGATACTTTAATTTATTTTAATTTTTTTGTTTTTATATTTCTTTTCCTTTTTCCTTTGATATTTCTTGTCCTTTTAGTTATAAATAAATAAATAAATAAATAAATACTTCGTTTATTTAATTTTTTGTTTTTTATTTTTCTTTCATTCTCTCATATTTCTCTCCATTTAGTAAATCAATATATAAATAATTAATAAGTCATTCATTTATTTGTTTGTTTGTTTCTTTATTTTTCTCCTTTCATTCCATCATGTTTCTAAATATATAAATGATAAATAAATCCTTTTTGATTTTTAGTTATTTATTTTGTTTATTTGTTTTTATATTTCTTGTCCTTTTAGCTATAAATAAATACTTTTTGTTTTTCTTTCATTCTCTCATGTTTCTCTCCATTTAGTTTTGACTCTAAATAAATATATAAATAATTAATAAATCATTCATTCTTTCTTTCTTTCTTTCTTTCTTTCTTTCTTTCTTTATTTTTCTCCTTTCATTCCATCATGTTTCTAAATATATAAATGATAAATAAATACTTTTTTATTTTATTTTTTTATTTGTTTGTTTTTATATTTCTTCTAATTTCTCCTTTTATATTTCTTGTCCTTTGAACTACAAATTAAAATAATAATAATAATTTTTATATATTTATTTTCCTTTTTTTCCCTTTTCTTTCATTTTCTAATTTCTCTCCATTTAGTTTTGACTATAAATAAATAAATTAATAAATAAATAGGTAATAAATAAACACATTATTTATTATTTATTTTTTTCCTTTCATTCCCCCATTTTTTCGTTTATTTATTTGTTTATTTTTAATTTTTAATTTATCTTTTTTATTGCTATTACATGTTTGTATGATTGGTGTCTATTGCATGTTGTCAGTCAGCATATCTCAGACTAATACAGTTGCATGTGTGTAGTCTGCATAGTAGACGAACTAAAACATTAATCTGACATGCTCTGCATGTATATAGAATTGTTTGCATTGAAGTACCATTTAATATAGATACATAACAGTTGTTTACATAATTTAAGAAGCAGTTTGTAGATACACAGAAAATTAAAATAAGTCTTAATGTGTGATTGTGGTAACTGCACAGGCTCAGCTGATCCACGACAGAAACACGGCGTCTCACGCGGCTCTGAACGACAAGGCTGACGTGTCGCCGGAGCGAGTCCACATGACCTGGACCAAAGACAAGTTCTGCACCGAGCGCAACCGCAACCGAGACCACAGCGCAAACATGGCGGTGCGAGACCTGTTCAGCATGAAACCGTAAGTCACCTGAACACACTGACTCTGGTCTGCAGCACTGCAGCGTTTGGTGCTTCGTGGGTTTAATACTGGGATGTAAAGAGGGACAGGTTGCATGTTCAGACACGAGCCCAAAGGCTGCTGGGTATTTCAGGACACAGTCTGCATCTGATCTGCATGACCACAGTGTGTCTGTCATCGTGTATAACGGTCACACGTCCACCATGTGTCTGCGTGTCTGTGTTTCTCCATTCATATACATCTGCCCATTAGATTTACTGACATGGTTTTGGTCTTCATATAAGATTAATAGTAATATTCCTCTCAGTGATGATACTAATAGGTTAAATGATTTAAGAGGGAAATCTCACAAAAACATGTAGATCGTGATTTAGGCAAAAAGATAAATTAATAATTATTTATTATAGGACGATTAGGATATTTTGGCATTATTTTCATAACATTTCAGCACATTTCTCAACATTTTCATTATTGTAATGCCTACAGGTATTTTACCTTAGAAATCTCATGATGTGAATGACAAAACACAGTGATTTTTTTCATAGTAAATTTGTGACAAAGATTTTTAAATCGCCATAAATTAAAGGAAGTACAACAAATACAACCAGAAATAAACAAATATGTGACCCTGGACCACAAAACCTGTCATAAGGGTCGAAATTGAGATTTATACATCATCTGAAAGCTGAATAAATAAGCTTTCCATTGATGTATGGTTTATTATGATAGGATAATATTACAACTATTTGAAAATCTGGAATCTGAGGGTGCAAAAAAATCTAAATATTGAGAAAATCGTCTTTAAAGTTGTTCAAATGAATTCTTAGCAATGCATATTACTATTCAAAAATTATGTTTTGATATATTTATGGTAGGAAATTTACAAAATATCTTAATGGAACATGATCTTTACTTAATATCCTAATGATTTTTGGCATAAAAGAAAAATGGATCATTTTGACCCATACAATGTATTTTTGGCTATTGCTACAAATATACCCCAGAGACTTAAGACTGCTTTTGTGCTCCAGGGTCACATATTAATATTTTTCATTTATTTATTTAAAGTCATGAATGCCTTTGTGGTATATTTATGTACTTATTGTGTTTGTTATCATGAATTGTCTTATTACTTTATTTTAAAATGTGATCTAAAGGTTGATGCAAGTCTGTCCCAAACATACTTTTTATTAAGATCCTATTTTCCCATGATTTATTTGAGAAGAATTATCAAAAAAAAAAAAAAAAAAATGTGCTGGGCAAACAAACTGAAAAGCTGTCATAAACATAGGGGCTGTTGCTGTGAGAGATTTCTGTGATGGTGTGGGTGTTTAAGCCTGTCTCTGTTGTTCTGTCCTGTTTTCCTCCTTCTAGCGAATGGGAGAGTCTGTAAGTCACATTTCTCTGTACTGTAGCTGTCTGTCCGTCTGTAACTGTCCCGTCTCAAACCCTGCAGCACACTGGATTATTCATACATATATGTTTATATATGAGCTTTGATATGTGTGTTAGCATCCATGTGTTTATGTCCCAGCATTCCCTCACGTCCATCCCCGCTCGTCCCGAGAGCTGCAGACGCTGATATGCGCAGCATGATCTCAATTTCTGCCACATGCAAGAATCATTGTGCTTCACCTGTTGTGCCAAGGATAATCTTAAAATTACAATTAATGTTTTTTTAAAACATTATTTTACAATAATAATAATAATTTAATTCTAAATTATTTAATAAATTCTAGATAAATATTTTTTATAAAATTATTTGTTATTATTTGTTTTATTATACTAATTTATTTTATTATATATTATAAAAATATTTTAATATTATTGTAAAAAAAATGTATTATTATTGATTGTATTTAAAATATTATAAAATAATTGTAATATACAAATAATTGTTTTTTGGTATATTTACTGTGGTTTATTGATTGGCACCAGGTGGCGCTGAGGAGCACAAGTTTAGATTTTTTTTTGTGTGTGTGTGGCATATTTGTGATGTCATCATTAAAGGGGGTCATATGATGTGATTTAAATTTTTCCTTTCTCTTTGGAGAGTTACAAGCTCTTGGTGCATAAAGAAGATCTGTAAAGTTGCAAAGACTAAAGTCTCAAATCCAAAGAGATATTCTTTATCAAAGTTAAGACTCTGCCACGCCCCCCTAAAACGCCTCGTTTAAACACGCCCCCACATCTCTACATCACTGTGTGGAAATATTTGCATAATGCCGCCCAGATGTTCACGCAAAGAAAGAAGGCATAGTTTCAGTAACGCAGTTAGTGTTGAAGCAGCATGTCAGGGAGATGCTGTGTGTATCTAAGAGAAAGAAAAAGCACTTTATTTGGCCTTCCGAAATTAGATGCATTTAGGAATCTTTAGAAGGAGGGACTTTGTTGAAAACGACGGGTTTGAGAGAGGCGGGGCATAGAGAACCTACACTAATGTGCAGTATTTGAAAAATAATGTGTTTTTTGAACACTAAAGCATGTCAACATATTCTATTACACCAAAACACAAAATAATGATCTTTAAAAAAAGCATCATATGACCCCTTTAATGCTTCATCAAGGGCATGTGCATAAGCTGTGCATGTCAAATCTGGATGCTGTGCTCACTAACCTCAATAGGGCTTTATTATTTAACTAATATGTAATGTAACCAATGCTTGAATTACAGTGCAAATGCAATTATAATGCCATACTCAGCAGCATTGCAAAGCTTATGTATTATTTAAAGCACAGCTTTCCTGGACAATGAAGTGTTACACTGTACAGTTTAGCATTATTATACACAAATATTTGACTACTGAATAACCATTGAACATCAGAATCAAATATCACTGTAATAATAAAGGCATTTGCATTTGACCTCAGAGATCACAGTAAACTATGAATATGAGGCTGTGCTTTGCAAATACTGAATTTATATTAGAAGTAGACAGTGGAGAGACAAAAAAAGCTTATTAATTGTTGATTGTTTATTTGAAACAATGACTTTTATTTCTTGTTTCTGTCCTTCATCACATGACCGTGTGTCGCAGGAATCAGTCTAATGTGCGCTGCATGCACACGGCCATCAAACTCAATGAAGTGGTGGCCAATAAGTCTCAGGGAGCTCATCTGGTGCTCCTCAACATGCCTGGACCACCCAAGAACAGAGGCGGCGATGAAAACTGTATCCTTACACTGACAGAGCACACTTTGATGAAAACAGATTAATCTCTGAATCTGAGTGGATGAGCCACAGATGAATCAGGGTTATTATTGTTAATAAATATTACTGTTAAACATATATATATATATATATATATATATATATATATATATATATATATATATATAGTAATACATTAAACTTAATTTTTTATAAATACATTAAACCTAAGTAGTATTTAAAAAATAATAAAAAAGAGAAAATTTTAATGAAAAAAAAAATAATAGTAGCTAATTCAAAATATTAACAAAAACTAAAAAAATTAACTAAACCTGTTAAACATATTTGTAAATTAATATTAAGCTTAAATAAGTTAAAATATAAATATTAATATTAATATTGAATATAAAACAAATTTAAGCAACTAAATGAAATAAGTTTAATTTTTAAGGCTAAACTTACTAACTGAAACTAAATACAAGCTGAAATAAATAGATTAAACCTAAATTGTAATATATATAAAAAAAAACATAACAAAATTGAAAGCAATTCTACATATTAGTACAAATTATAATAGCATTTTCAACATTTCTGATAACAATTTTTTTTTTTATGTTTAACATTTAAAAAAAAATCATTTAATGTTTATATGTGCACATTACTCATATATACACATTATGTATATATATGATTTTAATCACAAAGTTTTTCCTTGACTGATGCGACTCAGACATGGAGTTTCTGGAGGTTTTGATGGAGGGTCTCAACCGGGTCCTGTTGGTGCGCGGCGGCGGTCGTGAAGTCATCACCATATACTCATAAAGCGGATTGTAGCACGACGCCCCGCAGGCAGGAATTCAGTTTTTATTTTTCCCACAGCAAAGCCGGACATCATGGAGAAAGCTAGCGGTCGGGGTTTACAGCGGCGTTATGTCCCGCTGCGTTCATTACAGGACATTGACTTTTGCGGCCCTCCTGAAGAGAGACAACGTGAAGAAACCGAGACGAGCAATGATTCGATTCGTAACGCGACACTTTAATTTATGACTCTTTTATTGTTTTCTTTTGTGTGTTCGTACAGTCTAGTTTTTATGTCTGTTTATTGTGCAACATCGTTTGGTTTTTCAAGAGGCTGAAGACTTTTTGAACCACGTACGATCCGAAGGCTTAAAGCAGGTGTGTTTTATTAAAGTAAAATTTGAGTTTGTTGCTAATGCCTGTTTAATATCGATCCGTTCGTCTCCATTCTGCATTGCTTTTTATTTGTGTATGCCAGCTACGATTCAAGCTGTCGCTTAATACCCAAAATAACATCTACTTTTAGCGAACCAGGCTGTGAAACGAGTGTATTCTTGTGGCAAATCCATATCTGAGTTGCGAAAACGCACTTTTACTGTTCTCAAAGGAATGTTTGAGTTTTTCACGTCGGCTAATTTTAACAATAATGCAGCGCGGATGATGAATGTGACGGATGCCGTTACAGACTTCACGATACGGATTGTGCAATAACTTTTATTCATTATCAAGTCATCACTAGCCGAGCGTGACGTCCACTTGTCGAGGGTTTTGTGTTATAAAAAGTTGAAATGTTTAACGCGAACAGCGTATAAGGAGAAAAGCCATAATATTTGGTCTCGTCATTGAGTACCAAAGTTTTGTTTTGGCTTCATCTCAGCATGAATCACAGAAATCAGTTTAACTGGGATGATTTCAGCTGTATTTGCACTTTTTTATTAGATTTTTCCGTTAATCGTGTGATGAAAGCACAGGGCACAGATAACCTGTCCAGCACAATGTTTGCTGATGATCAGAACCAGCACTGCGAAATCTACTTCTCTCAGCAATAAATGTGTTTTCCCATGAGCTGGAATGAAATTTAGTCTTTGTCTTGACATTCATGATGTTAAACATGGAGAATCCTTAATTAACCGGCATTACTAATAGAGAAAAGTTAAAAAGCGACTAGTTAACGAAAGCAATTTATTAGGATTGAAGCTGAAGTGTGTTAATCCTAGTGGCATCAACTGGAACTGCAGTTTGTTTGAGTGACAAGAGCTGGACATTTGCTCAACCAATGGAGTAAATTGGGGGGCGGAGCTATTGGTTTCTGACCAATAGCAAATTGGGGGAGTGTTTAATATTTGTTTGAAAAACCTTTTACGTTTGGAAATGACACACTTCATCTTAAACAGGTTTAGAAATGATTGTGTTTAGATTTGGACAATCAGAAAGCAATTTTAGAAAGATTTACATTTTATTTTTGTTGCTTGTTTTTTTCTTATACACTGTGTCCTAACCAGGTGATAAAGCAACAAGCAGTAAGTCTTATCCACTGTGACGCATCTGATTGGTCCAGAATCACTGCATATTAAACAGCTGATGTGTTCTGATTGGCTGTGACTTTTGTTTTCTGCATTAATTCATCTTGGTTAGGACACGGTGTCACATGTAACGTACACTACCGTTCAAAAGATTTATTTATTTTTCAAAATAAATATACTTTTATTTAGCAAGGATGCATTAAACTGATTAAAAGTGACAGTAAAGACATTTATAATGTTACAAAGTATTTCTATTTCAAATAAATGCTGTTCATTTAAACTTTCTATTCACCAAAGAATCCTGGGGGGAAAAAAAGTCATGGTTTCCACAAAAATATGAACAGTTTTCAACACTGGTAATAATCATAAATGTATTTTGAGCAGCGAATCAGCATATTAGAATGATTTCTGAAGATCATGTGACACTGAACACTGGAGTAATGATGCTGAAAATTACAATCAATCACATATTCACAAAGAAAAGAGTTATTTTAAATTCTAAATGTATTTCACATTTTTACTGTGTTTTTGATCAAATAAATGCAGCCTTGGTGAGCAGAAGAGACTTTTGAATGGTAGCATCTGATTCAGAGTTTTAGGAAGATGTGTGCCAAAAATAAATAAACAGCATCAGCTGCTGCTCCTTCAGTGGGTTTGTTTCCATCAGTTTGAGATGCTGAAGCTCCGTCTCAGTGTTTATACCCGGCAGTTTCTCTGAAACCCCTGTTAGTGGTGCAGTGTTTTGTTACCAGGACATTATTACTGTATTTTCTACAGTGTGTCGTGACGTAGAGGAGACAGTTGGGTGTGCATAGATCATCTTATCTTATGTTCTCTGAGGATGTAGTTTAAGCACTGCTCATCTGTGGTGAATGCTTCCCTTTAGAGCAAATTGTGAATATTAGGGCATGGAAAATCTGAGGATATTGTGTTGTTTTTCTTTTAAATATGTTTTTATTTTACTTCACGTGGTCATTTCTGTCATTCATTCTACATGCCATAGTTTTCTGTCTTTGCAAATGGAAACTTTGAGGAGTTTTTATTTTTGTTTTTTTTTATTTTTAAAGGACTTGAAGGTTCTTGAACCGATTCAACATACATGTGTACAGTTACAGATTTCCCTTTCTTTGTTCTTTCGTTCACCAAAGATACACTGAGGTGTTTGTGTCATCTGTGACCTCACTGAAAGATATGGAGATCAAAATGTAAATATCAGAATAAAACAACAGCTGAAGAGCAGATGATGATGATGATGATGATGATGAAGGCTATTGGGATTTCCTCATATAGTGTGTTTAATCGTAGACAAACCCAGTCTGAAACTCTGTGGATTTACATAGAATTCTAATTCTGCATAGAATTCTAAGTTCTATGCAAATTTCTGGCACAATTTATAGCAATATTTTGAGAATATATAACCAGTGGGGTTCAAAACTCAGAGATCTCACAGAAAAATACAGCTGTTTGTTTAAAATGATTTCATGTTTATGCTTACACACACACACACACACACACATATATATATATATGAAATAATATTATAACATTATAACAAGTGCTGTCAAACGATTAATCACAATTAATCACATCCAAAATAAAAGTTTTTGTTTACATGATATATGTATGTGTTCTGTGTTTATTTATTATGCATATATAAATACACACACATACAGTATATATTCTGAAAATATTTACATGTATATACATTTATATATTTATACTATTACATTTCATATTATACATAAATATATTTAATATTCAAACAACATATTTTTCTTAAATATATACATGTATGTGTTTATTTATATATACACACTAAAAATACACAGTACACACTCATATTATATAATCAAAAACTTATTTCGGATGCAATTAATCGTTTGGCAGCACTTATAATAACATAACATTTTCTGTTTTTAAAATTCGTTTATTTCCAGGTTTAAATTAGAATTTGAAAATGGCAGATTCTCAGATTTTTAAATCCCTCTGGTATGTGTACACCATATATTGATACATACTGAGTATTGTCAGTTTCATTTAACACATTTGACCATGTTTCGTGTTTTTACTCGTGTGCAAATCCATGTTTTCTTCACAATGAGCACAGAAGTGTGAACAGGCTGTATGTTCTGTCTGTAGGTCACTCAGTGTCATCTACCTCACAGTGTGTGATGGTTTTACTCGTGTCCACTGTTGTACGATGGGTCATGCTTGTGGTTTTTATTTTGTTAAATTAGATGTATCTGTTATTTCAGAACCCCGTCTGTTTGAAAGAAGACCACATGGGTGTGTTGTGTGTGTGTGTGTGAGACCTGAATGTACTGATTGTGTGAATGCTGCTCTCTGTTCATGAACTGATCTGAGATCTGCATCATGAGAAGCTCTCGGCGAGCGTCACAGACTCTGGTAGGATGTTACTCGTGGGTGTGTAGCGAAGGATCTCCCTTTAAGTGAAATTCGTGCCTCTGAGTAATTGAAATAAAAGTGCTACACTATCTCAGAGCCTGTGAGTCTTGATTTCAGTGCTTTCTGACTCATTTCATCTCGATGCACAGGAAGAAGAAGTAGCTCCAGGAATTATGCAACGGGGGAATTTTGCAGAGCATTTCAGTGTAGGTGGGTAGATTAAACATTATTCTGAAACGATTTTAAACAAAAAATAGTAAAATCTTTAAAAAAAAAAAATCTTTGTATAATTATTATATATGCAGTTTGAGTATGAGCTTAAATTATCATGATTGCATTGTGTGTGTAGCCTTGTCTGCATTAAAACATTACAATAAAAAAAAAAGTTTTGCATGTATCCAACACCAGGTGGCGCTAAAATAGTGGCTTTAAAGTCAAAGTAAAGGTGTGGGTTCAGTCCAGCTGCAGATACTGGTTGTGTTTTACTGTCTTTTTTTTTTCTATTTAAATGCATTTATTGACTTTTGACTGTCTGAGGTCTAGAACCATCAGCCAAATCAATATTTGTTCTTTGTTTTGTTTGGTTTCAGGATACATGAATACACAATGTAAAACCTGCCCAACCCATGTATACTGTATATACTCCTATTTTTTCAGTATTTTTTACTAAATGTAAATTTTATAATCCTATTGTTTAAGAATAGTTGTGTGTGATACTAATAGGATTAATTCCAAATGATGATTCCATAGCCTTCCTGTATTGCAATCTCTTTCTAAAGCAAATGTTTACCTGCCAATTCATGCTAATCATTATATGAGCCAAGCAGAGTTTGTTTGTGCAGTCTCAGTGATCACTATTATTCAATAGAACACAGTGTATATAAAACAATACATCCCCGTGTGTTTTAGGGTCTGTTTCACACTCACGTGAACATCACATGATCCACAGCATCTCACAGTCAGATCAGAGACACGAGCGGCTGATTAAATCATTTAGAACAGAGTTAAAGACAAACATACTGGGTAGAAAGTTATCTGATACCCATAAACTCACATGCAATGAATATAAAAGAGTGCATTTACACTTAATTTTTTTAAATTCTTTTCATTAATGCTACTATTTCCAGCAACAATGAAGAGTGAGTTGTGAGCTCTTCTGATGAGGTGCGATGAGAAGGTCACAGGTCAAAGTGAAGTTAATGTGTTTCTGAGACTGTCTGTCCAGTGATTAATCATCCTCCTCCTCCTCCTCAGTTCTGCCACAAGCGAGTTTTGGAACATGCAAAAACAGGGCCGTTATTGACTCACTGCTACTGTAATTTCCATCTGAATATTGACTCATGGGGAGGTTTTGGAAATAACGATGCACTGTTTAGTGCTGTGTGATATTTTAATCTCGAGCACAGACACTCAAAATGTATTATCTTAATATGTCATTGGTTTATTATACAAACTAATCCATGATAAACTATTTAAAATATTAAATATATATTTTTTTTGTTATTTTATATTTAATATGTATTATATAATATAGAATATTTCTGTCTTTATGTGCATTTGCACATATATACATTTTTTATTTATTTATTTATGTATTTTTTTTTTACCTTCTGTTGCTCTGATAGTCAATATGATCCCTTTATTGTATGCTTTGCCGTTTATTAAATGTTATTAACCTAATAATAACTCATTAGTCATCTCCTCGCTGGGTTATTGTGTTTCCATTCACGCAGTCACTGTCTCCCGCTGTGATCAAAAGAGCTGTATTCAGAATTCCGCTGCCTTTTCCAATCCCACTACGGCGCAGGCTTTGCTTATGAATATTAATCGTCCAACTACGCTGTTGCTTGGTAACCTTCACGGCGTCCTGTTACGTAACGTATTTAATATTCACAAACCACGCCTGTGCCGCTTTCCGATTGGCCAGCAGACCCAGCGCCCACCCGCCGCCAGCCAATCAGATAGTCCTCTTTGTCGAACGTCACTCTGCGTAATTAATATTCACGCAGCAAGCCTTCGCGATAGTAGGATCGGTGACTCTGGCTGTGAAGGGGTTAACGGGGAGGGCGGAACTCCGCGCCGGCCGCAGTAGATGATCGCAATATATTGATAGCGAGAGGTACAGAGACGCGACAGCGCACGGAGGAACGTTTTGGAAATACTATTTGGATTTAATTTGCACTGTGACGCGCACGCATTGACCTTGCGTTCGCGTCTTTCTGGATGATACAGTGACGCGTCGCGCAGATTCCGAAGCGGATACAAATGCATCTGTGAATGTATCGCGTGCGTTCAAACCGGGATCGCTTACAGATGCGCAGTGTGCAGGTGGATGATGATGATGATTGAGGAATGAATAATTATTGATTTACAGAGGTTTTACACAGCTGGGAGGAACCCAAAGGCGCAATGGTCATAGTTCATGCATCAGGGTTCGAACCCGCACCCGCCGGGTCACCCGCCTCCGGTGTGTGAGCATCCGCGCGCGACAGTCATGTTGCCCGGGGTGGGTGTGTT
Source organism: allo-octoploid hybrid of Carassius auratus x Cyprinus carpio (assembly GCA_024542945.1). Classification (NCBI taxonomy): domain Eukaryota; kingdom Metazoa; phylum Chordata; class Actinopteri; order Cypriniformes; species allo-octoploid hybrid of Carassius auratus x Cyprinus carpio. The sequence continues at coordinate 900,665 of CM045082.1, forward strand.
CGGCACCAGTCTGACCACCCGGGTCATCATCCCCCTGCTGAAGAACGAGGGCTTCTCGGTGAAGGCGCTGTGGGGTCGCACGCAGGAGGAGGCGGAGGAGCTCGCGCGCGACATGAACGTGCCCTTCTGCACTAACCGGATCGATGACGTGCTGCTGCATCCGGATGTGGATCTGGTGTGCATCAACCTGCCTCCGCCGCTCACGAGACAGATCGCCGTTAAGACTCTGGGTGAGTGGCACACTGTTCCTCTGATGGTTCTCATGAAGCTGCGCGCGTGTCAGATCTTGTTTCTGTCAGGTGTGGCTTTAATAAAGTATGACTACAAAAAAACAGACTGATTGCTTCACCAGCCGTTTCATCATAACTGTGTTTTTTTTGGTCATTAAGAAACCCACAATAGTGCAACTGACATTCATAGACTGGAGCATAAAGTCTGAACCAGTTCATCACACTTACATTAGTAACATCTGAGAGAGCTGCTACCTTAAATAAATCAATATATAGCCATAGTTTTTCACTTTTAAGAGCATTTATTACTATTATTTATTTATTTTTCACTGAGGATGTAATAAGTGTGATCTTCTATAAAAATTTAGAGGTCGAAATCACTGATTTAAGACGTTCAGAACATCTTGGTTGTTTTTATAAGACAGCAGTGAAATCAAATAGAGAGCGAATGAAGAATGAAGAAGGCCACTTGTGTTTCCTGCTTCTCAGATGTTTCTCCTGAGAAAAAGACTGATGTCACGTGTCTCCGGATGAGTTTCAGAAGACATCTCAACAGTGTCTTTGCAGTCTGAGATCTCAATCATTTCTCATCAAATAATATTCACTTTAAAGCTCTGTATTCTTACCGGACGATGACGTGCTTGTGTTTTATTCTTCAAAGAAATTTTAGCAGAAGCGTTTGCGATGCAGGTGATACTTCTACGTTTTTCTCTGTGGCATCTCCTGAGCTGTGCAATAATCTTTTTCTGTGAGGATGTACCATGTTCTAGATCTGCTAGAGGTCGGAGTGACTGGTTCAGGATCTTCAGAAGCTTTCCAGCTTGTGTTTTTGTCCGTTGCTCACTCATGTTTTGGTTCTGGAGACTGAGACGGCAGACTGACATTTGCAGGTGTCCGGTGACGGTCAGAAATAACCTGTGAGAATTATTCATCTCTGGGATCAGGAGCATGAGCCCAAAATAACCTCAGACGGGGACCAGAAACAGAGCGGATTATTCTCCTCAGTCTTTCTTCTGTCACGTCTCTCTGTGCTGAAATACCCAACAACAGCATTACATTCAGAAACAGCAATAAATCACTCAATTTTTACATTTTCTGAAGAACACATGAGCCAAGTTTGTCTTAGAAATGTGAGTAAATGAGTGAATCACTGTTGATGTATTTCCTCTTAATAGCAGTGTTGTCCTTCTGGTCAGGTTCAACACGTTCTCGTCATCTAGCCGTGATTTATCATGATAAGAAGCTCATAAGTCTTCATTATACTCGGAGATTGTTATCTGCAGAGCTTGATTGCGGTGATAAAAACACGTCACACGGGTTTCCATGCACTCCCAGGACAACATGTTTACCTTGTGCTTATAAAGGTCTTGCTGTAGAACCGAAATAGATACGCTTTCCATTGTTTTATTAGGCTGTGTGTTGTAGAATCTGGTGCTGGATTAGTTCACAGTCAAAGTTTACTCTGGTCAGGGTTGATAAATGTGTCAGTAAACGAGGTAAAGGACCGTTGTGAGTGTTCAGCTCTGAGTAAACGTACTTTAGAGCAAATATTTAAGCTGTGCTCGTGTCCATGTGTTCAGCTAATCCGTTTAAAACCGAAAGATTGATTTTTCTAGCTTTTTCTCATTAAGATAATGTTAAAGCGGGGAAAGAGGATCTATTTCGGTGTTTTATATTAACCGAGTGCACTCCATCAAATCTAGTGTGCTGCCTAAATAGACAGCATTTTAAAGGGATAGTTCTGAAAATTTACTGTAAATTCAGTCGCCCTCAAGCCTTCCAAGATGTAGCTATCTTTTTCATTCAGTAGAACAGTAAAGAAGATTTTTGGTGATTCAGAAAATGCAAGTCAATTGCTACCGGCACTTTGAGAGTCAAAAAAGTATATCAAGGAACTCAACATTAATACCCGTGTCTCCTGATGATATATTGAAGTCTTATGAAGCGAAATGATCAGTCGCTGCAAGAAACTGAAACTTATTTAGAGTTATTTACATTATTACCTGTGGGCTAATCCAGAGCCTCAGGCAGATGGGGAAATACGATTCTTTTCTGTGAACTGATTCTTTTGAAATGGAGCACTGAATACATTCATCATAGGATCAGATAAGCTCTGTTTCGGCTCATTTGGAGTCGGAGTGACTGTCAGGCGTCTGAAAGTGAGTTTTGATTGAGTAACTTGTAGATCTGTGCTGCTCGAGCTGCGTCCAGTCCGATTTGATGAGCAGGTTCAACTAGTTCACTAAACAGAATCGGTTCAAAAGAATGATTCGTTCGTGAACCGGACATCACTCCGAGTCCGGACCGTTTGCCTGAGGCTCTGCATTACAGGTAATAATGTTGTAAATAATGTTCAGTTTGTTTGCACAGACTGATCGTTTCGCTTCATAAGACCTCAATATATCATCAGGAGCCACAGGGATTCATTATGTGTTCCCTGTATGTGCTTTTTTGACTCTCAAAGTGCCGCTAGCCACTGACTATTATTGTCTGAATCACCAAGGAGCACAGTTTCACCTAAAAATCTTTGTTTTACTGAAGAAAAAAGTCACCATCTCAGATGGCCTGAGGGTGAGTACATTAACAGCAAATCTTTATTTTTGGGAGAACTTTCCCTTTAAAGCAACATAGGCACTTTTCCCAGTTGTTGTAATGAGATAATAGTCATCTTTCTCATCTCATGATGATCAGATGCACTGACAGCAGCTGCACTGAAGTATAAACAGGCAGATTTCTCATTCAGAAACTAGTTTGAAAGCTGACTTCCTCTTTTGAAGGTTTTCAGCTCACGCGTCGCCCGTTTACTCTGTGTGCCGCGTCGATAAGGATAATGAGCAGGAATGTGAGCGGGGCGGGAGTTTGAGCTGAAGATCAGATAAATGAGATTGAACCTAGAGACAGAAACACATGTGAAGTCACTCAACAGGAGCCTGATGCAACTTGATTGCAAATCGTGTGTGAATCACATACAGCGTTCCTGTCTGGGCTGTGTTTGAGCGGGTCACTGAGGGGAAGTCTGGGAAGCTGCTGCATGTTTCTGAAGGCATTCTTCCTGGAGGGTCATCTGAGGGCAGTGACTGCAATTTAAAATGCAATTATATATATATATATATATAAGGTTTGCTGTTCATGTTTGTAGTGCTGCAAAAAAATTTGACCCGACATTTATATCAATATGAAAATAATAATAATAATCAACTAGCTGTAAAAGGGTTTGAGTGTGCATTAACTGCATTTTTAAGTTTGTGATGGATTTAGATTTGTAAATAATAAAATAAATATAGTATTATTATACATTTTTAATGTTGTCGTTTATTGGATTGATTTTTTATTTTTATTTTGAAGAAGATAAGACAATGAGTGATTGTGAGTTTGCGTTTGGTTTAGTTGAGACCTCTATTTCATCCTCCATTTTGGCTGTTGAATGATGTGCCGATGCAGTCCTCTATCAGGTCCTCTTCTCCTCTCACTCTGTTTCACGGCCTGTGCTGGCTCTTAGTGTTTCACGAGCAGGGGATTCTGAAAGCAGAGCTCTAGTGGCTCTAGTGGAATACATTAGCATTTCCAGTTCATCTGTCCCACAGGATTGATCAGCTTCACTGTGTGTGTGTGTTAAAGCAGCAGCGTCTCTGAATGCATTCTCAGTCGCTACACACACTGAAACTACACACTAAATGTTTTTCTTAAATACTTGATAGTTCAGAGAAAGATTTTTGTAATAATCCTGCCTTAAAGTAATACAATATATTTTTTTTTTGGTATATATATTTAATATTTGTAATAATATTTAATATAACTATAATTATATAATAATTAAATAATATAATACAAGATGATAATAATATAATAATTAAATATAATAATCTGTAATTTTTTTAATAACAATAACTATTATTTATTTATTTATATATATATATATATATATATATATATATATATATATATATATATATATATATATATATATATATATATATATATATATAATTTAATAATCATATTGACATAACATTTTAGGCCCAGTTGTGCATGCTTACAAACAAGCACAACAAACCTGGTGTTCTTTCTTTATTAAAAACTGGAAAAAAAATCCCAAAATCATGCATCCCTAATATTCATATATTTTAATTTCATTCATATAATATTATATTCTAACATTCTAATATTGCCAAATTGTGTTTTCTTATTGCATTTAATATCCCCCTCCTCCCTCAAAAATCATGCAGACCGATTTCAAAAACAATAAAACGAAATAGTTTTGTACTGAAAAAGGAATGTGAGTCCCCTTTATGAGACCTTTGTTATTGCTTGCTAAGGATTTATTTATATTAATTACATTTATTTACAATTTGACATGGATGAAAGCGAGGCTGTGAGGGATAGACGTAATCTTGTAAATCTTCTTGTTCTTTTAATTGCCGCTGCATCAGAAATGCATCTTTCCACAAAAGTCCCAAAAGGTTTGGTCTGTGAAAATGAAACCTGACACTGAACGACTTCTGAACAGATTGTGCACGATGCAGACACCCACAACAACAACAAGCCATGCCACTCGATCGGTCTCTCACTCTAAACATGTAGTTTATAGTAAAGCATATAATGCACGGTCACAGACTCGGTGAAGTGTTTTTGCTGTGATGTGATGTGATTGAGTCCTGCAGTGTTGTGTGTGTCGTGAGCCGTGCTTCTGCGGCGTGTCGGATGTCAAGCTGGCTGTCGTTCACCGGCACAAACAGACGCTCGCTCATCTTTGAGAACTGGAGGGAGCGTCTAAGAATAGAGCAGTGAGTCCATGATGTACAGTATGTGATGAATTATACTGTTTTCTAAAGGCAAAGGATGTCACAGCAGTGAGTATGTAGGGCCCTATGACGTTTTTTTTTTTTTTTCTTTTTTTTTTAAATGCTGTTTTTTCCAGTTTATTTTTTCTGGATTTGTTGTTTATTTATTTGATCTATTTAATCTATGTATGTATAATGAATATCTATTATATATGTTTATATCTTATATCTACTGAAACATATGCAATTTAACAACAAAAAATAATAGAAGTTTAACAAAATGTATAATTTTTTGGCACTATGAAATCCATTTTCCCACTCAAATTCCATTTTATTTTACAAAATTCTGTTTTTCTATTTTTATTTTTATTTTTCTGGCTTCTGTTTTAATGGTTAAATTAGATTTTAGTACTTCAAAAACATTTAAATTGCCTTTTTTAATAACCAAAAAGCAATTCTAATCAGCTGAATGAATACAATTTTAATAAAAATGGAATTTAAATGTAAAATTTTAGAATTTTGTTGCTAATTGTACAATAAAAAAAAATTAAATGATTTTAAAATATGCAGTTAATTTCTTGGCTGTAATAGTTTTGGCACATCTGTGTTATGCATTTGAGCTTGTGGCATAAAATTAAAAATTAATTTAAAATATTAGTAAAAATGAAATAGTATCTCTTTAGTTATTCTAAAATAACACTGGTGTTAATGCAGTAATTCACTAAAAATGCATTTTTTTTTAACAATAATAGGACCCTATGAAGTCCAGAAATCCTGTGTTTACTAGATTTATGATTTAATACAAATTTATTATAAAAAATGGTGGTAATCAAATGAAGGCCAAAACACTTTTTCAGAACTGATTTTTCTTTTTTTTTAATGTAATCAAATCAAAAAATGTAACGCTTCCGTTTATGTTTAGTCCAAAAGAAGTGCTGCACAAAAGACAATGACATTTTATTAATAATTTTTTTATTATTATTATTCTTACTTTGAGAAGCACAGTCTACTGTTCAATACTAAGATATTTCTTTCACTATTTCTTCAACTTTAACCAAGCTTATTTTGACGGTAGTGCATTTAGTGATTCAACACAACCCTAATGTTCATTGATTCATCCAAAGTTTGTGAATTTTACAGTAAATTCTAGTCTTAATTTTCCACATCATGTAAATGCAGTGCACTGTGAATGTGTAGGTTTCGCCAGAGACGTCTGATTCTAGTCCTTCTCAAATGACTGCTGTTTCTCCATCTGAACACCTTATTAAAGGTCTTTCAGGTTCCTCACAGCATGACTTCCTTCATATGGTCTATATATGGTGTGAGACGGTCCCGTTCCCATGCTTCTGCTGAATACGGACGCTTGTTTGGGGAGACCCTGGCTCCACTATTAACATGCTAATGTCTGCTGAGAGAAACGCTCTCTGAGTCCTGTGAAATTCTCTTTGTTCGCTCCGATGAATCGCTTTCAGTTGCTTTCTCTGCGCACTGACAAGTGAGCATTTCTGAGCTCCTCATGTAGGGTTGATCTGTGACTGAACACACACTAGTGCACTGCTGCAGGTTTGCACTTCATTTCTCAGCTGAAGTAGTTTTGGTTCGTCTGGGTTTTGTGCATTTGAGCTTGTGACACTCAGTAAATAAAGGCCTTTCTGCCTTATTGCATATGTTTGATATCGTATATAATGTAAGTTTGTAAGACAATAATTTACATGTTTTACACTCTCGTTTCTGCAAACATTATCATACAACTCATTGATGTTTTATATGTGTATCTCTCTGTTCATGTGATGTCAAACTTAAATTTTCCTACATTTTAACTAAAACTAATACTATAAAATGCATTTCCATTACTTTTAATAAAATAAATTTTAACTGAAATAAAATTATATATATATATATAGTATTGTTTTAAGTTTACAGCATGTACTAAAATAACTAAAAATAACTGAATTAAAAATGAATAAAAAGTTTGTATACATATTTTTTGAAAACATTAAAAATGGCAAAAACACAGCAAAATTATTAAAACTTTAACTAAAATTTTAACAGAAAATATAAAATTAAAAATTAATTTTAAACATTAAGAAAAAATGTAATAGTATTTCAGTTATACTAAAATAATAATAATGCAATAATCTAGTAAAAATGCAATCATCTAAATAAAATAAAGTATTGCATTTTTACTAGATTATTTCGAATTTAACTTGTTTTATTTCAGCTAGTTTCCAAGGTAACATTTGTCTTTTTTATTTAGTTACTGAAATACTAGCTTGTACTAAAATAACAAGCTGAAATAAAAAAATAAAAAAATGTAATTAAAAATGGCAAAACACACAGCAAAATTATTTAAGCTTTAACTGGAATTAAAATGAAAACAGAAAATATAAAATTGAAAAGAATTCAAAATATTCAAAAACCTTTAATGGTATCTTAATTATACTAAAATAACACTGGTGTTGAAGCAACAGTCAATTAAAAATGCAATAATATATATAAAATAAAATATTTTACAAATTTAAACTTTTTTTAATTGCTCATTTTCATTTAGTTTATGTACTAAAATAACTATGACTTAAATAAAAATGTCTAAAAAAAACTAGATAAAAAATGAACAACAAAATTACTAAAACTTTAACTAAAATTAAATGTAAAAAAATAATAAAAATTCATTCCAATTATAAAAAAAATGTCATAGTATCTCAATACTAAAATAACACTGATGTTAATGAAATATTCTAATAACTGTTAAACATAAATATTGGTTAAAACTGTCCATTTTAGTTATGTGTGATGTTATATGTAAAGCTTTTTGATTTCATGGCAAATAATGCCAGGTTTCACATACAGCTGAGCCGCATGCACTCTCACTTCCTGTGGTTTGTGACTACTTCCTGTCCTCTGGCACTGGAGAAGGGTCTAAGTGGGGGTGGACTCATGCTACCTTTCCACAAGTGGTTAAAGTTGCTCTAACATCCTGGTGACATGGTGTGATGTCACAGGAAATGAGAAACAGGAAGTGTAATGTGAATAGCAGACTTTCATGCTGTCATTGACTTAATAAGGCAAAGAGTTCAAACCGCATTCATGCCACAACGTCTGATAACAACATCCTTCCTGATCACAGCGTCCCCTTTTATGGAAGTTGTGCAAAATTTGAAAAACTGTTGAAATATATATGTGTGTGTGTGTGTGTGTGTGTGTGTGTGAGTGTATACATATATATTTATATATATGTATATGAATATATATATATATATATATATATATATATATATATATATATATACACACACACACAAATACTGTTGAGTATTATTGAGTAAAGTAATGCATAGATAATTATGAGATAAGGAATTAATTTCCATAAAGCCAGCTTATGATTTGCATGAGTATATATTTTAGTCTCTCGTTATTATGTAAAATTATGAATTTAAACGTAATTGTTTATCATTATGTAAACTGTAAAATAGATTTTTTATACACTATTTTTTAAAGAAAATACTTTTTTAAAGTTTAAAAAAAAATGTATAATATATTTTATTTTTTATATGTATATATAAATTTAATTAAGTGTGTTACTTGCCGTATCTTTATACTTAATTAATTGTGAAATTCACTAGCAATTTCTGATTGAAAATTCTTTCAATCTAAATCCTACACCAATTTCTTTTTTTTACATTTAATATTTTAATATGAGTTTAAATAGTTTAAAATCAAATACTTTTATACTGTGCAGGATTCAGTATTATATAAGTTTTAATCATTTTCTGAATAAATGCTGAATTATTTAGCATTTTTATTTCAATTGTGTGTAAAAGTGTGCATATATGTGCCAGTCTAATCACATTCTGTGTACAGAGTAGTATATACTGCATACAGCAGAACTAGTGTGAGTAGTGTGCTGTTCTGAATATACAGTGAATGAATGAAACTTTTCCAGACATGTCTAAATACACCGTCTGGTTTTGCACCAAATATAGTCGTGTAAGAAACGTTCTTGTTGATTTAGCAGAAAGCCCTCGCTCCTGATGAGTTGAAGTGCTTTGCAATTAAGTTCAGTAATGAAGGTTTGACTCCTACAGACGAGGAGTGTGTGTGTGCTGCTGACAAAAACAAAGAGAACCAAACCCAAACTGAGCTGCCAATCAAATGACAGCACACTCGGGCCGCTCGCCGTGACCTTTGACCCGGCGCGCTCAGATAAGGTGAAATTTCAGCCGGACTATGCAAACAGTCGTCTTTGCATGCACTGAACACAGCAGTGATAGTCAAATACTGGTTTCTCATGACAGATAAACACTATCTACAGCACGACTTCCAGGAATCAATAAAACCAGCAACAGAGTGCAGAAATGAGAGCGAGCCTAGAGTAAAGAAATATACTGGTGATTAAAGTGCACCTATTATGGGTTATGAAAGGTTCATATTTTGGTTTGGGAGTCTCCAACAACACGTTGACATGCATGCAAGGTCAAAAAAACACTTTCGTTGTCTTATAATATGCATTTATTTTTACCTTACTTGCTCAACGACTCCCACACGATTTTTTTAACGATTAATTTTTCCAAACCCCTCCTTTGCGTGACGCTGATCTGCTGTGATTGGTCTAATTTCTATGTCATTATGCGTGTAATGCCTGATAAAGCAGTGTTTGTGAGCGCAGTGCTGCTTTATGTACAGCGTTACTGGGGAAACCGCTATTTACCCGCTTCAAAAGCGGCACCTAGTGGCAAAGAATGAATTTGCATTTTCATTCTGACCAAGATGAACGTCAACATGAAACGGCTTGGGATTCGTTTTAAAAACGACTCGTTTCAATGATTCAGAGTCGACTCTTTCTTTTGAGAGACAATAACTTTATACACGGTGCACTTTCAGATTTAAAACTTTGCAGGATGTTTTCATTCACTTAGAGTTGTGTTATAAACTGCATGAAAGATCAAAAATTTCACAAAAGGGGCACTTTAAAGGAAAAGTTTACCAAAAAAAATAAACTCCTCAGGTCCTTTCAAACTTGTCTGACTTTCTTCCACCGAGAAAATTAGGTATTTACATAAAGGTAAATCTGTGTGACCACCACTATGAAGTTGTTAATTTATATATAAATTAGTGTGCTGTCGTTTGATTGGCAGCTCAGTTTGGGTTTGGTTCTCTTTGTTTTCGTCAGCAGCACACGCACACTCCTCGTCTGTAGGAGTCAAACCTTCATTACTGAACTTAATTGCAAAGCACTTCAACTCATCAGGAGCGAGGGCTTTCTGCTAAATCAACAAGAACGTTTCTTACACGACTATATTTGGTGCAAAACCAGACGGTGTATTTTAGACATGTCTGGAAAAGTTTCATTCATATATATATATATATATATATATATATATATATATATATATATATATATATATATATATATATATATACTTAATTATAATACACTTAATTATGTTAATTAATTTAAGTATTTTTATTTATTTTTAGTTTAAATATTAAAATGTATTTAGTATAAACATTTATCATACATTTATTTATGTGTATATTTATAGCTTTTTTTGTTACATATTTATATTTTTAGTATATACTGTATATTAATACAATGTATTTTATTTTTATTTTTTATTTTTTTTTGTCAATTTTAATGTTTGTGTGTCTTTAAATATACATATATATATGTGTGTGTGTGTGTGTGTGTGTGTATGCATGTATATCTGCACATTTATATATATATATATATATACACACACACACATACAATAAACAGCATGTATATAATGCATGTAGATAAATAAAATAATATTACACACACGCACACACATGTGTATATATATACATTACTATAAGTGCTGTAAATGTGCAGAGGATCACACACAGGTTCCTGTAGCAGCTCAGTGAAATGTATTCAGTGAGAAACACAGAGGTGACCTTTATCTGACTGACTGTGGATGTGTTTGGATTTAGAGTCGTGTGAGTGGTGGTTGCCATGCGGAGTGTTGTGATTGGTTGCCATGGCAATGTTAGGTGGTTGCTAGGGTGTTCGGGATGATTGTTTACAGGCTGTTTACTGAAAAGAGCCGAAGATGTGATTCAGATCAGGATTTTGTCATGCAGCAGGTGAAGATCTTATTCTGGAAGTCTCCAGAAACGGTTATGGTTCAGTAACAAGCAACAAAATCTGACAAGCCAGCAGTGAATCTATTCTCAGAAACAGCTCCATCACATCATGATGAACCAGAGAAGTGCAGGAGTGATTGTTGTGAGTGTGTGTGTGTCGTAACGTATCTGAGCAGGATGAGATGATCCTGATCTTCCCAGTGCTGCGTCATCATATCAGGACAGACTGAGATTAGATTGCTGAGAGTCGTCAGGACGGATCCATTCATGAACACAAGATGCAGCCTGCCATCAGTGAATAACCCTGAGTCAACATGAAACCAAAACTCAAGCAGTTCACTTCCAGACATTACTACAAGACATTCGAGACACATTAGATATACTGTATGTGCAGTATTACTATTGCAGTATATACTATGTGCAGTATATACTCTGCTCAATACTGTATATAGCAACTCCACTGTACATTCTGTAAATCATAGCTTCACTTACTCTGCACTTATATGTATATAAAACACTATATTCTTGCACTTCTGGTTAGATGCTAACTGCATTTCATTAGCTCATAAATTTGAATCTAATCTAATCTAATCTAATCTAATCTAATATATATATATGTGTGTGTGTGTGTGTGTGTGTGTGTGATTTGCTACATGTTTGATATATTTTTTGTAACAAGTTTTATTTTTTGTTATTTATATATAATAAAATTATATAAAAATATAATCTGTTTATCATGATTTTTTATACAATAAATATTATTTATTATGTATAATATATTTTTACATTTTTATAATACTTTATTTATTTTATTTGTTGATAATATATATGTTTGTGTGTGTATATGCATATATTTTGTATTTATTTTGTTATTTTGTGATTTATTTTATTTTATTTTGTATATATAATTAATTAATTTATTTAATACATATATGTGTGTGTGTGTATTGATTGATTATAACTTTTTATCATTACACACACACACACACACACACACACATATATAATATATATATATATATATATATATATATATATATATATATATTTATTTATTTATTTATTTATTTATTATACATTTTATGTATTTATAAAATGTATATTTATGTATGTATTTATTTATTGTAAATATTAATCATTATCATAATTTGTATTATTAATTGTACATATATATTGTGATTAATTTATGGATTCATATATTATTTTGTTATGTAATTTTTTATTTTTTTACGCAATATACATTTGACAGTTGTATTGAGCAGAAATGACAGGAGTGATGGAGCGTGTCCTGAAAGGGACTTACAAAATCACAATGATGAGGAATGTACTGAGACACAATAGAGAGACGCACTACATCATGACAAGAGATGACAGAGTCAAATAACCGTCCGGCGGGACACAGCCGTAATGTCCACAGAGAGACACCGTCCTCACGCCTGCAGTAATGACCTCCTCAACACTACAACAACAACAACATCTTCACTCACACTGTCTTTGTTCTGATGCGTTTGCTCACCGATTAATTTGAGATGGATGGCTAATTGTGTCCGTGCATTTGCATGAAAAAGAATTACAAGCAGCTCCAGAATAACAATGTGTTTGAGTGTCCCTCCGGTGATTCATGAGTGTGATCTGCAGCGCCTCGTTGCTGTTGTTCTGTGTGTGGCTTTAATCAGATCTGGATAACTGCTCCTCTGAGACTCTCAGACCTCCTGACAGCAGATCAATGCCTTTTGTCTTCCTTCAGCTGAGGTGAAAGAGCAGTTTATGACAGCACAGCAACAGAGATGCTATTTTAAAGGGATTTTGCATTTGCACTTATATGTCACTGACTCACTGGGGTTTTTGCTTGTAATCAAACACATCTGATGTGCAAGATTTAAAAGGTGATACTGAGTTGCTGACATGTTTGACACAATAAGTTCAGCTATTTATTTTATTTATTTATTCATATTATAAACATCATACATTTTTATTATTGTGTTTATTTTTTATTTATATTTTTATATTTATTTTTGTCTATTTCATGTTATTTATTTGTTATAAATATAATTTTTATTATATATTTGTTATTTATTTGTTATACATTTTATTTATTAATTACAACATTTCTTTGGTGACCCAAAAATAGCCATCTTCAATTTTAACATGAACATTAGAAATCAAGAAAACCCCAAGAAACCCCAAGTTTTCCCGTTTTTATTTATTCATTAGTTTATTAGAAATGTCATTATTATTTAATTATTTATTATAATAATCATAAATGTTTTTATTTAATTACATATATTTTATTTATATATTTCTATGTATTAATTTGTATACATTTATTTTTATTCTAAATATCTATCATATTTTTTATATCTAATAGTTTTATATTAATTTTGAGTTTATAATTAAATAATACAGTATTTTCATCATAAATTATATTTATTATTTATGCATTTTTTCTAAATACCTATTATTTTTTTATTATATATAATAGTTTTATATTAATTTTAATATAATTAAATAATATATTATTTTCTATTATTAATTATATTATTATGTATAAATATATATTATATTTTTATTATATATATAATACTTTTATATTAATTTTAATATAGAATTAAATAATATATTATTTTCTATTATTAATTATATTATATTATTATGTATAAACATCTATTATATTTTTATTATATATAATACTTTTTTATTTATTTATCTATTTTTTTTTTTATTTCTTTATAACAAAAATCAAGTAATTATTTTTGCGAATCCATTAATTGATGCAAAAATGACCATCTTCATTTTTAAAATCAGCAGCATCAAGACTGTCCCCAGAAACTGTTTTCCAGCTGAACTCTAGTAAAGGAATGAAGTTGTTCTGTCGAGTGTGTGTGTGTGTGTGTGTGTGTGTGTGTGTGTGTGTGTGTGTGTGTGTGTGTGTGTGTGCGCGTCTGGTTTCTTGTGAGACTCTGAATCCTGAGCAAACATCTCTGCAGACTCGTCCATCACGGCTCATTCTCATGCTAATGCTAACGGATGACGTCTTGGCTTCAGTCAGCACTAAACTCTTGTTTATCAGCGTGTGTTGTTGCACATCTATTCAGCCCAGCAAACTGGCAGGAATGGCTCTTTCTCTGTCCTCACTATGACTTCTGTCTTGTTTTGTGGTCAGTATTTCTGGTGGCTCAATAGCACACAGTTAGAAACTCCTGGAGAACACCTCAGTCCTGGACGTCTCATTTAATCAAACAGTGCTGGTGTCTGTCCTCAAACACATCAATGCAGATGAAGTTTCACAGGCTTTTTAAAAGCCAAAACGCCTCTTGATTCGTCCCTGAATATAAACACAGTCACATGATCACCTGAAACAGTCGGCTCATTGTTTTGCGGCGATGTTGTTTAATGTTTTTGAAAGTTTTCGTGACGCAGGACAATCAGACGTGGAAATCACACAGAGATGGCAAGTGATTATCTGCAGCTTCTTGGTTTTGATTGTTCATTCCCGGCGGATGGAAGTAGATGGAGAGCATTGTGAGGAATATAGACCTGGGCTGCGTTCACAATGGCTTACTACTGTAGTATACTACGCTATTTCTGCAGTATGCAACACACCAGGGTTTTACCTTTCTGTTCAATTCCTGAATTTGAACTGAGGAACGAGAAAGGATGCAGAAGCGGGTTATTATTGTAAACTAAAATTAAAACCAAAAACAAACAAACAAAGAAAGTTAATTGAAATAAAACAAATATTGACTGAAATGGAATAAAATATTTACGGTTATAAAAAAAAAAATATATATATATATATATATATATATATATATATATATATATATATATATATATATATATATATATATATATTTATATATATTTATTTATTTATTTATTTAAGTTGATGTACTAAAAAAAATAAAACTGAAATAAAAAATATAAAAACTAAAGACAAATAATAATAATAAAAATGGCAAAAACAACTGAATTACTGATACTTTAACTAGAATTAACATTTCTCATTTTCATTTAGCTTAACACCTAAAACTAAATAAAGTTAATACATAAAAAAATTAAAAATTATAAGAATGTTTTTTTAAAAAAAAAATACTAATAAAAAGGCAAAAATACATAATAAATTTATTAAAACTTAAACTGAAATAACTATTTCTCATTTTCATTTAGTCTGACTCAGTGTACTAACTATAATAACTAAAAACTAAAACTGAAATAAAAATGAACAAAAACTCTAGACATTAAAAACAATACAAATGGCAAAAACACACCAATAAATTAATAAAACTTTTAAAACTTTAAATTAAAATGGAAGCAAAAGTAAGTATAAAAATAAAAACTTTAAAATAAATCAATCTTTGAAAAATATCTTTTAAAAATATATATAAAAAAATCTAATTTAAATGTAATATTGAAATCAACTGATATTCATATAAATGCAATGTATAGATATTTAGCTGTGCAGTGTAGTGTTCAATGTTGACTATAAAACAGTTTAAAATGCCTTAAAGTTTTATAGGCCTTGATGATGGATAGTTGATGAGTCGATTTTTACCATGCTATTTGTTTTCACCGCTTTTTGAATTGTAAAACAAGAATATTTTACGTTTATTTGCAAATTGTAAGTCCAAAATTTCACACAACCTTAATGAGAGATTTTGTGATATAGCTTACTGTTCAGCTTGAAGTGATTTTCATCTGCAACCCATTTTACCTTATAAAGTGTGTATTTCTGAGTGAGGATGTTGAGTGAGATGAATGCAGGATGTGGTTTGATTTTTATTGATCAGGAGATGATGTCAGCATTAAGTCAGAGCTGAATGAGATTTGCTGACTTGCGATTTGTTGCGTATGTTGCGATTTTTGACTTTATGTTGACAGTAAAAGCAGACCTGAGCACAAACACACATTCTTCATCTGCATGATGAGTCTCAGGATTTGATGAGTGTGTGTCATTCTGTCACATTGTGTGGTGTTTATTACTAATGTCTTCATAACTAGAGATCGGTATCTTTTATATTCGGTCATTTTGAGATTATCAGTTTTGGATGATAACCATGCTCCTTGATTATTTTATTTTATTTGTGAATTTTTAATAATAAAAAAAGCAAAATAGCATTTTATGCAAAGTAGATGTTAATTAAATTTTTCTAAATTTTCTTGATTCATATCGGTGTCATTTTTGTATTATTTATATACTGTTATACTGTTTCTTAACTTTTAGTTTTTTTTGTTGTTGTTGTTATGTGCTTTTGTTTTTATTGTCTTTAATATTTATTTTAATTTTAGTTATTTTCATTTTAATTTTAGTTTTATTAAATTTAGTGCTTCAACTTAGTTTTAATTTATATATTTATTATATATATATAATTTATTATATAATAATTTTTTTATTTATTTTTTTTTATTTTATGCAAAGATATATGTAATATATAATATAGCTATCAAAATCCAATGTCTTTATAACTAGAGATGAGTATGTTTTATATTTTATATATTTTTTGTCATAATTTATTTTAGTTTTAGTCACTTTGTTATGTGCTTTTGTTTTTTTTCATTTTCTTTAATATTTATTTTAATTTTAGTTATTTTCATTTCAATTTTAGTTTTATTAAATTTAGTGCTTCAACTTAGTTTTAATTTATATGATAATTTAAATTTATTTATTATCACTTAAGTTTTTATATTTTAAATTTGTTATTTTATTTCAATTAACAAAAACATAGTTTTTATCTAAAAAAAATTATATATTATCACTATAGATATTTAATATGTATATGATACATATATATAGTGTATTTTATATATTTTCAAATGATATCGAATAATATATGATATATTTTCTATATGATGCATACAGTATGATGCTATATGAAGTGTGTATTATTGTGTTCACACACCGATCGTGAGTGTATGATGTGTCTCAGCTGAGACTGTATTTGAATATTGTGTGTTGGAGCGTGTAGATGCTCGCTGTGATTAATGTGCCTGTGTGTGTGTGTGTGTGTGTGTGTGTGTGTGTGTGTGTGTGTGTGTGTGTGTGGCCGCTCGGATCTCTGCCATACAGATGCAGCTGTATCCTATCACACACACACACACACACACACACACACTGGTATGCTCTCTCATTCATGGCTTCAGACGGAGTGGAAATGTGAGATCAGCTGGACCTGTTTTACTGGCTCTGGTTTGGATGTGTGTTAAAGCCTGAGGTGAAGGGTCAGGTGGAAACCCCAGCGCTGACACACGTTCACACGTCTCACTCGGTTTG
This sequence comes from allo-octoploid hybrid of Carassius auratus x Cyprinus carpio, assembly GCA_024542945.1. Taxonomy (NCBI): domain Eukaryota; kingdom Metazoa; phylum Chordata; class Actinopteri; order Cypriniformes; species allo-octoploid hybrid of Carassius auratus x Cyprinus carpio. The sequence goes on from CM045082.1 coordinate 918,055, forward strand.
AGTTTCCTGGAAACGTTGTTCTTGTTCCATATAGTCAGTGCATTGACAGCACAGTAATAAGACTGCATTATCATCAGTGTGACAGTCACAGCTTTTATCTAGAAAACTCTCTGATATAAACTAACATCTCCAGGACTCAAGTGACCATAAGTCTGACCAGGTTTCCTGATGACTAGAGCCTCTGCTCGTCATTCAAGCCAGTTATCACTAATACTACATCGACTGATAATTCATGCTTTTATGCCATGCAAATTTAAATATTTGGTTTTCTGTGATCGATCGTTTAAAAGTGAAAAATATGTCAGTAACATTATCCAGCTGCTGCTCTCCAGGAGAAGGCTTTATGCAGTGCATTGCTGTCATCATGAATTTGTTTTAATTTATTTATTTATTTATTTTTTTATGCAAATATATATGTAATATATAATATAGCTATCAAAATCCAATGTCTTTATAACTAGAGATGAGTATGTTTTATAATTGATCATTTTGAGATAACCCTGCAATGCTTGATTAGTTTTACTTTATTTTATTTTATTTGTACATTCTGAATAAAAGAAAAAAACAGCATTTTATGTAAAATAGACGTTCGTTTGATTTTCAAAAATGTCTATATAGTTATATTAAAAAATATATAAATCTATTATTTTAATTCAAAAGCAAAATTTTTATTTAAAGAACTATACATATACATATATATTTACATTTGCAAAATTCTGTTGCCAACAATATTAATATTTTTTATATTTCATAAAACTAAGAAAATATATATTTTTAAATAGTTTTAACAAAACACAGAAAATTCCTTTGCTAAAAATATTATATATAACTGTAAAATTATATTGTTAAAATTGTTTGTGTGTGTGTGTGTGTGTGTGTGTGTGTGTGTGTGTGTGTGTGTGTGTGTGTGTGTGTGTTTGGGGTAAGTAATCTGAGCCAGCAGAAAACTCTTTATTGTTAAACGCTGAACTAAATACTTTGTACAGAACAGATCTGATACAGTAAACCTGAACATGCTTTTGGAAAATATGAATCTTTTGACAGCATTCAGAGCCCATTTTATTTTCGTAATGTGTCATATTTCAGACTGAAACAGAATATTCCAGCAGAAAAAATGGGATGGATACAGGTGACGTCAGTCAAAAAGGAAAGTCATTACAGAGGGGATCTTTATGAAGCGTTTTAAAGATAGACATTTGTTTTCTTTGGATCAGACGTGCACTGATGAATTATTCACGGCAAGAGCAGGAGCATGCATTTAAGAAAGCAAATGGGGTCAATTTAGATTTGATGTGGACCGTAAACCTGAACAGATCATCTGTCTCTGGGGTTTTCCGGCAGAACTAATGGTCAGGGATGTTTTTGTGTGTACAGATGAAAATACATGTATCCGGTCATCTCTGGGTTATTCTCTTCAGAGCTTCAGCTGATCTCTGCTCTGAGCTCTGAAGCTGTCTCTTCATGAGCTGTTGTTGTGTAGTGCAGGGCAGATCTCTCTCTCTCTCTGTGACAGAGCTCCATTAGGATGATGGGAGTGTAATTATCTCCACTCTGCTGCTCTCTAACACACACTCAACAATCAAACTCAGCGCCTGGAGAAGAGCGTTTATGAACTCAGCAGTGAAGCAGGGACACAGAATGATGTGCAGAGAGTTTTCTGAGACATTTTGAACATCGTTGCTGTCAGTGTTAATGAAATATATATTAACATTATCTGGCTGGTTGAAATGTGCATATTGCAAATGTGACAAATCAGTTATGCCATCATTGTCCGGGAGAAGGGTTAATGTGGTGTATTTCTGTCATGGAGTTAAATAGTTTAAAATTAAAAACAGTATTTTAGTTGCAAAGAAAAATAATTAAATATTTTAATAAATACATAATTGAAAATTAAAAACATTTTTGTTTTTGTATGTTATGAAACAACAACAAAAAAATATCTATAAGTGTAAATCAAAAGCAAAATTTTGTATATTTATATACAATTTATATACTTTGTATATAGATATTTTCCATTACACTTGTAAAATTCTGTTGCTAAAAAATTAGTAAAATTGTTTTTACAGTTTTAGATACATATATAAATATATTTTGATATATATATATATATATATATATATATATATATATATATATATATATATATATATATATATATATATATGTGTGTGTGTGTGTGTGTGTGTGTGTGTGTGTGTATAGAAAAGTAGAAATAAAGAAAGATGCTTGAAATGACTGAACATATATTATCCAATGTTAACAATATTTTACATTTATTATTATTTATATTTTATAGTATATATAGTTTATATTTATTATTATTATTATTATTTAATATCATTTTATTTTTACATGATGCAGTTGCTTTTTAAGTAAAATGATCCGGTTTTAAGGATTTGTAGATATTTCATCTGGAAAACAAGACAAAAATATAAATATTAAAAATATATATATTTTATGCAGTACTGTATGTACATTTGTCCTTCACTAGTTTTCATTTGTGCTCAATTATATTGGCATCTACCAATCTTTTATGTTTTTACAGAAATACTGAGCTATTCTTCTATTTAAGCGAGTACTAGTATCTATTAAATGGAGATGTGATACAGATCAAACACACACACAGTACTCCGAGTCTGAGAGAGATGCTGATGTGTGTCTTTGAAGTCTCAGTCGCTGTATAATTCATGACTGGAGATCAACCACAATCCCACACATTCACAAACCTCAGCTTCTGTGCTCATTATTATGCTTTATGAGCTAAGATAATCTAATACTGTATATGTGTTTGCACTGGCAGCTTTTATTGTGATTTTCAGATGTTCGTATCACATTCTTCAGAATGGTTGACTATTATCACAACTTGACTTGATGTGAACTAGGCCTAGATGTTTGTATTTTGCTAGAATGTTTTGGAGTGGTTGCCAGGACGATGCTGTGTGGTCGCTAGGGTATTCCGGTTGGTTGCTAGGTTTCTAAGCTAGAAGATGCCTAATTGTTTTCTAAGAGGATACTGATGGAGCTATCTGTGTGTGTGTGTGTGTGTGTGTTTGTGTGTGTGTGTGTGTGTGTGTGTTTGTGTGTGTGTGTGTGTGTGTGTGTGTGTGTGTGTGTGTGTGTGTGTGTGTGTGTGTGTGTGTGTGTGTGTGTTTTGTGCAGGTACGGTGTACTTTAATGCTGGTTGGATCCCTAGAGAGGAAGTAATTGCAAAGTCTTAGTATCCTCACATATCCTCATACATTACATTTAAGCAGATGTTCACATAGAAACCAGATATTTTAAATTGTAATAATATTTCACAATATTACTGTATTTACTGGATTTTTGATTAAATGAATGCAGCCTTGGTGAGCAGAAGAGACTTATATCTTGAAAACAGATTCTTTTTTATTCATTTTCAAAAAGCCAAAAGTTAAATAATTAAAAGTATTTCTTTAAATTCAGTTGACTCAGTACAATATAAATACATTTCTCTGTAAGATATATTCTATTGTTTTGAAACAAAGTGTGAACTGTTTATTGGGGGAAGTTTGCCATCTGCTGGTATTTATAGGTACTACAATGAAAGGTAACCTGCTGATAGATTGTGTTCCTCACTACAAATACATTTTTTTTATCTTCTACATAAAAAAAAATAAAATTCTACTGAAATAATTTTCACTACAAAATCGCTAGTAAATTTAACAAATAATTACAAAGACACAGTAACACATAGAATGGTATTTTCTAAAATAATCTTTGTTTTATTTACATTTTGAGTATATTTCTGAAGACTTACAAAGCCAAAATGTCCTTATGTCTTTGTTTATGTTATTTCTTTTAGGTGAGTTTTGTTTTGTTTTGAAATCATCTAATGTTCTCTCATTTCCTCTTCTAGGAATTGGCAAAAACGTAATATGTGACCGGACGGCGACGCCACTGGACGCTTTCCACATGATGTCAGCGGCCCAGTACTACCCGAAGCTGCTCAGCATCATGGGTAACGTGCTGCGCTTCCTCCCCGCCTTCGTCCGCATGAAGGAGCTGCTGGAGGAGGGTTACGTGGGCGAGCTGCTGGTCTGCGAGGCGCAGGTTCACGGCGGGAGCCTCCTCGGGAAGAAGTACAACTGGAGCTGCGATGACCTGATGGGCGGCGGCGGGCTGCATTCGGTCGGGAGCTACATCATCGACTTGCTCACGTTTCTGACGGGCCGGCGTGCGGCGAAGGTGCACGGCTTCCTCAAGACGTTCGTCAAGCAGACGGACCACATCTGTGGGATCCGGCAGATCACCAGCGACGACTTCTGCACCTTTCAGATGGTGCTGGAAGGAGGCGCGTGCTGCACGGTTACGCTCAATTTTAACGTCCCGGGCGAGTTTCGGCAGGAGGTTGTGGTCGTCGGAACGTCTGGCAGGTTGACGGTTTGCGGGACGGATTTGTACGGACAGAAAAACGATGGTGAAAACGGACAGGAACTCCTCTTAAAGGACAACACGCCTGTCGGGGACGCGTCCCTACCGGACAAGGCGTTCCGGGACATCCCGTCTCCGTATCTCACCGGCACCATCTGCATGGTTCAAGCTGTACGGCAGGCGTTTCAGGATCAAGACGACCGGCGAACGTGGGACGGCCGGCCGCTGACGATGGCCGCAACTTTTGAGGACTGTTTGTACGCACTTTGCGTTGTGGACACGATCAAGAAGTCCAATCAGTGCGGTGAGTGGCAGAACATCGAGGTGATGACGGAGGAACCGGAAATCAGTCCCGCGTACCTGATCAGCGAGGCCATGCGGCGCAGCCGGATGTCGCTGTACTGCTAACATAGGGCCGGACGATATGGACAAAATGTATATCACGATATATTTCTTAATTTCGGTTGATACGATATAAGGGCCGGTCACACTGCACTTTTCGTTCCATTGAGTTCCATTCATACGCATGCAAATGCATCAGACTGGAAATGCAAGCCCAAATGCAAAAAGTTTTGCATTTCGCTGCGTTCCAAAGTTCAAGCAATTTTGCATGCTTAAAGTCTAGTGTGACCGTGGCTATAATTCTGATATTGATATGAACAATTAAAGCTACTTTATTAGATAAAATGAAAATGAAGACAGCCAGTTCCCTGCAAAGATACAGATACGTTTTGATTTTGAAACGTGTAGTGCTCATGTTTATTCAACCAAGTTGTGGCGGACTGCCACGAATAAATCAGTGTATCGGAAATGTGTTTAAAATTCATATCACTGATATTGAAAAAATATATTGTGATATATATTGTTATTGAATTATTGTCCAGCCCTATGTGGCACGTGAGCGAACGTGCATGCTTGCATTTTGAGTTTAATGCATCCGGAGCATTTGGAAAACTGGAGAAGTACATGCAACTGAAGGAAACATGAGTTTGTGCCACATGCGCGGAGTTTGGCTTGTGTTTTAATGCGTTAAAACATCGGCTGCTGGGAGTTTTTGGGTCAAGTATGCAATAAATCTGCTTTCGGATGAACCAACAGCCACACTTTGCTGAAATGCCTTTGTACTTGTGACATGTTTGTAGTTCGTGCAAAGAACGAACATGCAGTTTGACTTTGGTTTGCAGGATTTTTTTCATCGTTGTGTATCTGTGCAACCCTGACAAGGTCATCTACCGATGATGCAGCATCCGTCAGCATGTGTTTGCATGCTAGGGTGAGCATAGCGAACACGGACTCCTGCGTCAAACCATGCCTGCAAATGCATGAAATCTCCACTTGCACCGTAAACAACAGGATTTTGCTATGTATTATGAGATCAATCCGGACAAACACAAAGATGTTTCTACTTTGTTCATACTGTTATATTTAAAATCCCAATGTCTGTGTGTTTTAACTGGTATCTTGATTGTTATGGCTGTACGTGTGGCTTTTACGACCCTTTGTTTTCCACCTGAAAGATTATGAATGGTCAATACGCCAAATATGAAATGGCAAACATCACATTAACTGTCAGTGGTTCTCAACTGGTTTTGCTCCATCATGCAGACATCATGTGGTGACCCATAAGTGCACAAAAATCTCCTTCAAATCAAACACTGAAATTATATTATACACTACAGGTCAAAAGTTTTGAGTAAGTTTTTATACTTTTAAGACCTATTATTAATAAATGAGCACCAATAATATTTGAGCAATAATAATAATGAGTTTAGAATGATTTCTGAAGGATCATGTGACACAAGACTTTCACACATTTTCACACATTTCAGCTTTGAATTACAGGAATAAATTGCATCTTGTAATATATTCAAACATAAATGGATTATTTGAAATTGTAATAATATTTCACAATATTAATGTTTTTACTGAATTTTTAATGAAATAAATGCAGCTTTGGAGAGCATAAGAGACAAAGAACATTTCAAAATCTTGAATCTTATTTCAAACTTTTGATTTGTAGTGTATGTAATATTAATATATTATAAATTAAATTGAGCATGAGCTGTTTAGTCCAAAATATATGCAAAGGTATTAACATGATAGACTGAATAGGAAAACACATTTGTAAATGCTCTAATAATAGTAGAAATTTTATCTCTACATGTATTTAATGTCATCTGAGTTGTATTTTCATTTAGTTTTTGTTCATGGTTTTTGGTGTCAAGCAACCTTTTTCTGTCTAATTTGATTCTCTTGGTTGAAATAGAGTAGAGTTTGATTGGACGAATGAAAGAAAGATACATTTTCCTTTTAAGCCTGTTTGACTTTTATAGTTGCATTTTATTTCCACTTGCAAAACAGTAAGTTGAGAACCGCTGCTTAAGACTGTTGCAGAGCGTTGCACTTCTTTGAGGGCTAGTAAATGCATTTTAAGCCTGAAAAATATAAACCAAAATGCTTCAGACACACTAAAGGTGCTAGAGGTCTTTCAGTCTGAAGATGTATTGGTGTATATCTAGTTTAGGAGACATAATTCATATTTAAATGCAGTTGTCACTACTGAAACTTTGCAGTGTGTGTGGCTGGAGACACCAGTTATTAAGAGTAGGAAATGATGATTAACGTACAGAAAACATTTTTAAAATGTTTTGCTAAGCTCAATTCTGCAGTGTTTTATTTGTCGACTAGGATTTGTTCGCTGTATGCATGCACTGAAGACAGATGTGTCGGCGGTCGTCCATCACTGTGCAACTTCTCAATACGTTATGACGGCTTTATATCAGCCTCGTGACGAAAGACTGGAGAGTCCAATCATGTGGCTGTGTTTTATGTGTATTTTATGCTGCTTGGAGAAACATCTGCTGTACATTATTGGAAAAATGCTCTGTGTAGTTTATAAATGGTATTTATTTCTTAGTGTTTCATATCAAATCAGGAAGTGTGTGCACTGTGGGACAGGAAATAGAGGCCTTTGCTTGTGCATTTCTACAGGAAGTGTGATGTCACAGTTTAAAAGTCCCAAACTAAACCTGTCCTGGCTTCCCTCGCAAATGTGATTCGTCTCAGAGTCGCCACTCGACTGAAACCAACACTTGGTCAAGGTAAAAGAAATGTCTTCAAGGAAAAATCATCTCTGTAGAGCAAGAGAATATTTAACATTATTCTCTATCAAGTCTGTTTTAAAACGTACACAGAAGCAGCATTTCAATAAGGCTACTAAATTTAATATCTCTTCTAACGAGGCATAAACTGAACATTTTGAGTGAGCAATTACATACTCCAACATAATTGAATGTAATTTACATGAGGAGGCAGATCACATTTACATGAACAAGCCAAAACACAAACTCTAGCTTTAAACTGCTGCAATCATCTGGTTTCAGGGAAATAAATATGGTGTGAAACAGGCTTTCTTTGTTGTTGTTTAATATTTTGCAGGAGGTATTGGAGGCATGGATTTATGTTAGCATTATGAGTGTTGCCATGGACATAAGTCCGAGGAGGTTAAAAGCTCTGAAGGGTTGTCGTTTCATAATTATGGCAATTATGACATGAAATTAACACAGCACAAGCTACACTGTATGGGAGCCCAATTCTGCCATAAAAGAAAAAACACTTAAAAAAAGTGACAAAAAGTTTCAATCATGAGATATAAAAATGAGATAATAATTCTGAAGTCAAAATTGGCATATCAAATTATGGCAAAAAAAAATTACATACTTTTGAGATAATAGGTCATTATGATCATTATAAAGTCGAAATTATTACAGAGCCAATTATGAGATAATGTCAAAATTATGACATAAAAAGTCTTTAATGTCTATCACAATTTCAACATTTTTATTCTTTTTATCTCATATTTTGCCATAGCTATGTCTATTTATGTCATACTTTAATAATCTAAAATTATGTCATAATTTGATGACATCATAATTTTCAATTTCTTTGTCATAATTATGACTTTCTATCTCATATAGACTTATGTAATTTAGGATTTTTGTCATAGTTCAACTATCTCATAATTTCAGCTATGTGTCTTAATTATGACTTTGTATCTCAATTTTGACTTGTCATAATTATGATTTTTTTTCTCATAATTTTGACTGTGATGACTGTCTATTTATGTCATACTTTAGACTTAGTATTTCATAATTTTGAATGTTTATGTCATAATTCAACTATATTGTAATATCGTAAATTTGTATGCCTATCTCATACTTTAGAGTTAACGTCAATTTAGAATTTTTGTCATATAATTTATAATTTATAATGACTTATAATTTTGGCTTTTTGTCATAATAATGACTTCTTATCTCATTATTTTGACTTTAAATTAGTATGTCATAATTTAGATTTTCTTTTCTCATAATTTGACTCATAATTTTGAATTATGTCATAATTTTGAATCTTTATCTCATAAATGTACCTTTATGTCATACATTTGATTTTTTCCCAACTTTTAAAAAATATCATGTAACGGAAATGGCCTTCCACAAATTGTCACTCAGACCTCCAGAGATGATTTTTCTATGATGTGAGACATCAAGGCTCCAATATAAATAGGGCTTGATTTGTATTATTTTAAAACATATAAAATAGCTGTTGTTGTTACATCACTGACAGCGATATAAAACTGTTTCTGTCCGAGACTCAAACTTCAGTGAGTCTGCTGAGAATGCTGTTGTAATGTCAGTCTGCAGATATGAGAGAGACGTTTGGTCGTCTTCGAAGGTGTTCATCCCTGATTTAACATGAACACTCTGTAGTCAAATGCAGACTACTGTAAGCTTGAACGTGTCTGTTTCTGAACAAAACTCAACGATAATTCATCTGCAGAATTGAACCTGTGAAAAAAACGTTACAACAGGAAATGTTTCAATGTTAGACTACGCTTGATGTCTATGTTTGTGAAAATGTACTGTATACTCTTCCTGCTGGGCAGCATGTGCAAACACATGTGTGTGTGATGGAGACTGATTAAAAATGGGATTCAGCAGAAAAAAAAGCGTGTTTGGGTCTGTTGTTGTCATATATGTCCACATTTAGTGCCACTGACCATTAGTTTTGAAGTGTGTCTTATGCCGCAACATTTCATTCCCTGCTAAATCTAGTTTGGTTTCTGCTTTTTTTGTTGTGCTTTTTATATGAAGTCGACTTTGGTGGTTTTATAGGGTGGAAGAACATATAATTCTTGTAGAAGTCGTTTACATGCTCTAAAGTAGTTGCAACATTGCAACAATGCACATTGTTTTATACTTGTAATATTTCAGAGCACATTCAGACATGCAAATTCATTTCATACTGTTCTCTTCTGGAAATACTAAATATTTGTCATTTTATTATGCTACTTTTTAATGATTTTGACGGTAATTTTGACAAGGACCATGCAGATGTTTTCTAATATTTGAGTGAATTTTGACTCTAAATGGTCCATTGAAATTTTCGACTAAATATTGAGTATTTAAGAGAAGCTTGCCAGAACGTTAGCCAAAGTTAACAGGGAACATTCTCACAAGTTTTACAATAATGTTGCTTATAAATGTTATATAAATGTTAGGAAAAAAACGTTCTTAGAGTAATAATTATGAAACTTTCTTATAATGTTCAGAGAAACATTATTTGAATTTTCTCATGTTATTTGTACTTGAAGATATGTTTTTGTAATCTTTAAATAATGCTCTAATCACAAAAAGAAAACCAGACTTTTAACATTCTAAAAAATTGTAAAATAAATGTTCAAATAGGCTTATGTTGTTTTTTGGGCATACAAAGTTAGTAGAATGTTGAAAGAAACGATTTTGCAACCTTTAAATAACCTACTAATCATGACAAGAAAACTGGACATATCAATGTTTAGAAACATTTCAAAACAACGTTCTTATAACCTAAATTTGTTAAGTGGGTTATCGGCACAAATTGATGGAGCACTGAAAGAACGTCACACGAATCACAAGTTTAGTTTGCTAATGCTGCCCATCTGCTGTGCCGTGTTGCCCAAATGTTAAAGCAATACTGTCCATTTTGATGCTCTATGGATGGTTTTGCATATAATTATTACTAAAATAAGCTTGTTTGTCCACCGTTGTAAAGCAGAATGATTGAAAACGATAATTAGTAAAACTGTTTTTTATTGTTAATCAGACAGAAAATAGCGACAAATATATTTTTTGTTTATTTTTAAAAATATTTTTGCATATACATTTAAAAAACAAAGATATTTTAATATTTTAAGATACTCTTAAGGTTTATCTTAACCTTTAAGCAACAGCTCTGAAAGGAACCATTTTTTTCTTAGTCTGAACTTATATATTATACTGAGAACTTGCATAAAGTATTGAAATAAAGCAAACAAACCCATGTATAATATCTTTATTTATAATTAAACTAATTTCATTATCCATCATGAAAAATTAAAATTGGAATTTACATGAAGCTATAGCAAATGTCTTTAAGATAAAGGTATTCAAGTTACAGTTTTGAAGATCAAGCCTCTCTTAACTATAGCAAATATCATTACTCCAGTCTATTTAAAATAAATATGTCAATAAGCAATTTGTAACAAGAAAAAAAAAACACAATAGAGTTCCAAAAATGAACGAGAATCAAAGCCCAAATCTTTCAAGAAGCTAAAAACAAACACTTAACAACCCCTTAAACCAATGCACTTTATATAGAAATAATGATTTTTAAACTGTATATGACTGTATATTCTATCTCCTCACCCTAAGCATAACCCACGCAGAAAACGATTTGGATAAATGCTTTGATGTAAATGTAAGAAAACAAAATCAGAATTCACAATGCATTGCAGTATGTGATTTTTCCTCTTAGTTACAGCAGGCCACATCATAGGGATTCAAAGGACGTTGTCTCTGTGAAATCAGAGTCAGAGTTAAATATGAATCATGCTAATTTGTAAATATATATATATATATATATATATATATATATATATATATATATATATATATATATATTAATGACAACAAATGTGTCTGGCTGGAGATTCAGCTGTTTTTACAAACCTTTAATATTTTTTTGCCCATCTCAGATTCCAGTGGACCATGTCTTCAAATTTTTTATAAGTTATGTTTTTCAGCTGAAAAGGCAGAACAGAAATTTTAGTTTACTTTAACTTTTCATTTAACTTCATTTAAGGGTCTAAATAAAACTAACTATTGTTCAATTTAAGAACAAGTTTTTGTAATCAGTACACCATATGATATCAGTCTACATCTAAAGCAACTGTTTAAACATTTATAATTATATTTCTTTAATCACCATCTTTATTTCTCATGTGCATTCATTCTGTAATAATTCTGTAACTGTAAAGTTGCAACAAGCTTTATGTACATTTCCTCACCATTGTAAACAGTTCTTTCTGAGTGTCATTTTTGGCACAATGAAGCACTGTTTTAGAGGAACACAACATTGTGAGCACCAGTTTCCTCTTCTCAGGCACTGACAATAAACACATAAAGATGGAAATCTGTCTGCAAAAATACTCAAACTACTAATTTTAATAACATGTGAAAATTGCATAATTATGAAATGCAATAGATGTAAATAACAAAGCCAAATGTTTGCTTAATGAACAAACTAAATGTAGTGTCTTTACCTGTGTATGCATGATAAGTTGCTGGATCACTCAAATTGTCTGCCACGACACGGACATTAATGTCATATCTCGTTCCTGGTTTTAAACCAGGAAAGTTGGCGTTTGTATCAGTTGTATATATTTGAACAGAGTTGTTCCAAAAAGGCGTATGATATTCCACTGTATAATTAATCGTTGCACCCTGTGATGCATTTGGAGCTCCCCAGTATACATCCATGCTATCTGTGCTGGTAATGGCATTTACCCAAGCAGGCGCAGTAGGCTCTGTGGATTGATTAGAGAGATGTTATACAGCTGAACTTGAAAAGCTGATTAAGACAGTAATTTAAGCTACTGGAATAATTATATGAAAAAGAAAAAAATATATATTGCAATATAACAATTACTCACTGGTGTATTTGGACTTTTTAGCAGGTTCACTAATTAGTTCACCATTGACAGTGTAAACTAAAATGGTGTAAATCACTCCTGCCTTCAGACCCTCGAAAGTGTAATGACGTTGAAATAAAGTCTTATTTTCCTTGGGATGGTTGTATGCATCTGTTGTAATCATCACTTTGAAATATTCATACTTCCCATTTGTTTCCCAGCTGGCATTAATTTTGTCGGATTGGGCTTCCAAAGAGAGGTTTACAGTTTTTGGGACTAAGAGGAGAGGAGAGGAGAGGAGAGGAGAGGAGAGGAGAGGAGAGAAGAGAAGAGAAGAGAAGAGAAGAGAAGAGAAGAGAAGAGAAGAGAAGAGAAGAGCATGCAGTTTGTCATAATTTTGTCACAATCTAAGCAGTCATTTGGAGAACACACATAAAAACTCTTTCAGCTGCTTATGGAAGCCACAGAACAAAAACCTTATATATATATATATATATATATATATATATATATATATATATATATATATATATATATATATATATATATAAAGTAACTGGATTTTTTTCTCTTTATCTGAATTCATACTTCTTTTCTTGCAATTGCAAGTTTATGTTTCACTATTTAGACTTTTTCTCAGAAGTGCGAGTTATTAAATTGCAATCTGAATAGACAAAATCTGAATAGTGAGATATAAACTAACGGTGTAAAAAAGGTCAGATTTGTGACAACTATGAGTTATAAAGTCTCAGATATAAGCTTGCAATTGCGGGATCTGAAATGTGAACTTGCATTTTCCTTTTCTATTTTTTATTCTGTGGCCAAAACAATCTTCTATAAATTTTTTGACTGTCAATGCACATTCAGCTTAATCTAATGTGCTAAGCTCGCAGCTTAGTCATGGAAATGGTCAATAAGAATGAATGTGCATGATACATAAAATGCCTTTACTTAGGGAAGTAATGTAATAATAACTGAGCATGACACTCACGTGTGTATGCTGGGATTGAAACCATTTCTCCTGACAGGGTGTCATTCTTTGTTAGCGCTGCCACACACAGACAAAACTTGCTGCCGTCTGGTTTATCAGTCTCCTTTATTTCATTTGTTCTTGCATTCACTATTTTGCAGTCTGTAATATCAAAGCTTATTATACTGTTACTGCTTGTCGTACTGCTGCTGCTTGTGGTAATGGCGAAGTTTGTTGTATTGCTTGTGGTAAAGCTGGTCATCATACTGCTGCTGCTGGTGGTAAAGCTGGTCATCATACTGCTGCTTTTGGTAATGTCGTTGTTTGTAATGTTGTCATTTGTTGTAAAGCTGCTGCTTGTGGTAAAGCTGCTGCTTGTCGCACTGCTGTTGCTTGTAATGATGTTGCAGTAAGTACACGTGTGGCTGTAACTGACATTTTTAAGACAATAGCGGTATCCTGAATGTCCTCCGTCGGGTTGAGACCAAGAGGCTATTATGAATGTGCTCTCTTTTTCATCTGATTGTTTTAGGTTTGTGACAGTCGAAGGTTCTGAAAAATAAATACCAACAAAAGTAGTTAGTCTATCAAAATTAGCTTCTTTTAAAAGCTGTGGCCACAGGAATGCTTGTTACTTTGAGAATAGTGTAGCTATGTTTCCATCCACCTGAATTTGATGTTATCACACTCTAAATGGAATCGGCAAGTTGTGCATAAATTCCAAGTTACAATGAAAAATTTACTGAATAAATCGCTCAATGTGCAACAGAGAATGTGACTGGATAACTGGACTAATCGCATCACACAGCATGTCAGATGTTGATCAGTTTATTATTTTAAGTCAAAAAGAGGCTTCCCATAATGCAGCAACTTGCATTTTTATTCAAAATACATGTTTTGCACCAATTTCCCAGGAAGTGACTTTTATTCTATTGAACTTAGTTATTATTGTTAACGAAAGTTAAAACGGAAATGAAAATTCATACAAATATTTGTTAATTAAAAATAAAGCTAAGATAAAAGAAATATTATATGAAAAACGAACTCAATTAACATTAAAATTTTGCCTTGGCGATTAACTAAAAGAATACATGTAAAATTATTTTAAAGTTTTAAAAATGTCAAAGTTAAAGCACTTAAGCTATTAACTTATAATAAATAAAAACTAAAACTAACTAAACTGAAACTAAATTAAATATAAATATTAGATGAAAAACTAAAAAAAAAAAAAAAAAAAAAAAACGGTTTAAAATGAAGTGCTAAAATGATTGATTACTGAAAATAAATAAAAAAAACAACATAAACTACCTAAAACTGAAATAAAATAAATTAAAATGATAAAAAAACTTAATAGAATGACAATAACACATAGCAAAGTTAAACTAAAAATGTCATTCTGAATGCCATTAAAAATTAAAAATATAGAAATAAAAGCTTATTCAAAATATTAACACAACTATAATAAATGCTTAAATAACACTGTCTTAAACAGATGGTGATTTATTCGCAATTGTTTTATGCAATATTACAAATTTAAAAAAGTAAAATGGTAAAAATGGTGCTTTATTTGTAAATGTTTTATATTATATTTGTCTTTGTTTATGTGATAAAAAATGGTGTGAATAAAGCACCAAATAAATTAAACCCAAAAAGAAATTAAAAAACTAATAAAATGGCAAAGTACAAAACAAAATTACTAAAAATTTAACTACAATTATAATAAAATATATATATATAAAGCTCATTTATCAATAAAACTATACTAAAATTCAAATATGAATAAAACTCAGAAACTATGCTTTATTTGGAAATGTTTGATGTTAAATTTGCAGCTTTGGATGGAAACATACAGTTTGGATGAATGAATACAGTCAAGCATGAAACTTTCTGCACTTACTGGTGTAATCAGAAGCGCTGCTTGGCACACCTCCAAAAGTCTCATTCACAACAGCTTTAACTGTGAACTCATACTCATACCCTGGAACAAGATTCTTGATAGTGCACTTTTCACTTTGACACTTTTCGTCTGGGTGATCAATAGAAGTATTTGACTTGCATTCAACATGTACTGAGTAGAAGTCACGGTTCCCATCTGGTTCTGTCCACTTGAGGTTGGCGCTAACTTTTGTCATATTGACTATTGTCAGATTTTGCACATCAGAGGGCTCTAAAAAAGGGACGGCATGGGTCATTTTGCTCATTTTTCGTGTTGAAACCATGTTGCGCATAATGAAGTCAAGTCTGAGTCTACTTACGGGTGTAGAAAGAGATATTCTGTGGATTGAGATCCCTGCCACATTTCACAGGAAACACCTGAACGCTGTACAGAGTTCCTGCTGTCAGATTCGGTATGTGTTGAAACAGGTCAGTCTGGATAAATGTCTGGTTATATGTCTGGTTATATGTCTGGTTATTGTCTTCAGTGATCTCCACTCTGTAGTGACTGATGTTCTCAGCACCGGGTCCCTCAGTCCAGCTCAGATTGACTGCACTTGTGTTCACATCAGAATAATATATCTGGCCAAAAAAGCGCTCTACGGACAGATAGATACATTGGTGGATATTGGCAGAAACTTACAAGTTGATTACACTCTTAAAAGGAATGCGTAAAAAAAGAGGTTTGATTTTGGGTTCCCCAAAGAACCCTTCAGTCAACTGTTCTTAAAAGAACCATTTTTGTTTTTGCACTGCTGTTTTTGCACTGTTGCAATGACAAAGACAATGCTAGATTGCTGCTGTTCCATAAGCGCCACCTACTGTCAGAGAATGAATTTGCAATCTCATAAATTATTAAAACGTTAATGCAGCCTCCTTACTGTTTTCCCCTGACACATTCACAATCATTACTTCTGCCGATGTGCTGTAGCAAGCTTTAACCATGCGCTTGAGCGCTTATTAGGCTGTGTAGGCAACTAAAGGCTCATTATTATGATTTAAATGGTTTATTAATAAACGTGCAATTAGTCGACTATTGCTGAAAATGAACGACTACTAGTCGACAACAAAAATCTTTAGTCAAGGGCAGCCCTACTTCCTTTTAGAACCTTTATTTTTAAGCTTGTCAGAGTGCCAACAATATGAATCTAACAATACGATGCTGTGCTCTATAAAAAATCCTTACCTTCATAACAGATGTAGGGTAGACTTGTATTGCAGTCTTCTTCCTTCCACATGCCGAAGCTGAGCAGGACCACACAAGCATCCTCGATGTACTGTTCAGGATCTGGCTCGGGTTCAAAGATGCAATTGCTGGTGGTGGTGCTCTCGGTTGTGGTGCTCTCAGTTGTGGTGTCCTCGGTTGTGGTGCCCTCGGTTGTGGTGCCCTGGGTTGTGCCGCCTTCGGTTGTGGCACCCTTGGTTGTTGCACCTTTGGTTGTTGTGGCATTAAAGGTGGTGCTAAATGTTGTGACATCAGCGGTGGTGTTGTATGTTGTGGTCTTAGGGGTGACAGTCGTTGTTGTTCTATTACACATAGTCATGAAACTTTCAAGTTCATAACATGTCATATTTAAGCAATCAAGCATGTCGGTCAGAACAGGACACGTATCGTTGTCTTTTTCAGTTTGAAACATTGTGGAAGTCTTCGGAGAGGTTACCGGAGCAGAGGTTACCGAAGCAGAGGTTACCGAAAAAGAGGTTACTGGAGTAGAAGTTACCGGAGTAGAAGTGACCGGAGCAGAGGTTATCGGAGTAGAAGTTACTGTTGAGGTTTCTAGTGAGGTCATTTGTGTAGCTGTTGTGGTAGTTATTTGGGTGCTCAGTGGACTTTCTGTAGTTGAGGAACATATAGGAATCAGTTTCTTTTCTTTATTTGGAACTGGATGGCCAGGGTACCAATTCTGATATGTAACAGGATCCCCATTGGACCATTCGGCCCACGGGAAGGAGCCATTGTAACTCCTGCGGAGTCCAACCCAGTAGTCCGAAGAGAGGTTCTTCACAATGAGACGGACGTTACTGCAGGTGATGGTCGCCAGTTCTTTGAAACAGGACTGACAGTAGAGTCTGGCCTCGTCCCATGTGGCATTGGGTAACTGAGGAAAATACTGCTCTTCTGCCCATATGACGGAGCCTAAATGTGATCATTTGAATAACAAGTTGTCGTAATGTTGTCGTAATACATCTCAAAAATAATACTTTCTGGTGATCCTCATTTATGGGTCACACTCATAGCGTATGCAGGGTATGCATGTGCATATGGGCCAGGGCTGACTGAGGGCCCACTGAGGATTCAGCATTATGATTGGTCATTATAAAGACTGGGTGAACTGGTTCAGTTGATTCGAAGCTTTAAAAAGCTTAATTTCTCCCATCATTAGTATTACAAGTATGTTTGAGTGGGAGAAGCATGACGTGCAAAAGTGGCATTTGCAAATTATTTATGCTTTATTTTCATAGTTTACTAAGTGACACTAGTCGCACAGAAACTGTCTAACCTAGCTTTAAAAGTGACCAAACTAGATTTTCTGGCTTTCTGAGGTTACATTGTTATACAGTAGGGGGCGCTTTTAATAGTACAGATATAGTACAGCATCTCTGGATCCAAAAACAAGCGACGCAGAAGATCTTGCACAACAAGTAAGCTTACATGTTGATGGACTTGATCTACTGTTTATGTTTTAATGTTTTGATCATTGACTCTAAAAGTTTTGAGAATATGATCAAAAACGCCAGTGGGAAAAAATTTCATATTTTGAATTTTGAAAGAATTTTGACTTGAAACGGTTACTCTTGTTTAACTCAATGTTTAATTCAAGGACTGTTTAACCTTTTTGAATCATGTTTGCATTTGTGTGTGTGTGTGTGTGTGTGTGTGCTCACATAGCAAGTGTCACAAATTGTAATACCATTCCATTGACAAAACATTTTAAAAATCAAAACATAAAATATTTTGGTTAAAAGTGACAGAGGAGCACCAGAGGGTTAAATTATGTTAAAATATCTAGAAATACTTAATAGGTTGTATTTTCAATAAAAAGTGTGTGTTGTCTTAGTGCACTGGCATTATACAGTTGCATCAGAGCACATTTTGGGTTACAGAACTGTTAATGGTTCACTATTTATGGACCTTATTGTAAAAAAATAAAAGCAAATATATGTAATATTGCTCATTGTTTATGCTCAGGTAAGCCAGGGAACTTTTCCAGAAAGTTTTTTGAGGATATAAATGCAAATTATATGGGAGTGGAATAAAAGAGGAACAGTTACACAGTTGTCCACTCATGACTGTAAATAAATATGTTTACTTGGAACTTTATAAACGTTTTAAGAAACATGTAAGATGTCCTATTAGTATTTTATTTCCCTCAAATAAAGTGGTATGCATAGACTATCAGTACAAAGTTTGGATCAATTATGATTTGTTAATCATTTAATCATTATTTGATCAAAACATAGAGTAAAAAACAGTAATAATGTCAAATATTATTATGATTTAAAATAGCTGATTTCTATTGTAATATATTAAAATGTAATTCAATCCTGTGATGCGCAGCTGAATTTTCAGCATCATTACTCCAGTCTTCAGTGTCACGTGATCTTCAGAAATCATTCTAATATGCTGATTTGCTGCTCAAGACACATTTCTGATTGTTATCAGTGTTGAAACAGTTGTGCTGCACGATAATTTTTGTGAAAACCTTTATACTATTTCTTTCAGGGTTCTTTGATGAAAAGCGAGTTTAAAAAACAGCACTTACTGATCAGTTTAATCTATCCTTCTCGAATAGAAGTATTAATTAGTATTTTAGAAAAAAAAAAGTCTTACTCACCCCAAACTTTGAATGATAGTATAATATAGTTTCCACAAACGTATGAAGCATATAAACCTCTGTCAGTTTACAAACTTACTCAGAAGAAGAGGCAGCCACAGTATATTCATCTCACGTCTGTTTTTGTTGATTCGCTGGTTGTCAGTCTCAGGTCAAGACCTTGTGGAGGAATGAAAACGCCATTAATGAACAGAAAAAACTAGATTCTTCAGATAAATCAACTGAAGGTAAATACTCACTCTGCTAACAATACTCTCCTGTCCACTGATGGTCATGATCTGACCCTGAGCTCTACAGTCTGACCTGTAACAACAGCCTATTCACAGAGCCACTTTGCATAGGAACACTCAACATTTCCTGGAACCTGCATTTGCAAATAACTGGACTCAGTTGAAACATTTGAAAATGTTTTATGATGTTTTTTTTTAAACAGTAAGCCTAATTGAGAATTAATTTAGATTTAGCTGTAATTTTTTGCATTTGGCCAGTGTCTTAAGTTGGGCTCTTGACCCCTGACATCGCGACGTGTTTTTTGGCTGTGTGTTGATAAATGAATTTGCAGCAGCAAAAGTTACGATGAAATGTGATCAGATAACTGAGACATCTGGTGATTTATGGTTACTCTTGACGGTAATATAATCATGAAGTGGCCTGTTTCACTGCTCTCATCCTTAGTCTCATTGTGCACTTTTGATACATTTATATTTTGCATTATTGGAACTCTGCTAGTTAGTTCAATTCAGCAACCAGTTATTAAGAGAAGGTTTAAATGCAAGCACAAAATAAGACTCAAACTAATGTTAAACTAATGCTTCCTTTAGACACACACAGACATAAACAATCAACATATGAAGCTCAACAATGGTGACTATCAACAAAAACCTTCATGCTGCAATGCATGCTGGGTCCCAGCATTGTACATAACTCCCAGCATGCATTGTGGCATCAGCTGAACTGTCCAATTATTTTCTTGACTTCTAACTATTTGCTTTTAGTTTGGCTGTGACTTTTAGTAGCTTAATTGTTTTATGATGTTCAGAGATGATCTGTTCATATGAATATTTTGTTCAATTGTCAACATTATTGAGTCTAAATGGTTCTCAACGCCTAGTTTAAAACTCTTGCAAAAAAATGTGCTGTAGTATTATTGAGAGTTGATTTTTGTACTATAATTTTTTTGGTGATTTTTTTTTTTTTTTTTTTTTTTACATTTACAGTTGACTCTATTTTTCAGTATTCATCGTAATCTATTACCAGTAATACAAACAGAAACTTTTATCATATCATATCATCTTATCGCATGTGGTTTCGTCGAGCTAATTTTAGTGCATCATATTTGCATTCAGCATCATGTAAGATGAGATCTGGGGCCTCATTTATAATATGTTGCATAGAAATCAGAGGTATAGTCAAGACCTCTGAGTTAATGGAATAATTACATGATAAATTGAGTGATCAGTGATGAACACCGACTGTTAAAAAGCTAAAGTCAATCTGAAGCTGGTGCTGCTGTCTGTGGAGTAGTTTAATCATCCACTGCTGAGATCTTCATTGGCTTTTTTTAGTTGATTTCATCTTAAGCAGAGGCTGGAAGTCAGTTATACAGACACTTTAGCTTTAACAGTATAAGATGTTTTTTTTTAAAATCAGACTTAATAGATAACATCACTAATATAACACTTGCAGTTGGTTTGTAAAAGTATTTTTTTGTTGCTTTTACAACATTTCAAACAGCAGATGTCACCAAAGCATGCAATTTTAAACATTTTAAAACAGTGACTCATTTTGCAAAACAAAAGACAAGTCATATATATTGGGCTGGTCTAATTTTTTTTTCTGGGAAACAAAAGTTAAATGTGTTCAGAAAAGTGATCATAGTTTTAGTGACAATGACATAAATTATAAACCAAGTATAAAAAAGGTCCAGAGTTTTCATGTTAGTAGATTTTTAACAAAAATTAAATTTGTACCAAGGGGGCGTTTTGCACCACAGGAGCGGTAAAATGCCCCCCAGTCTGACAAAGCAATTTGCCTTATACATTTACAGAAAAATCTGAGTAAAGGCTGTTTTAGCTTAAAATGAAAAAGAATATAATAAAGCAATATTTCACAAGAAGCCGTGGTTTACAGTGAATTTATCGTGCCTTAAACCCCCTTAGCTGTTATAAATTCACTGTAAACCACGGCTTCACGAGGCTTATTGCTTTTATAAAATGGTTATTCCATATACTTAGCAAGGTTTCACAGAATAAAACAGAGCAAATAAAGTGTAATGATATAAACAAAAACAGTATTCTTCCACCAAACAATGTAGTTCCTCAGAAACAGTTGAGGTTCCAGCAAAGTGGTTGCCGAGCAACACACAGAAGAAAACAAAGGTGAATGTTTGTAGTGTAACAGCTTCGAACGTGGCTCAGCCAATCAGAATCAAGGACTGGAACTATCCGTTTTATAATCAATAATTATGAATTACAAAATTACAATAGCCTATTTGAAAAAAATAAAATAAATGTTAGCTGATGGTAACTGGCTGGCTAACTAGCTACCTGATGCTAATTTAAGGTCATTTTTAAACATAAAGTCCAAATATTTTTATTCAACCAACGAATTAGAATACATTTGATGAAAAAGCAAAGGATTTGATGATCAGAACAGAATAACTAGCTACAGTAATTGCCCATTGCTCCCTGCGGGCGTTCGAAAATACATATTTGATATTTGCCATATGGTCATTGTAATACTTTGGGGGCTACTTCAACCCACCTCAAACCCAACAAGTCTGGGCAGTTTCTCAAGTAGCTCCTTCATCTCAAGCTGAAAATGAATGTATTACTCATAACTCATTTGTCATGAGCAGAAGTGAAACTGTTTCAGTTCAGAGCGTTGAACCAATCAAACAGTGAAACTGTGAGTTTGAGCTGAAAATCAGATTTGCATTGACAGCTTTAGTGATTCTGATCGTCTCAGAATAGAGCAGCTCCGTCTCCAGAGACCATGTTCAAACCCCAAGAGCTTCAGTTCACATTTACTGCTTAACACAGCTGTTCTCAACTATTACAATCCATCATAACTATTTTCCAGAGTATAAGTCTTAATGAAATTGCTCATTATTGTTTTTGAGTTTGGCTCAAAATAACACAAAACATCATAAGCATCTATTATTAGCAAAACTGTTGCTTCATAAACAAAATGACAAAATGGTGTATCTGCTGTCTTCAGGTAAATGATGTGGAGTGTGTTTGCATATTGATCAGATGCTTCAGTGCTCTGAGAGTGTTTATAGTGCTGTGAGTTTAACACTTCATCACTGACACACACAACAATCTTCATCAACATGACCTTCATCATCATCTTCATCTGGACTCTTTTATATGGCTTTATACAACAAGGTGAATTGTGTATATTTGAAATAATATTAAACTAAATTTAATTATTTTAAATTATGTCAAATAAATATTTTTATAAAAATATTTTATGGAGTAATATATGGCTTGTTTTTCAGGGTGTAAAGCTCAGATTACAGTCACTCAGACTCCTTCAGTGAAAACTGCCACACCACAAGAAAATGTTATGATGAACTGTAAACTCAGTACTGCTACACAATACTGCAACCCACCCTGTGTGTCCTGGTACTTACAGAAACCTGGAGAAGCTCCTAAACTCCTGATTTATGCTGCAAGCAGCCTCCAGTCAGGAACTCCATCTAGATTCAGTGGCAGTGGATCTAACAGTGATTTCACTCTGACCATCAGTGGAGTCCAGACTGAAGATGCTGGACATTATTACTGTCTGAGTAGACACTACATCAACAGTAACTATATGTTCACACAGTGATAAAGAGTGTTACAAAAACCTCGGTCAGTCAGAGTCACAGTGACTGAACTGATGCTGCAGCTGATCAAACACTATCACTCACTACTGACACACAGAGACCAAACACAGAACTACACATGAGCTCAGAACTGAGTTAGGACTCAAATCAGCTCTATTAGACTGAGATCTGTCCTTTGACAGACGAGTTTCACATAATTATGCTCAGAATCAGAGAATATTGATATCAAATCAAACAGAAACAAATTTTTCTTAGTTCCAGTGTTGTAGTTTGTTTTGTTTTTGTAGACTGTACTACACTCATACTTTACCCTGATAAACGTGCCTTGTGAAACTACCACTCAATCTTCATAACTGTCTCATCACTGCATGAGCAGAAGTGAAACTGTTCCAGTTCAGAGCGTTGAACCAATCAAACAGTGAAACTGTGAGTTTGAGCTGAAAATCAGATTTGCATTGACAGCTTTAGTGATTCTGATCGTCTCAGAATAGAGCAGCTCCGTCTCCAGAGACCATGTTCAAACCCCAAGAGCTTCAGTTCACATTTACTGCTAAACACAGCTGTTCTCAACTATTACAATCCATCAACAGCAGCTGAAACTTTAGTGAAGGAAGGACACACTGATCAATGATGCAGTCGAACACAAATGTAAGGCGTTCAGAAGCTTTATTGAATGAACAGCAATGGCAGCACATTGAAAGACTGCTTGAGTATTGAGCTGTAAATCAGGAGACTGCTGTGAATCCTGCTGCTCTTCACTGGAGAAACATCAGCACTCGGAGCTCTTGAGGAACGAGGTCTCGTGATCAGCTCCGTCATGTGTTACTCTGCAGACGAAGCGCTCGCCGGCTTCCCAGCGTGCTTTGCTGAGGCTCAGGACGCTGCTGCGGCTGTAGCGTCCGTCCCGCTCGCTCTCTGCGCTGGTCTGAACCCCCTCGGTGACCTCTGACCCGTCCAGCGTCCAGCTCACCTGCGCCCCCTGTGGAGAGTAAGAGCTGAGCAGGCAGAGCAGTGCGGCTGAGTCTCCAGAGATCTGCAGAGAAGAGGGAGGCAGCAGAGACACGGAGGGCTTCACTGCGGGACCAGCTGAAACACACACACACACACAACACTCACTTCTTCACATCTACAGCTACAATCTTCACTGGAGCAGACGAGATAATGCAGACAAAATCACAATCATTTCATCTTTACTGTAACTCCACATCACTGCTTTCATTCATATAACACAAATATCCTGAATTCAGTTTGAAAATATTCTCCATTAGCTATTAACAATTAAATGTACTGTTAAGTACATACAAGTAAGTACACTATAAAAAATTATCATAATGTTAATGGCAAAAGACTGTAAAATGTTATGGGAAAAAACTGTTAATTGATTAACAGTAAGTTCTAAGTACAGTTCTATATTTCACTATATACAGTGAAAAACTACTAAATCTAACAGGACATTTCATGTAATTTTAGAGTAAAATATCGAATGCAGTTTCTCTTAAGCAAACATGATATACTGTAAAATTCATGCTATTATTTTATTCTGAATTAAGTAAAATTTTAAAAAGATTTTATAAAACATCTCTGACCAAGTGCAAATTGATAATTTTTTGTGGTATTGTTTTAAGATTTAGGAAAAAAATTGAACTCATTTATATTTTGAAAATAGTCAACATTCAGGACATTTTCTCATAAATATAATTATAAGTAAACATATAGTTTAAATAATAAATTTTAACATGCTTATCAGCTAAATTTCTTTTTGACTCATGAAATTAAATATATTCTGTCTATGTTATCCAGCTTTTGTGTCATGCACAAATTATTTTTTTTAACAAATAACTGAGAATTCATAAAAAAATGCAATTAATTAAAATATATCAAACTGTTACCTTACAAAAATGTGAAATTACTAATTTAAAATATTAAGTACAAATATGAACTATGGCTTGAAATGGAAAAATATTGAATATCACCAAATATGACTTGTACATGATATAGCAGACAACATCAATAGGTGCAATAAATCAATAAAACAGAATGAGAATTTACAATAAAATTTGAAATATTGTTGCCAAATTTTCTTAAGTAAACTATTTTTAAAACCTCCTTTTAAAACACACACACATTATATATTTATATTAGATAATTTAAGAAAGACTTACCTCCGATCGTCAGTTTAGTTCCTCCACCAAAAGTGTACCACAGTGCTTCATTCTAGTGAAAGCGTCGTACAAAAACCTCCGTCACACTCAAATAAACACAAACTCCAGCAGAGAAAGAGAGAAGAGACTCACACACTGATATCAGACTCAACAGCAGCTCTTCTCAACATCACTCATGAATTATTGAACTAAAGTGACTTTCACAAAAACAGCTTCATCATCTCTAAATGTCTCTAAACTAGGAATTAAATCTAAATAAATAATATAATCAGAAAGTCTCTATATTGATACATTTTCTTTACACTTCTTAATTTGGCTTTGTAAAAGATCATATATATTTGTCAAAGCAATTTTAATACGTTTTGATGACCTGTGACCTCTGGAATGACCTTTGCCCTCTCATTGAGTTCACAGTGATAAACTTGATTGTCTGAATGATTCAACTCTGTCACTGAATCATCAGAAAGCCAGAGACTCACACAGAATGTAAAAGAAATGATTTCCAGATTTCTAAAGAAGTGAAAACACTCATCATTGGATCATGAGACTAAAACACATTAAAAGGCCACAAAAACAGGAACTGTTTTTATGTGTATTTCATGTCTGTTTTCCTCCAGGAGGGTTTTTCCACCGAGAGAGTCACTTTGCATCGGCACATGCTTCAGCGCTCCGAGTGTTTATAGCGTTCAGACTCAGACACTTTATAACACACTGCTGTTTACCACGGTACAAAACCAGCAAACACAATGAATCTCTTCAGCAGCTTCATCTGGATTCTGACAGCTTTTCTTCCAGGTAACAGAAGTGAAAGATGCTCATTTCTGACTCTTTAATGTTGATTTAATTTGATGAAACACATATAATGTTGTTGTCAGCAGCATCCAGAGGAAACACTGTGACTCAGCCTGAAGTTCTGACTGTTTCTGAAGGACGAGACGTCACTATAGAGTGTAAAACTGAGCCTGGAATATATGGCGATGCTTTAACTTGGTATCAGCAGAAACCTGGAGAAGCTCCTAAACTCATCATTAAAAAAATGGATGAACTCTATGATGTCAGTTTCAGTCGATTCAGTGGGAATGGAGCACGAGATGGGACTGATTTCACTCTGACCATCAGTGGAGTCCAGACTGAAGATGCTGCACATTATTACTGTCAGAGTTTTAACTGCAGACAAAATTCTGTTGGTGACTGTGTGGGTGGTGATGTGTTCACACAGTGATAAAGAGTCGTACAAAAACCTCGGTCAGTCAGAGTCACAGTGACTGAACTGATGCTGCAGCTGCTCAGAGGAGATTGTGAAACAACATTGTCACACATGCATCTGAAATAAAATCATCTAAATGAATCCATCACTAAATAATCATAGAGGTCATAGCATTAGTCAAGACCAACAACTAGACAAAAAGTCCATCAGTGTCTGTATTTCTGGAAAGCTCTGGGCCAGACATATATGGGATGCTTGAGGAATCCCGTTACACAAGCCAGCATCATCAACCTGAAGCTTTCTCCTGCACACACACTGAAGCTCAGCAGGGTTGAGTCTGGTCTGTATCTGGATGGAAGACCTTCGGAGAAGACCAGACCCTATATTCTTAAAGATTCGAAGAATCCTCTCAGAAAGCTCTTAATTTAGCTTAAACATTTCTACATAGGAGTCCTAGCTTCAGCGTGATTCAGGACCAATCTAACAGCAACTCTGAGTGAGTAAAAGACAAAAACTTTTATCTTAGTGAGGACCCTGTTACTAGGTATGAAACAGCCTTTTGAAGACTGTGATTGGTTGGTTGTCCAAGAAGGAAATAAAAGAGAGCTTTTAAGTGTAGGGTCAATTATGAGCCTCCACTTTGAAATTATGGTGGCATTTTTTTTATCACACACCCACACACACAAACACAAACACACACATTATATATATATATATATATATATATATATATATATATATATATATATATATATATATATATATATATATATATATATATATATATATATATTCTTTATTTTTTATTTACCACGCTGTTAATGTCGTACTTAATGTATTTGCTAGGAAATGAACAGTGGCACAATAAGGTTCTGAAAGTGCTGTAATTGTTTGTGTGCTCACTTTGCTTTTAGAAGTTTGTGACATGCCCAAATAATCACTGCTGCATAGTTGTATTTTTCTAGTTGCCAAATATGTTAATTTAGTTAATGTAGTGAGTAGTGATGGCATTTCAGCGCTGTGTCAGAGATGTTAGCGTGTCTCTAATAGGATCCGTCACAAACATGATCCCTGCACAATCTAATGTGTAGCGTCTTATAGACTCACTGCCATGCATTGTGTGCAACACCTTTCTTCTCCCTCTTCATGTTTTGTCAGTTTTCTCCACTGCTAAAGAAACTCTAAAGCCTCTTAAAAGTCCTTGTCCATACTCCTAACAATTTTGGACCTTAAGAGCTCTTTTAAGGGTTAAGATGCTTTCTGACTTACTTTTTCCTATACTAGGATCTTTTCTTTAATTTTAAGAGGAAACACCCACATTTCTAAGAATTTTCTTGAATACGGGCCTAAGCTGCTTCTGGAAGAGATGTTAGTGAGGGCAGCAGGTGGCACTCATTCTGCAGTCTGAGTGGGTCCTAACGCCCCAGTATGCTGTTACTAAACCGTACTGTAAAAATACACATCTGTAGAGGGGTGCAAAAATCATCCCTACATCACATTGCCCAACTTCCCCAATCCTCCACACACAATCATTACAGTTAATTAGTTTGACATCACAAGTGATGTAGTATTTTACTTAGTTCTTATAACTTGTGTGTAATCACTTCAAGGTCCTACACAAGCACATACTCATATTCTGAATATATTGGCATGGACTATTGAATCAGTCTGTGCCTTTCAGATGATTGCTATGATTGATTGTTTAAGATATTAGGAGTTTTGTTAAAAAAAAAAAAAAAAACTGTGATCAGTTATATTGTGAACACAAGAGCACATCTGTCAGTGAGGTTTCAGTGACCATTAAAGCAACTTAAACCTGTTCACTGCTGCAGTGTTTGCATAGAGAGTGTGTTTTACATGAGCGACACACGCTTCAGTGCTCTGCGTGTGTTTATAACTCTGACAAACATCAAACATGATCAACAACTGTTTCTCACTAGAACTGAACCTACAACCAACAGAAATGACTTTCATCACCATATTGATCTGGACGCTGACAGTATTATGTAGAGGTTTGTGTCTGGAAGGATTAATTGTGTTATTAACTTCTTATTTCTATGTTATGAAGATATATGTTTGTAAAAGTGTTTGTGATTTCTGATCTTTCTCATTTGACAGAATCTATTGGGCAGGTGACAGTGACTCAAACTCCCTCAGTGCTGCTCGCTCAAACTGGACAATCAGTCACTGTAACCTGTACATTTAACAGAGATCCAGACTGCTGTTGTAGTGGAAAGCAGTGTCTCAGCTGGTACTTACAGAAACCTGGAGAAGCTCCTAAACTCCTGATTTATGGAACAAGCACCCTCCAGTCAGGAACTCCATCTAGATTCAGTGGCAGTGGATCTAACAGTGATTTCACTCTGACCATCAGTGGAGTCCAGACTGAAGATGCTGGACATTATTACTGTCAGAGTTACCACTACATCAACAGTCAACGTGTGTTCACACAGTGATAAAGAGTGGTACAAAAACCTCGGTCAGTCAGAGTCACAGTGACTGAACTGATGCTGCAGCTGCTCAAACACTATCACTCACTACTGACACACAGAGACCAAACACAGAACTACACATGAGCTCAGAACTGAGTTAGGAGTCAAATCAGCTCTATTAGACTGTGATCTGCAACCAATAACAGCACCATGTTGTTTTGATTTTTAACATTGTAATGCACTCATATCTAATTTTAAATTAATATAGAAAAGTCATTATGAATCACCAGCAATGTAAAGATGTTCTTGAGCAGTTTCTGAAGTATATCTCCTTCATCTCAAGCTAAAAATGAATTTATTATTCATAACTCATTTCTCATGAGCAGAAGTGAAACTGTTCCAGTTCAGAGCGTTGAACCGATCAAACAGTGAAACTGTGAGTGACTGATGCTGCAGCTCATCAAACACTATCACTCACTCAGCAGTGAAGGAACACAAATATAGATCTTATAATAAACATCCAATTTGTTGAGTTTCATCTGTATTTTTCATTTTTGATCATGATTTTTTAGTCATTTCGTCGCGTGTCATTTTCTGTCCTTTAAGTAGAAATTCAGACACTTTTGATCTTCAGCAGATATTATTCCATCCTTCACTATTTTGATTTTCTACATTTATGATTTATCCTTATTCTTCTTTCTATCATTCCTCATTATACATCATCATCATATAAACACATTCTTCAATTTGAGAGCAGATGATAATGAATATAATTTATAGTAATATCAATGTATGGAAGAATTAACAATGATATTAAATTTGAACGAGGACCAGATTACCCAACAGATGCTGTTCACCATAAAAAAAAACACCAACAACATATGCATATCACCATTGTTCTGTGGTTTGTACTTTGATCTTAACACCTCTAACCTTATTATTTATTATTCTCAGGTCAGGTAAAGTAAGTCGAATCTGGCCTAAGTTCTTGGTCAAAAGACTCCTTAGTGGTATGTTCTTACTCAAAGTCTTAAAACACTATACATCAAAACCTTGGTAGGCAATTTTTTTAATAAATTAAATTTATTTTAATTGGTTGTATATTAGTATACGAAGCAGCAATCTACTCATCAGTCTTTTATACTCCTGTCATCTTTTTGATGTAAGTTGGCATTTCCCCTAAATTTCCAAGATCCTCCCAGATGCAGCATGGCCTCCTCGTGTCCTTGAACTCCAGTAAACTTGACCAAGATGACTGAAATCATTTTAAGTTTCTAGCATCAGAACCACACACACAAACACACATACACACACACACACACACACACACACACACACAAACACACATTCTTCTGTGTACTTGTAGTCGCCCGCTCCTCCTTCTAGGCATATTCTAGAAACAAAAATAAATAAATAATAACATATTGTAAACAATATATTAGTAATTCAATATATTATTCCAATATGTGTGAAGGTATCTAAAATAAATAAACCAATAGGCAGGGTAATTGCATTTCTTTTATATTATTCAACACCATATTTGTTTAAATTTATTTTATAAAGATTTGTAAAGAGTGAACATGTTTTATATCATGTGTGACGTGACTCACAATCAAACTCAGTTTATTCAGTGATTGACAGAGACGTGTGATGATTCTCATGTCTGTAAAAACCTGGATTTGGGGATTTACAGTGATGTTTTTATCCAAATACAGTCTCATATGAGAAAGTCTGGTTAATATTCTAAAGCTGGTTTTGTAGATTTATTCAGAACTGAATTGAATGATATAATAATTTGGCTATTATAGAAGATCAAATATTATGAAAAAGATGTTTACTCTATGTTTTCACTTCAGTAACTGTATTTTGTGTCGGTTATTGAGTGACTGTCTTCAGGTAAATGATGTGGAGTGTGTTTGCATATTGATCAGATGCTTCAGTGCTCTGAGAGTGTTTATAGTGCTGTGAGTTTAACACTTCATCACTGACACACACAACAATCTTCATCAACATGACCTTCATCATCATCTTCATCTGGACTCTCACAGTGTTTGCTCAAGGTTCGTGGAGCACAAGTTTGATATCAATTCATTTCTTCAAGTATATTGTCAAAGTTTTGAGTTGATTTTCTTCTTGTTGTGTGTTTCAGAGTGTAGAGGACAGATCAGCGTCACTCAGAGTCCCTCAACGACAGCAGCTCAACCAGGAGAAACAGTGAAGATCAGCTGTAGAACCAGCACAGATGTGTTCAGATATAGTAGTGGGGTTGATGGTTTAGCCTGGTACTTACAGAAACCTGGAGAAGCTCCTAAACTCCTGATTTATAAAGCAAACGTCCTCCAGTCAGGAACTCCATCTAGATTCAGTGGCAGTGGATCTAACAGTGATTTCACTCTGACCATCAGTGGAGTCCAGACTGAAGATGCTGGACATTATTACTGTCAGAGTTTTCACTGCAGAACAAATTCTGATGGTGGTTGTGCAGGTGATTATGTGTTCACACAGTGATAAAGAGTGGTACAAAAACCTCGGTCAGTCAGAGTCACAGTGACTGAACTGATGCTGCAGCTGCTCAAAGGAGGATCTGAAACAACATCGTCACACACGCATCTGAAATAAAATCATATAAATGAATCCATCACTCTTAATAATCATAGAGGTCAGAGCGTTAGTTGAGAGAAACAACTAGACACAAGTCCATCAGTGTCTCTGCAGAGTCTCTATCAGACACACAAACACAGACTCAGCCGTGTTGATCTTTGATTATTATTTTGTCTTTTACTTCTCTCACACTTTGAAATTGTGTGTTTTTATTATTTCCTCATATTCATACTCTCTGTAGGGAGAATAAAGATATATCGGAAACTGGACTGATTGAATCTGCACGAGTGAGATCTGACTGATTTCAGTTTGTCTAATTATTATTTGTTTTAATTAATAACAGACATTCATTTTTTTATATAAGACTGTGAAAAAGTCAAATCAGGAGGTAATAAAGGCACAAAAATATGTATCTAGAGACAGAGACCTGATGCTGGTGGCCTTGTGAATCACTAAATGATAATTTATTGTGTAAAATTCATGATTGTGTCTACAGAGCCTTCAGATAGAAGCACCATCACAGCTCCAGCTTGACCTGTGACCTCTGAGATGACCTCTGACCTCTGCCAGTATGAGTGATTGGCAGATTGGCCATTCACGGGAATCAAAGTGAGCGACTGTGTCCGAAATGGCATACTTCCCTACTATATAGTATGGAAAAAGCAGTAGGCGAGCAAATTAGTATGTTTGAATCCTCTGTGTTCATAAAAGAGTAGGCGAGAATTGCACTAATTCTCACGAGATTCGGACGTACGTATACTTAATTTGCATTCTAATATGCCTACTTACCTACTATATAGCAGGGAATAACAGTATGTGAAGAAAGAAGTACGTTCGAAACCGCAGTATTCATAAAACAGTAGGCGAGAAATCCCCGGATGTCCTACTGCTTCAGCCCAGATTCTAAAGTGTTCATCGATGGACACTTTTCAATCCCATGATGCCATGCGAAAGGGATACGTCATCATCGAACGTGAAGGAGAGCAGCGACAAGGATGTTTACAAAGGTGAGTATTAGAAACCAAAACCATGTGTTAAAATCATATTTGTTGAGCTACTGTAGAGTAAACTGTTGATTTGTTAAGGTGTGAAGACGCTAGCCAATAACGTTACAGTATATTTGTTAAAAAAAAAATCTGTAAAAACATGTTTATGTATAGCGAACAGCGGAGCTCCAGAAAGCATATATACGTCTCCAAAGTGGATTTACATAAACCATATACATCTTAAAGACGATTAAATGTCTATTTAATATATGACAGGAAAATGTTCCAAGAGAATTGCAGATGAGCAAATCACATGTACATCAACATCAGCAGACATCTGAGTGAGAGATGTGTGTGTGCTATTATGTAGAATTCACTGTCAACACTGCTTTAGATGAATGTAAGTAATGTAAATAAACAAAACTTACAAAGAGTAAGTAAACCTAAGTTTATCATCATTTGACCATTAGTACCACTGATAAAATGAGGAACATGTGTGTTAGATAAAAAGTGAGTGAAAACATCAGCAGCTCAGCATGTAAATGCAGTATTGAGCAGATAAATCACAGAGGAGACTGCCCTTGTCTGGATCTTACAGGGACAGATGAGACACACGTGTGTTTATCTGCTGCAGAGAGACTGATGAAGGAATGCTGCCATCAAAGACTCTCAGTGAGTACACTACACTCATCAATAAAACATCTTTTAAATCTTAAGTTGTAGGCCAGACATATATGTGACGCTTGAGAAATCCTGCTATACAAGCTTTCTCCTGCACACACACTGAAGCTCAGCAGGGTTGAGTCTGGTCTGTATCTGGATGGGAGAATTTCAGGGAAGACCAGGTTGCTGCTGGAAGAGATGTTAGTGAGGACAGCAGGTGGAGCTCATCCTGTGGTCTGAGTGGATCCTTACACCATGTCTACACCAGACGCAACAGTTGTTGTGCACCGTCCCACAGCAGCTAAAGTCTGTCTAAACTGGACACGACAAAGCGACCATTAAAAACATTTGAAATTTGTGTCAAAACGTCATAAATAGAACGCAGCAGCAGTTTTCTGTCAAGAATTTGTTGTGTTGCGCCACGTCCGGTGTAGACAGCATCACTGATTATAATGAGATCAATTTTATTTATTTTATTTATTACAGGGACAATGCATATTAATAAACATTTCTGTCAATATGCCAGAGTTAGCCAGAAGGATATTTTTCATCTGTAGTCCCTAGACAGATGGTAATAGTCGCCCTAAAAGAGAGTAAAAGTACATATTTACATACAATAAAACAATTACAATACATTTAGTAAAAAGTACTATTAAGCTATGATGTACAATAGAAACACAACAGACCAACAATTAGACAAATACATATACACACACAAAACAAAACAAAACAACAGGGGCAGCGAGAGCTGGTCTAGTAAGCTAATGTTGACAGCTCTGATTATCAACAAGCCATTTTTTAAACTGGATCTTAAATGTACTATATGTGTTTAGATTTCTGATGTTTATGGGGGTGAGGTTCCACTCAGTAGCAGCTCGAACAGAAAAAGCGGTTTGGCCAAATACACTTTCCCTAAAGGGAATGATACAGTCTCCCCTCGCTGCACCTCTGGTTGTACTATGATCAGCTGTACGGATGTTGACAAACTGATGGAGAGGGAAGATGATAAACCATGAATAATTTTATAAACAAGACATAGATTTGAAAATTTTACCATGTTTTCCCAGCTGAGTAATCTGTGTTTTTGTAATATAGGACAATGATGAGACATGCTTGGTTTCTTATCCAGAATTTTTACAGTTCGTTTGTAAAGTGATTGCAGAGGTTTCAGAGATGTAACACTAGCTTGTGACCAGATAGGCAAACAGTAAGTGATATGTGAAAAGATCATTGTGTCCGTATACATTTTTGCTGCAGGTGTTGATATTTGATGGCGAATGTGTCTAAAATTACTGAGGTTAAGTTTAATTTGATTACAGACCCTCTTTACGTGTGATTTAAATGACAACTTTGAATCAATTAAAACCCCAAAATATTTGTATTCTGACACAATCTGCAGCCTTTCACCTTGCACAAAAACATCCGGCTCAACACTGAAGTTAATATTGGACTTGGTGAAAAACATTGCTACTGTTTTTGATGTATTTAACTGCAGGCAAGAATGTTTCAGCCAAGCTGTAATATTAACCATGGAGTTAGTGATTTTCTCAGCTACCTGAGAGATATTCAGACCATGAACATAGACTACAGTGTCATCAGCACACATCTGCACAGAAACATCTGGACAGACAGACGGAAGGTCATTTATATAAAGTGAGAACAACATAGGTCCTAAAATTGATCCTTGAGGGAGACCGGTGGACAGACTGAGAGCCGCTGATTTAAATGACTGGACTCTGACATGTTGGAAAATCTCAGTGAGGTAAGACTCAATCCATTTAAGTGCATCTGAGGAAAAAATAAAACTGCATAATTTTATGATTGACAGTCAGTCAATTTTGAAAATGGGAGCAATAACAGCGGATTTCCACATGCTTGGGAACATATTTTGTGAAATGGACAGATTGATAATTTTGGGGCGATCACCTGTCATTTTTCTTAGCTGGTTCCATATTATTTTAGCATTTCCATTTGATTTTTCAATTAAAGTGAGGAAGAAATCTGCCTTTGCTTTTCTTTTATGACTTTTTTCTCAACATGGTAAAACGTCCTCTGTTATGAGTTGATTTATTTTTATTTGCTATTTTTAAGGCCTGGTCTCGTTTTTTCATGAGTTTTATAATGTCTGGGTTAATCCAGGGTACAGTGTTTTTGTGTTGTTTGAGCTTGATTTTTTTGTGTGAATTCTTTAATAGTTAATAGTCTTTTTCATAATCAACTAAAGATAAAATGTCATCCCATTGAATTTGGTTATCTGCAGCTACAAAGTTTTGATATTTACTTTTAGGAATTGTAATAATTTCTTTTTTATCTCTAGCACAAGGATGAAAATGTTTTTTAGTAAGTTTTCTAGTGATAAGAGTTAGATTGTGGTCTGATAAACCTGTTAACATATTAAATGATTTAGCAATTCTTTCTGGCCTATTGGTAAAAATTAGATCAGTTTGTGTCTTGGAAGAGTTTGTTATTCTTGTTGGTCCACGGACAACTTGTGTTAGATCAAACCTGTCTGTGATTTGTTTGAGTTTTTTCTAGAGCGTTTGTCCTCCTAGTTGATTTTAAAATCCCCCATAATGATAATTAACGTGTTTTGCCGCGTCCGGTGTAGACATGGTGTTACACCCCAGTATACTGTTAATAAACTCTACTGTAAAAAAGCTCATGTGTGGTTAATATAAACTCCAGAGTCTTTCTAAGAAAGATAGCGGTGTAATTCTGGTGTAAAACGGTGGTCCCTACATCACATGACCCACCTTCCCCCCAACCCCCCTCCACACACAACCATTACAAGTAGTTAGTGTTTCACATCACTTTAATTCTTGTGTGAAACCACTTGACATTACTTTAAGGTCCTAAACAAGCACACACTCATATTCTGAATATTGCCATATATTATTGAATCAATCTGTGCCTTTCATATGATTGCTATGATTCGTTGGATCAGTCATTACAAAGCGTTAAAAAACTGTGTCAGTTATATTGTGAACACAAGAGCACATCTATCAGTGAGGTTTCAGTGACCATTAAACCAACTTAAACCTGTTCACTGCTGCAGTGTTTGCATAGAGAGTGTGTTTTACATGAGCGACACACACTTCAGTGCTCTGCATGTGTTTATAACTCTGACAAACATCAAACATGATCAACAACTGTTTCTCACTAGAACTGAACCTACAACCAACAGAAATGACTTTCATCACCATATTGATCTGGACGCTGACAGTATTATGTAGAGGTTTGTGTCTGGAAGGATTAATTGTGTTATAAACTTGTTATTTTTATGTTGTAAAGATATATGTTTGTAAAAGTGTTTGTGATTTCTAATCTTTCTCATTTGACAGAATCTATTGGGCAGGTGACAGTGACTCAAACACGTTTCCCATCAGAGCCAAATATATTAAACTTGTCTTGCTCGCATCACTAAAGTGACATTTGGACCAGTTCTCCTCTCCACACAACATGCTCCTCAGCAAAGATTAGTCTAGCCTTTCGATTCTTTCTGCTGATGAGAGGCTTCATCACTGCAGTGTACGCTTTCAGTCTGACGTTTACATGCAGAGACAAATCCTTACCCTGTTCAACAATGAACTGGCACGCAATTCAAGCTGCAATGTTGAACTGATTCTCTACATTATCCTGTCTTCTCGTGCATTTCTCTTACATGGACAACCAGCCTTTTGGGGGGACTTGAATGAATTAGTGTCACTGTAAACCTGCAATATTCTAGAAATCAGATTTTGAAGGACAAAAACTCTTTTTCAGTGGCTAAAAGGGTCATAGGGTGACCATATGCGCCGTTCATACGGGAAAAGCAGTTTGACCAATAATATGCAGGTATTATACATAATCAACCAATCGTGGTGCTGCGCGTGAGAAGGTGAGATCTACAGGGAACAATCAAAGCGATGCAAATATGCGCACGTGTTTGTTTGTTTGTTTGACTTGAAGCATCGCTGCTCAAAAAAAAAAAAAAAAGACCACAAAGTAGGTCCGAGAGCTATCCGAAAGTATAAGGATCCATCTGCTCTGCTCTCTAGCTCTCATGAATGTAGCACAACGATCGACCTCCAAACAGCCAAAACCTGGATATTTTAGGCAATATTAAAATCCTGGACAGGACGTGTCCCGTATGAACGGCGCATATGGTCACCAGGGCCGTAGCTGGGGTTTCTGGGGCCCCGGTGCAGGTTGTAACCTGTTTGAAATTGTTTAATTTGTATGTTTGTTCTATTTATTTATTTGTGCTATTTACACAATGTTTTAGTTTATTCAAGTTTTTGTCCAGGTACAGAAACCGAATAATTAAATGTAAAGTACAGTAGCACTGCTTAAGTCTTCACTGTAAAAAATAAATATACAATCAAACCAAAATTTATTCAGACACCTACAACATTTCTCACATTATCACAGTTTATTTGCTATAGTTTAGAAAATGGTAATAAAATATGACAAGAACTCAAAGTTAAACTGTCTAAGAACAAATTCATCTTGATAATGTTAGATAACTTTGATAGAAATGTATGTAATGGACTACAATCAACCAAAACTTCAGACAGTTGTTAGAATGACAATATTTACACATCTATCAATACTTTGTTGACTATTTACCAAGCAATGCTTAATTTTGTTCAGTCTGTGGTGTGAAAAGGTAGCATTAGCAATTCAGGAAAAAACATAAACAAAACATGGTCAGGTCAAAGTGTCTGAATATTTTTTTTTAATCAGTTTCACTAGTTCACTGTATGAAGAATTTTTGGGTATATGTCACAGTTCGCTTTATTTTGCTATACTCACTTTCATACATTATAGTGTCCTGCACCTACTAGTAAACAAACAAACAAAAAAAAAAATCAAACATTATATCTGGTGTTTGAATAATTGTTGGTTTGACTGTGCATTAATTCTTATTAAAACTACAAAGTAATTCTGTCGAGAGCAGTGAGTAATTTTCTTTCTTTCATTTTCTTGGATTAACATTACAGCAGCTAGTAGCTAAATTAGGCGCGGTCACTTTAAGAGACAATGCATCCAACAAAATACACATCCGATTTTTTTCTCCCCTTTTTACTTTCACTTAAGACATAACCAACAGTTTTTTCTAACATACTTTCTAAGATGGATATTTTGACATATGCTGTATGTATTTGTCAGTACAAGAGCAAAAAGAGGCAAATTCGGTGTTCAAGCGTTTTGAGAAGCCTCTCTCTGCGTGAGCCCTGAACACCAGAACACCGCGGTGCTGAATTGGGCTCTTTCACATCCTTTACTGTTTGTTTAAACTGCGATTTGTATTTGTTCGTTCAGGTGCAGGAGGAAGTTCGAGGAGAACTTCACAATGGAGAGCTTGGTTCAATGTTGCTGTCTGTGAGACGCGGCTCTCCGCGTGCGCACCGAACACAGCGCGCGAGAAACCAGCTACTCACTTCAGCTTTTCCGCGTCTTGTGTTTGGATGGTTTAAACTCTTTTGAATGTTTAAATTGGCAAGGTTTTAAAACACGTGAAAATGATAAGCTTTCGTGACGACGCGCAGCAGTGGCCTGTCAACTTTCCTGAGCGTCCAGACGGTTGAGATCGCCCCCAATCAGCCGTGGGCCCTTATAATCGTCACCACCTTTCACCCCACTAGCGACGGCCCTGATGGTCACCCTAAAGGGTCTTCCCTTTGGCCTTCATCTGGACCGTCTCCTGTCGCAGGGTTTCAGTCACCTTATGCGCCCGCTATCTTTCAATCAAGTGAAAATTGGAGGAATGTTGCAAGTTAAATAGGGTTTGTCAGATTATTAAGGAAATAAGCACCAGGTGCCAGATTAACACCAATAACTTGGAGGTATCTGTAAGTGTTCTTTAAATTTGTTTAGACTTATTTCCTAATACAGTTTTCATATTTACTTGATTCTTTTATTGTATTAATAATTTTACACTTTTATTTAATCAATTTGTTATTCATTCTTCTAAAATTGATCTGACATAATCATTACTCCTCTGCATGGATCTCACTGCATCACAAATCAAACAAAAAATGATTTTTTCAGTTCCAGTGTTGTAGTTTTTGTGTTTTGTATTTGAGATTGTTCTACACTCATACCTTACACAATCATAAACGTATCCCTGGTAAACTTGTCTTATAAAGCTACAACTAAAACTCCATAAATGTCTCATCACTGCATGAGCAGAAGTGAAACTGATCCAGTTCAGAACATTGAACCAATCAAAGTGATTCTGATCGTCTCAGAATAGAGCAGCTCCGTCTCCAGAGACCATGTTCAAACCCCAAGAGCTTCAGTTCACATTTACTGCTAAACACAGCTGTTCTCAACTATTACAATCCATCTGAACTATTTTCCAGAGTATAAGTCTTAATGAAATTTCTCATCAATTTTTGAGTTTGGCTCAAAATAACACAAAACATCATAAGCATCTATTATTAGCAAAACTGTTGCTTCAAAAACAAAATGACAAAATGTGTGAATCTGCTGTCTTCAGGTAAATGATGTGGAGTGTGTTTGCATATTGATCAGATGCTTCAGTGCTCTGAGAGTGTTTATAGTGCTGTGAGTTTAACACTTCATCACTGACACACACAACAATCTTCATCAACATGACCTTCATCATCATCTTCATCTGGACTCTCACAGCGTTTGCTCAAGGTTTGTGGAGCACAAGTTTGATATCAATTCATTTCTTCAAGAATATTGTCAAAGTTTTGAGTTGAT
Organism: allo-octoploid hybrid of Carassius auratus x Cyprinus carpio; assembly: GCA_024542945.1. NCBI lineage: Eukaryota > Metazoa > Chordata > Actinopteri > Cypriniformes > allo-octoploid hybrid of Carassius auratus x Cyprinus carpio. The sequence goes on from CM045082.1 coordinate 957,772, forward strand.
TTTCTTCTTGTTGTGTGTTTCAGAGTGTAGAGGACAGATCAGCGTCACTCAGAGTCCCTCAACGACAGCAGCTCAACCAGGAGAAACAGTGAAGATCAATTGTAGAACCAGCAGAGATGTGTATAATCTTTATGGAACATACTATTTCAGCTGGTACTTACAGAAACCTGGAGAAGCTCCTAAACTCCTGATTTATGCTGCAAGCAGCCGTCAGTCAGGAACTCCATCTAGATTCAGTGGCAGTGGATCTAACAGTGATTTCACTCTGACCATCAGTGGAGTCCAGACTGAAGATGCTGGACATTATTACTGTCAGAGTTACCACTACATCAACAGTCAACGAGTGTTCACACAGTGATAAAGAGTGGTACAAAAACCTCGGTCAGTCAGAGTCACAGTGACTGAACTGATGCTGCAGCTGCTCAAACACTATCACTCACTACTGACACACAGAGACCAAACACAGAACTACACATGAGCTCAGAACTGAGTTAGGAGTCAAATCAGCTCTATTAGACTGAGATCTGTCCTGTGACAGACGGGTTGAATTAGTTGTGCTCTGTTTTTGAGATTAATTAATATCTAATGAAACAAAAAGCACACAACAATTTTCTCAGTTCCAGTGTTGTAGTTTTTGTAGATTGTACTACACTCATACCTTATAAATGTATCCCTGATAAACTTGTCTTATGAAACTACCTCTCAAACTTCATAATTGTCTTATCAGTCCGTGAGCAAAAGTGAAACTGTTCCAGTTCAGAGCGTTGAACCAATCAAACAGTGAAACTGTGAGTTTGAGCTGAAAATCAGATTTGCATTGACAGCTTTAGTGATTCTGATCGTCTCAGAATAGAGCAGCTCCGTCTCCAGAGACCATGTTCAAACCCCAAGAGCTTCAGTTCACATTTACTGCTAAACACAGCTGTTCTCAACTATTACAATCCATCAACAGCAGCTGAAACTTTAGTGAAGGAAGGACACACTGATCAATGATGCAGTCGAACACAAATGTAAGGCGTTCAGAAGCTTTATTGAATGAACAGCAATGGCAGCAGATTGAAAGACTGCTTGAGTATTGAGCTGTAAATCAGGAGACTGCTGTGAATCCTGCTGCTCTTCACTGGAGAAACATCAGCACTCGGAGCTCTTGAGGAACGAGGTCTCGTGATCAGCTCCGTCATGTGTAACTTTGCAGACGAAGCGCTTTGTGTCTTCCCAGCGTGCTTTGCTGAGGCTCAGGACGCTGCTGCGGCTGTAGCGTCCGTCCCGCTCGCTCTCTGCGCTGGTCTGAACCCCCTCGGTGACCTCTGACCCGTCCAGCGTCCAGCTCACCTGCGCCCCCTGTGGAGAGTAAGAGCTGAGCAGGCAGAGCAGTGCGGCTGAGTCTCCAGAGATCTGCAGAGAAGAGGGAGGCAGCAGAGACACGGAGGGCTTCACTGCGGGACCAGCTGAAACACACACACACACACAACACTCACTTCTTCACATCTGCAGCTACAATCTTCACTGGAGCAGACGAGATAATGCAGACAAAATCACTTCATCTTTACTGTAACTCCACATCACTGCTGTCATTCATATAACACAAATATCCTGAATTCAGTTTCAAAATATTCTCCATTAGCTATTAACAATTAAATGTACTTTTAAGAAATGTACACTACAAAAACTGTCATAATTTTAATGGCAAAAACTGTAAAATGTTATGGGAAAAAACTGTTAATTGGTTAACAGTAAGTTCTATATACAGTTCTATATTTCACTATATAAAGTGAAAAACTACTAAATCTAACAGGACATTTCATGTTATTTTACAGTAAAATATTGAATACAGTTTTTGAAACTGAAAGAACAAATCTGACAATCACAGCTGCTGTCTTTACTATAATTTTTACAGTGTATCAAGTACAACATACTGTATAAATATAAATCAGTTCTCTTAAGCAAACATGATATACTGTAAAATTTATGCTATTTTTTCTGAATTAAGTAAAATTTTTAAAAAGATTTAAAATATCTCTGACCAAGTGCAAATTGATAATTTTTTGTGGTATTGTTTTAAGATTTAGGAAACAAATTGAACTCTTATTTCTATTTTGAAAATAGTCAACATTCAGGACATTTTCTCATAAAGATAATTATAAGTAAACTCATAGTTTAAATAATAAATTTTAACATGCTTATCAGCTTAATTTCTTTTTGGCACATGAAATTAAATATATTCTGTCTATATCATCCAGCTTTTGTGTCATGCACAAATTAAAATATTTTAAGAAATAACTGAGAATTCATAAACATATTGCCATTAATTAAAATATATCAAACTGTTAGCATACAAAAATATGAAATTACTAATGTAGAATATTAAATACAAATATGAACTATGGCTTGAAATGGATAAATATAACTTGTAAATAATATAGCAGACAAAATATAATAATGAAAATACATCAATAGGTGCAATAAATCAATAAAACAGAATTAAATTTTGCAATAAAATTAGAAATATTGTTGCCAAATGTTCTTAAATCAACTTAAACCTCCTTTTAAAACACGCACACATTATATATTGATTTTAGATAATTTAAGAAAGACTTACTTCTGATCACCAGTTCAGTTCCTCCACCAAAAGTGCACCACAGTGCTTCATTCTAGTGAAAGCGTCGTACAAAAACCTCCGTCACACTCAAATAAACACAAACTCCAGCAGAGAAAGAGAGAAGAGACTCACACACTGATATCAGACTCAACAGCAGCTTTTCTCAACATCACTCATGGATTATTATAAAAAGCAGCACAAAATATTCTTCTTTAATTCTTAATACTTCTTATTGCATGAAGACTAAAATTACTTTTTTCATAATCAGACCCAAAATACGTTCCTCGAATTTACATTAATTCTATTTACATGCTTTATAATGAATCTTTAGCAAGATTTAGATTCATTCCCTATTGAATGACCTTTGACCTGTTACACAGTATCATGGATGACATCAAATCTGTAACACAGATATTAAATGCTCTCAGTATCCAAGCCTCAATGAAACACATCATTAAAACAGTGTTTGGAGGGAGAAGCTCAACCTAGAATATATAATTAAATAACATGCAGTAAAACATGCTTGTTGTTTCTGAAAATGAAAAAAAAAAAAAAAAATTATTAGCAAAGATACTGAATAGTAAAACTGTTTCTGCTGTCTTCAGGTAAATGATGTGGAGTGTGTTTGCATATTGATCAGATGCTTCAGTGCTCTGAGAGTGTTTATAGTGCTGTGAGTTTAACACTTCATCACTGACACACACAACAATCTTCATCAACATGACCTTCATCATCATCTTCATCTGGACTCTCACAGCGTTTGCTCAAGGTTTGTGGAGCACAAGTTTGATATCAATTCATTTCTTCAAGTATATTGTCAAAGTTGTTTTGAGTTGATTTTCTTCTTGTTGTGTGTTTCAGAGTGTAGAGGACAGATCAGCGTCACTCAGAGTCCCTCAACGACAGCAGCTCAACCAGGAGAAACAGTGAAGATCAACTGTAAAACCAGCACAGATGTGTATGGTGGTGATCGTTTATCCTGGTACTTACAGAAACCTGGAGAAGCTCCTAAACTCCTGATTTATTATGCAAGCAGCCGTCAGTCAGGAACTCCATCTAGATTCAGTGGCAGTGGATCTAACAGTGATTTCACTCTGACCATCAGTGGAGTCCAGACTGAAGATGCTGGACATTATTACTGTCAGAGTGCACACTGGGGTCCAACGTTCACACAGTGATAAAGAGTGGTACAAAAACCTCGGTCAGTCAGAGTCACAGTGACTGAACTGATGCTGCAGCTGATCAAACACTATCACTCACTACTGACACACAGAGACCAAACACAGAACTACACATGAGCTCAGAACTGAGTTAGGACTCAAATCAGCTCTATTAGAGTGTACTCACACTAGGCATGGTTGCCTTGAACCGAGCTCAAGCACAATCCCCCCTCCCTCGCTGGGCTGCACTCATATTGCACTTTACGTTCCGGGCTGGTGCACGCTTACATCATTATGAATGAATGAATGAATGAATGAATGAATGAATGAATGAATGAATGAATGAGGCATTTATATTGCACTTTATTGTGCATGTACACAAAAGCACTTTACAATCATATGAGGGGGTCTCTCCTCAACCACCACCTGTTAACTTTGTGGTTTATTATTTTGAGTCGTTTAGGACACGGTGACACATGGCCCTCTCACAATATAGCCTATTGATTAACAGATCTATTGCTTTTGCCGCTCACACCATGTCTATACCGGAGGCGGAGCGGCACGACAAATCCCAGACAGTAAAATACTGCCTCGTTCTATTTATGACGTACGGACACAAAGATCAAATGATTTGCAACAGTAGCATTGTCGCGTCCAGTGTAGACAGCAGCCCTGTCCCAAATCACACCCTAAACCCTCGCAGTCTTCCTCTGAGTCCACACTGCTGTGACTTAATGCCACTTTAACTGTTGGGTAGAAGTCTGCCGCGGAGCTCGCGTCTGTGCGGGGACGAGAGAAGTGTGCATAGCTGCCGCAAAGGGGACACTCACAAGCACCCTTCTAGAAGCTAAAATGATGAATGGGACACTCTACAGACTCGTGGACTTCATGGACACGCGCATACAGTGTCCATTGTAAGTCTGCAAGACCGTAAGTGCACGTGAAGTGTGCCATTTGGGACTGGGCCAGAGTCAAGCTGTTGTGACGTGTGTGCTGCACATTTCCAGTTCAGCGCTCGGGTACATTTAGCATTCACACTACATGTGTACCGCACCTGAGCCGAACTGAACTGTGCTCTGGCCAACATCTTCCAAGCAAGCCAGGGACGGCTAAACAGAGCGATCACACTAGACTTGCTCTCGCTCTGGTTGATGTGTGCACACTTTTGTGGGAGAACTGCCCATAAAAGCAGTTCTGCCCTTTATGATGTCATACAGGCCCATATTCAAAAAAAAACAAAAACATTCTGAAACTTATTCAAACCCTGAAGGAGTGTATTTGGCACAAAAAAACTCCATCAAACGTCCAACTCGTTTTTCTTCAACTCTTTAGCAGTATAAAATAGTCAGAATGCATGAAATATCATTAGACCTCCTCTTTATATTTAAATATATTTACTTAAGCATTTAATCTTTACACATTTGGGCCATCAGGAGTCTTTCTTCATGTGGTTTGAATTGGATGTAAATTTTAAGCAAATTTTTTTAAAGTCCACACTAATTGATAAATCATGTTTTGTGCATGAAAATGTTTACACGTGAGTCAGTTAGTAAGAGTGTGTCTCAATCTGCTCATTAGTTCACTAGTCAGTGCACTACTTAGCGATTACATAATGCTCACACTCACAAAATTCCCATAATTCACCATAAAAGCCAGTATGCATCGCTGCTGTCTATAGTGATGTTTCTTGAGGTCCCTCAAATCAACTAAGCTGAAATAATTGTGCTTAATTTATTCACAAAAACAATAATCAAAATATGTTAAAAAGTTATTAATACATCCATAATCATAGTCCAATCCCATAATAAACTGACAGATGATAAAACACCAGTCAAAATAATGGACAAAAAAAAAAAAAGTGTGATGAGCAGACAAAATCAACTGTAAACCCAGCAGAGATGTGTTCAGTGATAGTTCACAGCGTCATTATACCAGCTGATACAGACACCTGGAGAAGCTCCTAAACTCCTGATATGAGACTCAATATCATTTCTGTTTATCAGCGATGGATAATCGGATTGACTTTCACAAAAACAGCCTCATCATCTCTAAATGCCTCTGATGCGTGAACTTTATTATTTATAAATAATAATAATAAAATGTAAATAAAAGTATTCAATTGCATTATTCAGGAAATGCATGTATTAATCACATTTTTATTAGTCACTGGGTAATTTTTTTTTGGGGGGGGGGGGGGTTTGATGACCTGTGACCTCTGGACTGACCTTTGCCCTCTCATGGAGTTCACAGTGACATATTTGTTTCTTGATGCAACTGTGATTTAAATCATCAGAAAACCTGAAGCTTCAGACACATGAATCAAAGTATTTGACTGATAACATGAGAAAAGATCCTAAACACTGTTATGTTTTACGTGCATCATCTGCTGTAACTCGTACACAGATTTACATCGAGATGATTTGCATTGCAGCACAAGCTTCAGCAGGTTTTATAGCTCTGTGAGTTTGAATTCTGAGAATCTGAACCAACAGCAACCATGAGCTTCATCACCATCTTCATCTGGATCTTCACTAGCTGCTGTTTCACAGGTGAGGAGATAAACATACTCTATTCTAACTGATCATCTGTGCTAGAAATACTGTCCTCCAACAGATACTGAATTCTGAATGTTTGTTCATTTATCTTGATGTAGATTCAGCAGCTGAAGTGACAGTCACTCAGACGCCTGCAGTGAAACCTGTTCAACCAGGAGACACAGTTACTATGTCCTGTAAAACCAGTCCTGAAGTCCGACAGGGTTGGAGTTATCAGCCTCTAGCCTGGTACTTACAGAAACCTGGAGAAGCTCCCAAACTCCTGATTTATAAAGCAAACGTCCTCCAGTCAGGAACTCCATCTAGATTCAGTGGCAGTGGATCTAAGACTGATTTCTCTCTAACCATCAGTGGAGTCCAGACTGAAGATGCTGGACATTATTACTGTCAGAGTTTTCACTATATCAACAGTAAAAATGTGTTCACACAGTGATAAAGAGTGGTACAAAAAAAGGTATTCTGATCGTCTCAGAATAGAGCAGCTCCGTCTCCAGAGACCATGTTCAAACCCCAAGAGCTTCAGTTCACATTTACTGCTAAACACAGCTGTTCTCAACTATTACAATCCATCAACAGCAGCTGAAACTTTAGTGAAGGAAGGACACACTGATCAATGATGCAGTCGAACACAAATGTAAGGCGTTCAGAAGCTTTATTGAATGAACAGCAATGGCAGCACATTGAAAGACTGCTTGAGTATTGAGCTGTAAATCAGGAGACTGCTGTGAATCCTGCTGCTCTTCACTGGAGAAACATCAGCACTCGGAGCTCTTGAGGAACGAGGTCTCGTGATCAGCTCCGTCATGTGTTACTCTGCAGATGAAGCGCTCGCCGGCTTCCCAGCGTGCTTTGCTGAGGCTCAGGACGCTGCTGCGGCTGTAGCGTCCGTCCCGCTCGCTCTCTGCGCTGGTCTGAACCCCCTCGGTGACCTCTGACCCGTCCAGCGTCCAGCTCACCTGCGCCCCCTGTGGAGAGTAAGAGCTGAGCAGGCAGAGCAGTGCGGCTGAGTCTCCAGAGATCTGCAGAGAAGAGGGAGGCAGCAGAGACACGGAGGGCTTCACTGCGGGACCAGCTGAAACACACACACACACAACAGAAGCAGAAATGAAAAACTGATCATTTGACTTAAATTTTATAAGATACATTTAAAATAATCCTCAGAACTTTGAAAAAAAATATTTTTCAAGAAAACTGATGTTTATATTATGATGTCGCTATATGACTTAGAAAAGAAATGAATGATCATTTCAATATTAATTGTACTTTTGAAATATTCATGCTATTCAGACTCACAATCATAAATATCAGCAAACTTGATAGTTTAAATAGTTTAAATGATTAATTTTCAAAATGCTCTTCAAGTTCCTTGTTGTCTGATGACAAACCCTTTATTGTTAAATTTGCCAAGAATTATAGACAAAATCATATCAAGAAATTAAATGATTTTAAAGTACTGCTATCAATACTTTTAATTGCATGCAATTATTCATATAAAATAAAAACTTTTTAAAACAATATAAATTCTAAAATGTAAATAAGGGATGAAATTAATATATATGTGTACTATTTAGATTTATTTCAGAATTAGTAAATTACAGAACATGTACATTTTTAATCTCAATCTAATAAAAAACTTTGTCCACATGAAAAATAATTAGTATATTGTGATTTCGTCATAAAATATATAAAACAAATTTAAATAATTGCTATATTATTTGTATTTAAAAAAATATTATTCTGTTTTGACACTAACAATTAAATGTAATTTTAAACTTCTGTTATGATGATGTTGTTTTTTAAATGATTATCATCATCAGCAGCAAACTTAATAGTTTAAATGACTGATTTTTAACATGATCAATAACTAAATTTCTCTTTGTCTGGTGACAACGACTACACAATTACATTTAGTATTATCAAACTTTTTTTATGCATCTAAAAAAAAAAAAAACATAATTGTTAAATTTACCATTAATTATAGACAAAAAGTATATATCAAGAAATAACTGAGTATATCATAAATTACTGACATCTTAAGATACAACAAAAAGTTTACAGATAATGAGTTCAATATTTCATATAAAATGATAAATGAGATTTAAAAACAAGACAAAATATACAACTAAAGTAAATGATGAAATATATGAAATATTGCAATTATTAAGGAAACTTTATGAAAACTTAATTTTTCTAATAAATTAATAATTTTGAATCAAATTTCACACATTTTTATGACAGAATTGAAGACTTACCGATCGTCAGTTTAGTTCCTCCACCAAAAGTGTACCACAGTGCTTCATTCTAGTGAAAGCGTCGTACAAAAACCTCCGTCACACTCAAATAAACACAAACTCCAGCAGAGAAAGAGAGAAGAGACTCACACACTGATATCAGACTCAACAGCAGCTCTTCTCAACATCACTCATGAATTATTATGAAAAACAGCACAAAATATTCTTCTTTAATTCTTAACACTTCTTATTTCATGAAGACTAAAATTACTTTTTTCATAATCAGACCCAAAATACATTCCTCACATTTACAGTAATTCTATTTATCTGCTTTATAATGAAATATTTGGCAAGATTTAGATTGTGATTCCCTATTGGATGACCTTTGACCTGTTACACAGTATCATGGATTATATAAAATCTCTCACACAGGTATTAAATGCTCTCAGCATCAAAGTCTGAATAAAGCTGATAATTTGGAGGGAGAAGCTCGGCCCAGAATAAATAATTAAATAACATCAAGTAAATCATGAGTGTCTGCTTCTGAAAATGAAAAATTTATGAAATTGAGGAAAATAAAATGAAATTTATTAGCAAAGATAATAAACAGTAAATGGGTGAATCTGCTGTCTTCAGGTAAATGATGTGGAGTGTGTTTGCATATTGATCAGATGCTTCAGTGCTCTGAGAGTGTTTATAGTGCTGTGAGTTTAACACTTCATCACTGACACACACAACAATCTTCATCAACATGACCTTCATCATCATCTTCATCTGGACTCTCACAGCGTTTGCTCAAGGTTTGTGGAGCACAAGTTTGATATCAATTCATTTCTTCAAGTATATTGTCAAAGTTCTGAGTTGATTTTCTTCTTGTTGTGTGTTTCAGAGTGTAGAGGACAGATCAGCGTCACTCAGAGTCCCTCAACGACAGCAGCTCAACCAGGAGAAACAGTGAAGATCAACTGTAGAACCAGCACAGATGTGTACAGATATAGTGATGGGGATGATGCTTTATCCTGGTACTTACAGAAACCTGGAGAAGCTCCTAAACTCTTGATTCGTTATGCAAAAACACTCTACACTGGAACTCCATCTAGATTCAGTGGCAGTGGATCTAACAGTGATTTCACTCTGACCATCAGTGGAGTCCAGACTGAAGATGCTGGACATTATTACTGTCAGAGTTTATACTGGCCTGAGAGCATTCCGTGGTTCACACAGTGATAAAGAGTCGTACAAAAACCTCGGTCAGTCAGAGTCACAGTGACTGAACTGATGCTGCAGCTGCTCAAAGGAGGATCTGAAACAACATTGTCACACACGCATCTGAAATAAAATCATATAAATGAATCCTTCATTCTTAATAATCATAGAGGTCAGAGTGTTAGTCGAGAGAAACAACTAGACACAAGTCCATCAGTGTCTCTGCAGAGTCTCTATCAGACACACAAACACAGACTCAGCCGTGTTGGTCTTAGATTATTATTTTGTCTTTTACTTCTCTCACACTTTGAAATTGTGTGTTTTTATTATTTCATCATATTCATACTCTCTGTAGGGAGAATAAAGATATATCGGAAACTGGACTGATTGAATCTGCACAGCTTTGAGATTTTGTGCTTTTATAGATTAGAGTCACGAGTGGATCTGACTGATTCCAGTTTGTCTAATTATTATTTTTGAAATTAATAACAGACATTCATTTTTTCATAATACTGTGAAAAAGTCAAATCAAGAGGCAATAAAGGCACAAAAATATGTATCTAGACATGAGACATGATGCTGGTGGCCTTGCGAATCACTAAATGAGAATTTATTGTGTATAATTCATGATCGTGTCTACAGAGCCTTCAGATAGAAGCACTATCACAGCTCCAGCTTGACCTGTGACCTCTGAGATGACCTCTGACCTCTGCCAGTATGAGTGATTCACTACGGGAATCACAGTGAGCAGCTTCCTGTTGTTAGTGTTTGATATTCACAGAAGACAATGCAGTTTTTAAAATAGTATGTAAAACAGTAGCCATTATTCCACTTTAAAGGTGCCAAACATTGTCACATGAGCTCATCACCCTTACCAAAAAGTAGTATACTTCAAGTTTATTTTATTAAGTATACTTAAGTTAAGTTCAGGTATATTTTTAAGTATACTTTATGTAGCAAGTATACATATATCAGTGTTCTAGTAGCATACTTGTAAGTGTACTGTTTCAATACTCCTTGGGGCTAAATTGGCCCACTTTCTAGTATATATGAGTACACTTTTAAGTATACTTTAAGTATAACAGCAGCAAACTTTGAGTACATAACTAGTTTACTTCTATGTTTGTAGTTTGTACTGCAATTATACTAAAAGTGAACTTATAGGTATACTGATAGTTCACTAATGAAATACTTTGTACACTTTGAAGTATAGTCTCAGTAAACTACTAGTTTAGTAGTTTTATACTGCAAGTATACTCATAAGTTTTCTTTAAGTGAACTTTACATCATATTTTAAGTATACTACTATGTCCCTATTTAGGTTTTCATTTGTATACATTTTGTTATATGAATATCTGAACATACAAAACATCCAAAGAAAGAACAGGGCATCTGCTTGTAAACAAAAACATTTTATTCTAGCTTCATGCATTCTTTTTTTAAACACTTTAATGTGGGTAAGTTTAATAAAAAAAATAAAGAAATAACATTTGGAACAAAAAGCTGAAAAAAGACTATGAATTGGATACAGGGTGATAATCAAAATGTAGATGGAGTTGATCAACACCCTAAAGCTTGACTGTAATTATTACCAATTACCGAGTCCTGCTACACAAGCTTTCTCCTGCACACACACTGAAGCTCAGCAGGGTTGAGTCTGGTCAGTATCTGGATGCGAGACTTTCAGGGAAGACCAGATTGCTGCTGGAAGAGATGTTAGTGAGGACAGCAGGTGGAGCTCATCCTGTGTTCTGAGTGGATCCTTACACCATGTCTACACCAGACGCAACAGTTGTTGTGCACCGTCCCACAACAGCTAAAGTCTGTCTAAACTGGACACGACAAAGCGACCATTAAAAACATTTGAAATTTGTGTCAGAACGTCATAAATAGAATGCAGCAGCAGTTTTCTGTCAGGAATTTGTTGTGTCGCACCGCGTCCGGTGTAGACTGCATCACTGATTATAATGAGATTTATTTATTTATTTATTTATTTATTTATTTATTACAGGGACAATGCATATTAATAAACATTTCTGTCAATATGCCAGAGTTAGCCAGAAGGATATTTTTCAACTGCAGTCCCTAGACAGATGGTAATAGTCACCCTAAAAGAGAGTAAAAGTACATATTTACATACAATAAAACAATTACAATACATTTAGTAAAAAGTACTATTAAGCTATGATGTACAATAGAAACACAACAGACCAACAATTAGACAAATACATATACACACCCAAAAAAAAAAAAAAAACCTCGAACAGAAAAAGCGGTTTGGCCAAATACACTTTCCCTAAAGGGAATGATACAATCTCCCCTCGCTGCACCTCTGGTTGTACTATGATCAGCTGTACGGATGTTGACCAACTGATGGAGAGGGGGGATGATAAACCATGAATAATTTTATAAACAAGACATAGATTTGAAAATTTTACCATGTTTTCCCAGCTGAGTAGTCTGTGTTTTTGTAATATAGGACAATGATGAGACATGCTTGGTTTCTTATCCAGAATTTTTACAGTTCGTTTGTAAAGTGATTGCAGAGGTTTCAGAGATGTAACACTAGCTTGTGACCAAATAGATAAACAGTAATTGATATGTGAAAAGATCATTGTGTCCGTATACATTTTTGCTGCAGGTGTTGACATTTGATGGCGAATGTGTCTAAAATTACTGAGGTTAAGTTTAATTTGATTAAAGACCCTTTTTACGTGTGATTTAAATGACAACTTTGAATCAATTAAAACCCCCAAATATTTGTATTCTGACACAATCTGCATCCTTTCACCTTGCACAAAAACATCCGGCTCAACACTGAAGTTAATATTGGACTTGGTGAAAAACATTGCTACTGTTTTTGATGTATTTAACTGCAGGCAAGAATGTTTCAGCCAAGCTGTAATATTAACCGTGGAGTTAGTGATTTTCTCAGCTACCTGAGAGATATTCAGACCATGAACATAGACTACAGTGTCATCAGCATACATCTGCACAGAAACATCTGGACAGACAGACGGAAGGTCATTTATATAAAGTGAGAACAACATAGGTCCTAAAATTGATCCTTGAGGGAGACCGGTGGACAGACTGAGAGCCGCTGATTTAAATGACTGGACTCTGACATGTTGGAAAATCTCAGTGAGGTAAGACTCAATCCATTTAAGTGCGTCTGAGGAAAAATTAAAACTGCATAATTTTATGATTGACAGTGTCGAAAGCCTTCTTGAGATCCAGGAACACAGCTCCAACAACCCCACCTCGATCCAACAAAGCTCTGATGTTTTCAGTAAAGAAGCAAGTAGCAGTTTTGGTGGAATATTTGGCTCTAAAGCCAAACTGCATAGGGTGGAGAGCATAGGGTGTGGTATTTAGATGGTTAATAATTTGTTTTACTATCAGTTTCTCTGCAATCTTAGACACAGTGGGCAATATACTGATGGGTCTGTAATTTGACATAGAATGAGGGTCTCCACTTTTTTTTTTTTTTTTTTTTTTTTTTTTTTATTATTCTGTTACAAAACATAAAACATAAGACAAATTATATATACAACCAGTTCAATACAAACAAAGGAGGTAACCGAAAAGGTGTAGGCTGAAGCCGAGACTTGTTTCGCCTACCCTATTTACAAAACAAAAACAACATCTACCCATCAGAAATTAGGCATAAACAGTATACATGTATAAGCATCTATATACATACAGTATATACAATTTTATCTTACAATTTCTTACAAAATTTTTTTTTTTTTTTTTATCCCTATATGTCAAAAATTAGGATTTTTTTTTTTTTTACGCTTTTATTTATAGTTTTACATTTATTATTTTATTTTTTTTACAAAACACAAAAACAGAAAAAAAAAAAAAAAAAAAACCCTCTCTCCACAAAGCGAAATATTCAATAATCATAAAGATAAAGATAAACAGTAATAAACATAGATTTACATCTAGTCTGTGGTCATGTCAAGTTGGGTCAGAATGTTCAGAAAAGGAGTCCAAATCAGTTCAAAGTCATCTAGTTTTCCTCGAATAGAATGTAGAATTTTTTCTGGTGTGCAGTACGACAGGAGTTCATTAGCCCAATATTTTTGGCTGGGGGGGGTGACATTCTTCCAATCTTTCAGGATACAATTCTTGGCAGCCGTTGCTGCTAGTAACACAAAATGCTTCATATTTGAGCTCACCTTCAGTAAGGTTACATCCCCCAGTAACCAAATCCTAGGGTCGGCGTCCAGAACCTGTCCACAAACCCGAGAGGTTACTGCGATGATATGAGTCCAGTATGGCTTCAAGCAAGTACAACTCCATAGCATGTGCACAAGAGTTCCGACAGAGATGGTGCATCTTTGACATTGATCAGATATGTCATTTCCTAACTTACTTAACCTATATGGCGTAAAATATGTTCTATGGAAAATATTGAATTGAATTTGTCTGTGTTTAGAGGACACCAATTTTGTTTGTGCCAATTCCAATAATCTGTTCCAATTCTCCTCTGTGTAAGTACACCCAAGCTCAGACTCCCACCTTGTTTTATTTGTATATCTGGCATAAGCCGGTAAGTTGTCATTTATGGTTTTATACACTGTAGATATTAAACCTTTAATTCTATTACATTTGGAGTTGAAAATGCATTTTTCAAGTAAGGATTCCTCGGGTCTGTGTGGAAAACTATCTTTAGTTTGACTCTTGATCCAGCTTCTAATTTGTAAATATTTTAAAAAGTTACTTTTATCTATATCATAAATTTCTAACATTTGGCTGAAACTTAAAAAGACATTATTAGTATAAAGGTCACTAACAATTTTTACTCCTTTTCTCACCCAGTTTTGTAAAATTCCATCCGCTAAGGCTGCTGGGATATTGGGATTGTTCGTGAGAGGTGAATTTACCAATAATTTTATGTTTTGTCCAACTGATACGTGTAATTGCTGCCAGGCGTTAAATGTAGCAGAAATTATTGGGTTTTGAGTGATTGTTTTTAGTTTCTTTTTAGATTCCAAAAATGGTACGATTGTTAATGGATTGTCCTGTAATTCATGTTGTTCGATTGACATCCATTTTACTTCATCTGCTCTGCAGTGAAACCACATCCACAGAACGCGAAGTTGTGCAGCCATATAATACAATTTAAAATTTGGGAGATTCAAGCCACCTTTGGAATAGGGCGCCTGTAATGTAAGGAGTTTGACTCTCGGTGTTTTGTTGTGCCACAGGAAGGAAGTAAGTGATTTATCTAATTCCTTAAAAAAGGATATAGGAACCTTCAGTGGTATACACTGGAATAAATAAATAAATTTGGGTAATAGATTCATTTTTATTGTATTAATCCTGCCAATCAGTGATAAAGGGAGGTCCATCCATCTCAATAACTCCTTTTTAGATTTAGTAAGCAAAGAGACATAATTTTCTTCATATATTTCGTCACAGGTGCTGCAGATAGTGATTCCCAGGTATTTGGGTCTCCACTTTTGAAAATGGGAGCAATAACAGCGGATTTCCACATGCTTGGGAACATATTTTGTGAAATGGACAGATTGATAATTTTGGTAATGGGGCGTGTGACTGTTGTACTAAGCTCCTTGAGCATCACTGTATCCATGCCAAAAATATCTTTACAACTAGATGGTCTGAGTGATTTAATGGTCTGTGATACCTCTGCTTCTGTGATGTTCATTAAACTGAAAACTGATTGACTTGTGTCTATTGGAGGAGCGTATGTGTTCTCAGGTGTAAAACAGCTTGCTATGTTAGCCACAGAATCAATAAAATAGTGATTGAATACCTCTGCTACAACCTGAATATTGTTTGTTAGTTGTTCATTTATTTTAATTTCTAAAGTGTTTTGTTCTTTGGGGCGATCACCTGTCATTTTTCTTAGCTGGTTCCATATTATTTTAGCATTTCCATTTGATTTTTCAATTAAAGTGAGGAAGAAATCTGCCCTTGCTTTTCTTTTATGACTTTTTTCTCAACATGGTAAAACGTCCTCTGTTATAAGTTGATTTATTTTTATTTGCTATTTTTAAGGCCTGGTCTCGTTCTTTCATGAGTTTTATAATGTCTGGGTTAATCCAGGGTACAGTGTTTTTGTGTTGTTTGAGCTTGATTTTTTGTGTGAATTCTTTAATAGTTCTCTCAAGTGTTTTAGAAATATTTGGCTGTCTTTTTCATAATCAACTAAAGATAAAATGTCATCCCACTGAATTTGGTTATCTGCAGCTACAAAGTTTTGATATTTACTTTTAGGAATTGTAATAATTTCTTTTTATCTCTAGCACAAGGATGAAAATGTTTTTTAGTAAGTTTTCTAGTGATAAGAGTTAGATTGTGGTCTGATAAACCTGTTAACATATTAAATGATTTTGCAATTCTTTTTGGCCTATTGGTAAAAATTAGATCGATTTGTGTCTTGGAAGAGTTTGTTATTCTTGTTGGTCCACGGACAACTTGTGTTAGATCAAACCTGTCTGTGATTTGTTTGAGTTTTTTCAAGAGCGTTTGTCCTCCTAGTTGATTTTAAAATCCCCCATAATGATAATTTAATCCCCCATAATTTTAATTAACGTGTTTTGCCGCGTCCGGTGTAGACATGGTGTTACACCCCAGTATACTGTTAATAAACTCTACTGTAAAAAAGCTCATGTGTGGTTAATATAAACCCCAGAGTCTTTCTAAGAAAGATAGGGGTGTAATTCTGGTGTAAAACGGTGGTCCCTACATCACATGACCCACCTTCCCCCCAACCCCCCTCCACACACAACCATTACAAGTAGTTAGTGTTTCACATCACTTTAATTCTTACAACTTGTGTGAAACCACTTGACATTACTTTAAGGTCCTAAACAAGCACACACTCATATTCTGAATATTGTCATATATTATTGAATCAATCTGTGCCTTTCATATGATTGCTATGATTCGTTGGATCAGTCATTACAAAGCGTTAAAAACTCTGTCAGTTATATTGTGTATACAAGAGCACATCTATCAGTGAGGTTTCAGTGACCATTAGACCAACTTAAACCTGTTCACTGCTGCAGTGTTTGCATAGAGAGTGTGTTTTACATGAGCGACACACACTTCAGTGCTCTGCATGTGTTTATAACTCTGACAAACATCAAACATGATCAACAACTGTTTCTCACTAGAACTGAACCTACAACCAACAGAAATGACTTTCATCACCATATTGATCTGGACGCTGACAGTATTATGTAGAGGTTTGTGTCTGGAAGGATTAATTGTGTTATTAACTTGTTATTTCTATGTTGCGAAGATATATGTTTGTAAAAGTGTTTGTGATTTCTGATCTTTCTCATTTGACAGAATCTATTGGGCAGGTGACAGTGACTCAAACTCCCTCAGTGCTGCTCGCTCAAACTGGACAATCAGTCACTGTAACCTGTACATTTAACAGAGATGCAGACTGCTGTTGTAGTGGAAAACAGTGTCTCAGCTGGTACTTACAGAAACCTGGAGAAGCTCTTAAACTCTTGATTTATTATGTAAACCGCCGCCAGTCAGGAATTCCATCTAGATTCAGTGGCAGTGGAACTGAGAAACATTTCACTCTGACCATCAGTGGAGTCCAGACTGAAGATGTTGGACATTATTACTGTCAGAGTGTACATGTCATCAACAGTGTTAATGTATTCACACAGTGATAAAGAGTGGTACAAAAACCTCGGTCAGTCAGAGTCACAGTGACTGAACTGATGCTGCAGCTGATCAAACACTATCACTCACTACTGACACACAGAGACCAAACACAGAACTACACATGAGCTCAGAACTGAGTTAGGACTCAAATCAGCTCTATTAGACTGTGATCTGTCCTGTGACAGACGGGTTTGACTCAATTATGCTCAGAATCAGAGAAAATAAAGATGTTAAATCAAACAAAAAACAATATTTTTCAGTTCCAGTGTTGTATTTTTTTTTTTTTTTTTTTTGAATAGATTATTTAACCCTCGTTGTGTACAAGTGACATAAAGATGTTCTTGAGCAGTTTCTCAAGTAGTTTATTCATCTTAATCTGCAAATATCCATTGACTACTAAATTATCCCTAGCAATAATTTTGATCAAACAAATGAAGCGGACATAACACACTTTCTGCCAATCTCATGTTAATCTTGTATTGTATCCTTCATACCTCCGAAGAGTCTTTCGTTTTATCAGATTTATAAAAGACAGTCACAAGTGTGCAAAGCTTTTGCGTAGCCATCGTCTGCAAGCTGTGACGTCAACATGAATAAAACAGTACCAAAAACCTTATTGACTTAATTTTATAATGATCTGCCAAATAGATTGTGTTACAAGATTTCAGATAGGGTCAGATTTTACTGTGAGAGATTTTAAGGAGTTAAAAGAATGACATAAAACAGAGTTACAGTAAGACTGGTGTAGTTACAATGTTCACATGAAACATTAAAACAACACAAAACCAGGAAAACTCAGGCTGTGCCAAGTGTTTGACCGCACAGGGCCTCGCTCCTGGCCTGTATTTTATGTCGTTTAGCTATGACTCATTTTTATTTCCGTTTTTCCACCCATTTTTTCCTTTGAAAGACTAAAATAGTCATAGCTGATAGACAGTATAAGATTGAGTAAAGCTGTTTGTGGTAAGGATGACAAAAAGATTTAAAAGTTAAACTTTTAGGCTGGTCAGCCTCAGTGGTCCATCAGCGCTCGTCAATGTCAGAACGATCGAGATCCAATCAAATCAAAGAAGGAGGGTCTTACTGTCATTGTCACAACTCAACTAGAGTTCGTGGAAAGATGTAAGTAGTACTGTATTAGAAAACTGTTTTACTGTTTTACGAAATGTTCAGTGACCAACAGTAATAGACTATCTAGTGATGCAAACTATTCAACTTTTGAAAATATGCGATTGTGATTAAAATGAACGTGACAAGAGACATTTGCGTTTTCGACTATTAGACATACGAATAAGAGTGAATGTGCACATTTTAAAATAAAGTATTATTTGCAAATAGTGTAGGAATTGATTACTACTTCATATATATCTACAAACCTAAAACTTACCCCAACACACACACTAAATTGCAGAGGGCCTCGCACCCCCCTTGCGACAACCCTGCATACAGTTAATTGCACCATACCCTAAAACAGTCCAAGAATCCTTCGTGCCGAAAAAGTCCCAATGTGAGTGAGTGTGCACCAGTGTGTATACAATCCAACAGAAGTGGAATCCATAAACTTCAAGCTGTGTCTGGAAAGGTGAGTCCACAAGAAGGTAACTCCACAATCCAGGAAAGTTGAATTTTGTGACTGTTAATGGCTGAGTGTTTGTTGTTGATGTTGTTGTTCTTCTTCTTCTTCTTCTTCCTCTATTTTTATTGGGGTGGGGCAACTATCTATTAATGTGCATATCCACTACCTGCTGTACTGGAGAGTGAACCAGAGATTTGTATTAAAAAAAAAAATAATTAAATACATTAATTAAATAATTAATTAATTTATTTATTTATTTATTTATTTATTTATTTATTTATTTTCATTAATCCAGTTTCTTTCAGATAAAAATAAATACAGCTTTATTTATCTGTTGTTCATTTAATACATTCTTAAGATTTAACACACTCACCCCATATTTCTTTAACTCAAAAGTTTGGGCAACAGAGTCTTTCTTCATGTGGTTTGAATTGGTTGTAAATTTTAAGTTCACACTTATTGATAAATCATATTTTGTGCATGAAAATGTTCACACATGTGAGTCAGTCAGTAAGAGTGTGTCTCAATCAGCTCCTTAGTTCACTAGTCAGTGCACTACTCAGGGAACACATAATGCTCATGCTCAAAACATTCCCACAATGCACCATAAAAGCCAGTATGCATCGCTGCTGTCTATATGTTTCTGAAGGTCCCTCAAACCAACTAAGCTCAAATACATGTGTTTAATTCATATACAAAAACAGATTAATCAAATGGTTTAAAGTTATTAATTCATCCATAATCATAGTCAAATCCTCTAATAACCTGACAGATGATAAAACACCAGTCAAAATAATTGTACGAAATGATTAAAAAGATAAAATGATAAAAAAATGATAAAAATATTAAATAGTGTGATGAGCAGATACAATGATAGACAGGAGGAAATGAACGAGCAATCTTCATTTAGAAGCTCATTTAAATACAGCATCAGTTCATTTGCATATTGATCAGATGCTTCAGTGCTCTGAGAGTGTTTATAGTGCTGTGAGTTTAACACTTCATCACTGACACACACAACAATCTTCATCAACATGACCTTCATCATCATCTTCGTCTGGACTCTCACAGCGTTTGCTCAAGGTTTGTGGAGCACAAGTTTGATATCAATTCATTTCTTCAAGTATATTGTCAAAGTTTTGAGTTGATTTTCTTCTTGTTGTGTGTTTCAGAGTGTAGAGGACAGATCAGCGTCACTCAGAGTCCCTCAACGACAGCAGCTCAACCAGGAGAAACAGTGAAGATCAGCTGTAGAACCAGTAGAGATGTGTATGGTGGTGATGGTTTATCCTGGTACTTACAGAAACCTGGAGAAGCTCCTAAACTCCTGATTTATTGGGCAAACACCCTCCAGTCAGGAACTCCATCTAGATTCAGTGGCAGTGGATCTAACAGTGATTTTACTCTGACCATCAGTGGAGTCCAGACTGAAGATGCTGGACATTATTACTGTCAGAGTTACCATTGGATCAACAGTAAACATGTGTTCACACAGTGATAAAGAGTGGTACAAAAACCTCAGTCAGTCAGAGTCACAGTGACTGAACTGATGCTGCAGCTGCTCAAAGGAGGATCTGAAACAACATTATCACACATGCATCTGAAATAAAATCATATAAATGAATCCGTCACTCTTAATAATCATAGAGGTCAGAGCGTTAGTCGAGAGAAACAACTAGACACAAGTCCATCAGTGTCTCTGCAGAGTCTCTATCAGACTCACAAACACAGACTCAGCCGTGTTGGTCTTTGATTATTATTTTGTCTTTTACTTCTCTCACACTTTGAAATTGTGTGTTTTTATTATTTCATCATATTCATACTCTCTGTAGGGAGAATAAAGATATATCCGAAACTGGACTGATTGAATCTGCACAGCTTTGAGATTTTGTGCTTTTATAGATTAGAGACACGAGTGAGATCTGACTGATTTCAGTTTGTCTAATTATTATTTTTTTAATTAATAACAGACATTCATTTTTTTTATAAGACTGTGAAAAAGTCCAATCAGGAGGTAATAAAGGCACAAAAATATGTATCTAGAGACAGAGACGTGATGCTGGTGGCCTTCAGACAGAAGCACTATCACAGCTCCAGCTTGACCTGTGACCTCTGAGATGACCTCTGACCTCTGCCAGTATGAGAGATTCACTACGGGAATCACAGTGAGCAGCTTCCTGTTGTTAGTGTTCGATATTCACAGAAGACAATGCAGTTTTTGAAACAGTACGTAAAACAGTAGCCATTATTCCACTTTAAAGGTGCCAAACATTGTCACATGAGCTCATAACCCTTACCAAAAAGTAGTATACTTCAAGTTTATTTTATTAAGTATACTTAAGTTAAGTTCAGGTATATTTTTAAGTATACTTTATGTAGCAAGTATACATATATCAGTGTTCTAGTAGCATACTTGTAAGTGTACTGTTTCAATACTCCTTGGGACTAAATTGGCCCACTTTCTAGTATATATGAGTATACTTTTAAGTATACTTTAAGTATAACAGCAGCAAACTTTGAGTACACAACTAGTTTACTTCTATGTTTGTAGTTTGTACTGCAATTATACTAAAAGTGAACTTATAGGTATACTGATAGTTTACTAATTAAATACTTCTTACACTTTGAAGTATAGTCTCAGTAAACTACTAGTTTAGTAGTTTTATACTGCAAGTATACTCATAAGTTTTCTTTAAGTGAACTTGACATCATATTTTAAGTATACTACTATGTCCCTATTTAGGTTTTCATTTGTATATATTTTGTTATATGAATATCGGAACATACAAAACATCCAAAGAAAGAACAGGATATCTGCTTGTAAACAAAAACATTTTATTCTAGCTCCATGCATTCTTTTTTTAAACACTTTAATGTGGGTAAGTTTAATAAAAAATAAAGAAATAACATTTGGAACAAAAAGCTGAAAAAAGACTATGAATTGGATTCAGGATGATAATCAAAATGTAGATGGAGTCGATCAACACCCCAAAGCTTGACTGTAATTATTACCAATTACCGAGTCCTGCTACACAAGCTTTCTCCTGCACACACACTGAAGATCAGCAGGGTTGAGTCTGGTCAGTATCTGGATGGGAGACTTTCAGGGAAGACCAGGTTGCTGCTGGAAGAGATGTTAGTGAGGACAGCAGGTGGAGCTCATCCTGTGTTCTGAGTGGATCCTTACACCATGTCTACACCAGACGCAACAGTTGTTGTGCACCGTCCCACAGCAGCTAAAGTCTGTCTAAACTGGACACGACAAAGCAACCATTAAAAACATTTGACATGATCAGCTGTACGGATGTTGACAAACTGATGGAGAGGGGGATGATAAACCATGAATAATTTTATAAACAAGACATAGATTTGACAATTTTACCATGTTTTCCCAGCTGAGTAATCTGTGTTTTTGTAATATAGGACAATGATGAGACATGCTTGGTTTCTTATCCAGAATTTTTACAGTTCGTTTGTAAAGTGATTGCAGAGGTTTCAGAGTTGTAACACTAGCTTGTGACCAGATAGGCAAACAGTAAGTGATATGTGAAAAGATCATTGTGTCCGTATACATTTTTGCTGCAGGTGTTGACATTTGATGGTGAATGTGTCTAAAATTACTGAGGTTAAGTTTAATTTGATTACAGATCCTTTTTACGTGTGATTTAAATGACAACTTTGAATCAATTAAAACCCCCAAATATTTGTATTCTGACACAATCTGCAGCCTTTCACCTTGCACAAAAACATCCGGCTCAACACTGAAGTTAATATTGGACTTGGTGAAAAACATTGCTACTGTTTTTGATGTATTTAACTGCAGGCAAGAATGTTTCAGCTAAGCTGTAATATTAACCATGGAGTTAGTGATTTTCTCAGCTACCTGAGAGATATTCAGACCATAAACATAGACTACAGTGTCATCAGCACACATCTGCACAGAAACATCTGGACAGACAGACGGAAGGTCATTTATATAAAGTGAGAACAACAAAGGTCCTAAAATTGATCCTTGAGGGAGACCGGTGGACAGACTGAGAGCCGCTGATTTAAATGACTGGACTCTGACATGTTGGAAAATCTCAGTGAGGTAAGACTCAATCCATTTAAGTGCGTCTGAGGAAAAATTAAAACTGCATAATTTGATGATTGACAGTCAGTCAATTTTGAAAATGGGAGCAATAACAGCGGATTTCCACATGCTTGGGAACATATTTTGTGAAATTGGGGCAATCACCTGTCATTTTTCTTAGCTGGTTCCATATTATTTTAGCATTTCCATTTGATTTTTCAATTAAAGTGAGGAAGAAATCTGCCTTTGCTTTTCTTACGACTTTTTTCTCAACATGGTAAAACGTCCTCTGTTATGAGTTTATTTATTTTTATTTGCTATTTTTAAGGCCTGGTCTCGTTCTTTCATGAGTTTTATAATGTCTGGGTTAATCCAGGGTACAGTGTTTTTGTGTTGTTTGAGCTTGATTTTTTTGTGTGAATTCTTTAATAGTTCTCTCAAGTGTTTTAGAAATATTTGGCTGTCTTTTTCATAATCAACTAAAGATAAAATGTCATCCCATTGAATTTGGTTATCTGCAGCTACAAAGTTTTGATATTTACTTTTAGGAATTGTAATAATTTCTTTTTTATCTCTAGCACAAGGATGAAAATGTTTTTTAGTAAGTTTTCTAGTGATAAGAGTTAGATTGTGGTCTGATAAACCTGTTAACATATTAAATGATTTTGCAATTCTTTCTGGTCTATTGGTAAAAATTAGATCAGTTTGTGTCTTGGAAGAGTTTGTTATTCTTGCTGGTCCATGGACAACTTGTGTTAGATCAAACCTGTCTGTGATTTGTTTGAGTTTTTTCTAGAGGGTTTGTCCTCCTAGTTGATTTTAAAATCCCCCATAATGATCATTTAATCCATCATAATTTTAATTATAGTGTTTTGTCGTGTCCGGTGTAGACATGGTGTTACACCCCAGTATACTGTTAATAAACTCTACTGTAAAAAAGCTCATGTGTGGTTAATATAAACCCCAGAGTCTTTCTAAGAAAGATAGGGGTGTAATTCTGGTGTAAAACGGTGGTCCCTACATCACATGACCCACCTTCCCCCCAACAACTGTTTCTCACTAGAACTGAACCTACAACCAACAGAAATGACTTTCATCACCATATTGATCTGGACGCTGACAGTATTATGTAGAGGTTTGTGTCTGGAAGGATTAATTGTGTTATTAACTTGTTATTTTTATGTTATGAAGATATATGTTTGTAAAAGTGTTTGTGATTTCTGATCTTTCTCATTTGACAGAATCTATTGGGCAGGTGACAGTGACTCAAACTCCCTCAGTGCTGCTCGCTCAGACTGGACAATCAGTCACTGTAACCTGTACATTTAACAGAGATCCAGACTGCTGTTATAATAATGGAAAATATGCTGTCAGCTGGTACTTACAGAAACCGGGAGAAGCTCCTAAACTCCTGATTTATTATACAAGCACCCTCCAGTCAGGAACTCCATCTAGATTCAGTGGCAGTGGATCTAACAGTGATTTCACTCTGACCATCAGTGGAGTCCAGACTGAAGATGCTGGACATTATTACTGTCAGAGTTACCACAGTGGTGGTGTGTTCACACAGTGATAAAGAGTCGTACAAAAACCTCGGTCAGTCAGAGTCACAGTGACTGAACTGATGCTGCAGCTGATCAAACACTATCACTCACTACTGACACACAGAGACCAAACACAGAACTACACATGAGCTCAGAACTGAGTTAGGAGTCAAATCAGCTCTATTAGACTGTGAACTGCAACCAATAACAGCACCATGTTGTTTTGATTTTTAACATTGTAATGCACTCATATCTAATTTTAAATTAATATAGAAAAGTCATTGTGAATCACCAGCAATGTAAAGATGTTCTTGACAGTTTCTGAAGTATATCTCCTTCATCTCAAGCTAATAATGAATTTATTATTCATAACTAATTTCTCATGAGCAGAAGTGAAACTGTTCCAGTTCAGAGCGTTGAACCGATCAAACAGTGAAACTGTGAGTGACTGATGCTGCAGCTCATCAAACACTATCACTCACTCAACAGTGAAGAAACACAAATATAGATCTTATAATAAACATCCAATTTGTTGAGTTTCATCTGTATTTGACATTTTTGATCATGATTTTTCTAAAGTAATTTAGTCTCGTGTCATTTTCTGTCCTTCAAGTAGAAATTCAGTCACTTTTGATCTTCAGCAGATATTATTCCATCCTTCACTATTTTGATTTTCGACATTGAGGATTTATCCTTATTCTTCTTTCTATCATTCCTCATAATACATCATCATCATATAAACACATTCTTCAATTTGAGAGCAGATGATAATGAATATATAATTTATAGTAATATCAATGTATGGAAGAATTAGATTACCCAACAGATGCTGTTCACCATAAAAAAAACACCAACAACATATGCATATCACCATTGTTCTGTGGTTTGTACTTTGATCTTAACACCTCTAACCTTATTATTTATTATTCTCAGGTCAGGTAAAGTAAGTCGAATCTGGCCTAAGTTCTCGGTCAAAAGACTCCTTAGTGGTATGTTCTTACTCAAAGTCTTAAAACACTATACATCAAAACCTTGGTAGGCAATTTTTTTAATCAATTAAATTTATTTTAATTGGTTGTGTATTAGTATATGAAGCAGCAATCTACTCATCAGTCTTTTATACTCCTGTCATCTTTTTGATGTAAGTTGGCATTTCCCCCAAATTTCCAAGATCCTCCCAGATGCAGCATGGCCTCCTCGTGTTCTTGAACTCCAGTAAACTTGACCAAGATGACTGAAATCATTTTAAGTTTCTAGCATCAGAACCACACAAACACACACACACACACACACACACACACACACACACACACACATAAACACACATTCTTCTGTGTACTTGTAGTCGTCCGCTCCTCCTTCTCATGGGTAACACACACATACATAACTAACAGTTATTCCACACTTATGCCCATACATTATAAGGCATATTCTAGAAACAAAAATAAATAAATAATAACATATTGTAAACAATATATTAGTAATTCAATATATTATCCCAATATGTGTGAAGGTATCTAAAATAAATAAACCAATAGGGCGGGTAATTGCATTTCTTTCATATTATTCAACACCACATTTGTTTACATTTATTTTATAAAGATTTATAAAGAGTGAACATGTTTTATATCATGTGTGACGTGACTCACAATCAAACTCAGATTATTCAGTGATTGACAGAGACGTGTGATGATTCTCATGTCTGTAAAAACCTGGATTTGGGGATTTACAGTGATGTTTTTATCCAAATACAGTCTCATATGAGAAAGTCTGGTTAATATTCTAAAGCTGGTTTTGTAGATTTATTCAGAACTGAATTGAATGATATAATAATTTGGCTATTAAAGAAGATCAGATATTATGAAAAAGATGTTTACTCTATGTTCTCACTTCAGTAACAGTATTCTGTGTCTGTTATTGAGCAACTGTCTTCAGGTAAATGATGAGGAGTGTGTTTGCATATTGATCAGATGCTTCAGTGCTCTGAGAGTGTTTATAGTGCTGTGAGTTTAACACTTCATCACTGACACACACAACAATCTTCATCAACATGACCTTCATCATCATCTTCATCTGGACTCTCACAGCGTTTGCTCAAGGTTTGTGGAGCACAAGTTTGATATCAATTCATTTCTTCAAGAATATTGTCAAAGTTTTGAGTTGATTTTCTTCTTGTTGTGTGTTTCAGAGTGTAGAGGACAGATCAGCGTCACTCAGAGTCCCTCAACGACAGCAGCTCAACCAGGAGAAACAGTGAAGATCAACTGTAGAACCAGCACAGATGTGGCTTACAGTGGTGCTTATTATTATGTTACTTACAGAAACCTGGAGAAGCTCCTAAACTCCTGATTTATTATGCAAACCGCCTCCAGTCAGGAACTCCATCTAGATTCAGTGGCAGTGGATCTAACAGTGATTTCACTCTGACCATCAGTGGAGTCCAGACTGAAGATGCTGGACATTATTACTGTCAGAGTTACCACTACATCAACAGTAAAGATGTGTTCACACAGTGATAAAGAGTCGTACAAAAACCTCGGTCAGTCAGAGTCACAGTGACTGAACTGATGCTGCAGCTGCTCAAAGGAGGATCTGAAACAACATTGTCACACATACATCTAAAATAAAATCATCTAAATGAATCCTTCATTCTTAATAATGGAGGTCGGAGGTCAAAGCATTAGCTGAGAGAAACAACTAGACACAAGTCCATCAGTGTCTCTGCAGATTCTCTATCAGACTCACAAACACAGACTCAGCTGCTATTATTATTGTTTTCGTCTTCTGCTTCTGTCACACTTTGGAAGTGTTTTTTTCTCCCTCATATATTCATACTCTCTGAAAGGAGAATTAAATGTGTTGGAAATTGGACCGATTGAATCTGTGCAGCTTTTAGAGATTGTGTGCTTTTATAAATCAGAGACACGACTGAGGTCTGGGTGATTTCTACGGTGTCTGTAAGATGACACGGTCGGTTCACTTAGTTTTGTCCTGGCCACGATATATTAACTCGTGGGAACGTGATATTATGTCGTGGCCTCCAGATGTTATGTTGAGGGAGCAACATGTTTTTCTCGTGGCCACGAGTTTAATGCCTAAACAAACCTGCGTGACCATAGAAACCTGGATTATCAGAGATGGATTCATTAATATTTTATTTTGAATTAAGAAATTATTAGATTATTTATTATAGAAATTATTACATTATTAAAATATTATATTAACCATAGGTCTTGGCTACTGAGTGATAGTCAGCATTCAAATGAAGTTTATCGTGAATAAATGTTACATAAAGTGCATAATATAAAATAGGCCTACAATAAAAAATATATATATATATATATTCATCCTACAGTCTTGTAAGCCCATTAACTGAACGTCTTTTTCCTGTAATATTTGTATATTATTATTATTAGCCTGTTATTATTGGTTATATTTTTATATTCGTTTATATTAATTTTTTCCCTTTATTTCGATCTCTTTACTTCACGTTCTGAATACTTTTGTAAATAATAGCCTACTGTAAATGCTCGACATGCCAATCAAGCTTTGATTATGCTGACTGGAGTTTTTGCTGGAATGCAGTTTAAATTTAACATATATTTCAGTTTATTTCGGCTAATTAATAGACTATAATTATAAATACTATAGTGTTTCGTTGAGGAATTAATCATTCACGTAGTTTCATTAGTAAATGAAAACACAACACGCTCAAAAGTATTCAGAATCAGAACGTTAAGTAAAGAGATTGAAATGAAGGGAAAATAATAATATAAACAAATATAAAAATATAACCAATAATAATAGGCTAATAATAAGAATAATATACAAATATATCGGGAAAAGGACGATCAGTTAATGGACTTACAAGACTGAAGGATGGATAAAAATGTTTTATTGTAGGCCTGTTTTATATTATGCACTTTATGTAACATTTATTCACGATAAACGTAATTTGACGAATATAAATGAACCGGTCACTGTTAAAGGGATAGTTCAGCCAAAAATAAAAATTACCCCATGATTTATTCACCCTCAAGCCATCCTAGGTGTATATGACTGTCTTCTTTCAGACGAATACAATCAGAGTTATATTAAATAATGTCCTGGCTCTTCCAAGCTTTATAATGGCAGTGAATGGTGCTCAAGATTTTGAAGCAAAATGGTGCATCTATCCATCATAAAACGTTCTTCACACAATGAGTCAATGAATCATTCACTCAAATGATTCACGCTGTTTGTTTTGAACTATGTCAGCTTACCGAGCAAAAACAAAGTAGATACTGACAATATTGAGTCTGAAAAGTAAAAATACTCAGTTTAAACTTTTTGTCAACTAAACTAATGTATAAAAGCAATATCACATTCACATTCATGCTGTTGATCTGATATTCAGAAGAAACAGCGCTCTTGCAAATTTGATTTTGCTTTATATCAATAAAGGATAATATTAACGTGAACTCATTAAATATTTTCTTAAGTCTCAGTGAAACAGCACAATAAACCAACTTAAACTTGTTAAAATTCTCCTGAAGTGTTTGCATAGAGAGTGTGTTTTACATGAGCGACACACACTTCAGTGCTCTGCATGTGTTTATAACTCTGACAAACATCAAACATGATCAACAACTGTTTCTCACTAGAACTGAACCTACAACCAACAGAAATGACTTTCATCACCATATTGATCTGGACGCTGACAGTATTATGTAGAGGTTTGTGTCTGGAAGGATTAATTGTGTTATTAACTTGTTATTTTTATGTTATGAAGATATATGTTTGTAAAAGTGTTTGTGATTTCTGATCTTTCTCATTTGACAGAATCTATTGGGCAGGTGACAGTGACTCAAACTCCCTCAGTGCTGCTCGCTCAAACTGGACAATCAGTCACTGTAACCTGTACATTTAACAGAGATCCAGACTGCTGTGATAATGGAAAACATTTTCTTAGCTGGTACTTACAGAAACCTGGAGAAGCTCCTAAACTCCTGATTTATGGAACAAGCAGCCGTCAGTCAGGAACTCCATCTAGATTCAGTGGCAGTGGATCTAACAGTGATTTCACTCTGACCATCAGTGGAGTCCAGACTGAAGATGCTGGACATTATTACTGTCAGGGTATACACTGGATCAACAGTCAAGCTGTGTTCACACAGTGATAAAGAGTCGTACAAAAACCTCGGTCAGTCAGAGTCACAGTGACTGAACTGATGCTGCAGCTGATCAAACACTATCACTCACTACTGACACACAGAGACCAATCAGCTCCTTAGTTCACTAGTCAGTGCACTACTCAGGGATCACATAATGCTCATGCTCAAAACATTCCCACAATGCACCATAAAAGCATCGCTGCTGTCTATATTTTTCTGAAGGTCCCTCAAACCAACTAACCAACATACTCAAATCCTCTAATAAACTGACAGATGATAAAACACCAGTCAAAATAATTGTACGAAATGATTAAAAAGATAAAATTATTTAAAAAAAATGATAAAAATATTAAATAGTGTCATGAGCAGATACAAGGATAGACAGGAGGAAATGAACGAGCAATCTTCATTTAGAAGCTCATTTAAATACAGGATCAGTTCATTTGCATATTGATCAGATGCTTCAGTGCTCTGAGAGTGTTTATAGTGCTGTGAGTTTAACACTTCATCACTGACACACACAACAATCTTCATCAACATGACCTTCATCATCATCTTCATCTGGACTCTCACAGCGTTTGCTCAAGGTTTGTGGAGCACAAGTTTGATATCAATTCATTTCTTCAAGCATATTGTCAAAGTTTTGAGTTGATTTTCTTCTTGTTGTGTGTTTCAGAGTGTAGAGGACAGATCTGCGTCACTCAGAGTCCCTCAACGACAGCAGCTCAACCAGGAGAAACAGTGAAGATCAGCTGTAAAACCAGCAGAGATGTGGCTTACAGTGGTGCTTATTATTTTTTAGCCTGGTACTTACAGAAACCTGGAGAAGCTCCTAAACTCCTGATTTATGCTGCAAAGCTCCTCCAGTCAGGAACTCCATCTAGATTCAGTGGCAGTGGATCTAACAGTGATTTCACTCTGACCATCAGTGGAGTCCAGACTGAAGATGCTGGACATTATTACTGTCAGAGTTTCCACTACATCAACAGTCAAGCTGTGTTCACACAGTGATAAAGAGTGGTACAAAAACCTCGGTCAGTCAGAGTCACAGTGACTGAACTGATGCTGCAGCTGATCAAACACTATCACTCACTACTGACACACAGAGACCAAACACAGAACTACACATGAGCTCAGAATTGAGTTAGGACTCAAATCAGCTCTGTTAGACTGTGAACTGTCCTGTGACAGATGAGTTTTACTCAACTACTAAAAGAGAAATTAGAGAAATTATACAAACTGATATCAAATGTAACAAAAAACAATGGCGCCCTATTTCTCAGGTCCAGTGTTGTAGTTTTTGTGTTTTGTTTACATTATAGATTTTTTTTACAAACATATTTTATTATAGTAAATTCATTGTTTATCACCAGCAACATAAAGATGTTTTTGGGGAGCTTCATAAGCTGATAAAGAATTTATTACTCATAACTCTTGTAGTTATGTAGAGCAGAAGTGAAACTGATCCAGTTC
Organism: allo-octoploid hybrid of Carassius auratus x Cyprinus carpio; assembly: GCA_024542945.1. Taxonomy (NCBI): domain Eukaryota; kingdom Metazoa; phylum Chordata; class Actinopteri; order Cypriniformes; species allo-octoploid hybrid of Carassius auratus x Cyprinus carpio. The sequence continues at coordinate 989,003 of CM045082.1, forward strand.
AGAGCGTTGAACCAATCAAACAGTGAAACTGTGAGTTTGAGCTGAAAATCAGATTTGCATTGACAGCTTTAGTGATTCTGATCATCTCAGAATAGAGCAGCTCCGTCTCCAGAGACCATGTTCAAACCCCAAGAGCTTCAGTTCACATTTACTGCTAAACACAGCTGTTCTCAACTATTACAATCCATCAACAGCAGCTGAAACTTTAGTGAAGGAAGGACACACTGATCAATGATGCAGTCGAACACAAATGTAAGGCGTTCAGAAGCTTTATTGAATGAACAGCAATGGCAGCACATTGAAAGACTGCTTGAGTATTGAGCTGTAAATCAGGAGACTGCTGTGAATCCTGCTGCTCTTCACTGGAGAAACATCAGCACTCGGAGCTCTTGAGGAACGAGGTCTCGTGATCAGCTCCGTCATGTGTTACTCTGCAGACGAAGCGCTCGCCGGCTTCCCAGCGTGCTTTGCTGAGGCTCAGGACGCTGCTGCGGCTGTAGCGTCCGTCCCGCTCGCTCTCTGCGCTGGTCTGAACCCCCTCGGTGACCTCTGACCCGTCCAGCGTCCAGCTCACCTGCGCCCCCTGTGGAGAGTAAGAGCTGAGCAGGCAGAGCAGTGCGGCTGAGTCTCCAGAGATCTGCAGAGAAGAGGGAGGCAGCAGAGACACGGAGGGCTTCACTGCGGGACCAGCTGAAACACACACACACACACACAACAGAAGCAGAAATGAAAAACTGATCATTTGACTTTAATTTTATAAGATACATTTAAAATAATCCTCAGAATTTTGAAAAAAACATTATTCAAGAAAATTGATGTTTATATTGTGATGTTGCAATATGACAGAAATAAGAAAAAAAATGAATGATCATTTCAATATTGATTGTACTTTTGAAATATTCATGCTATTCAGACTCACAATCATAAATATCAGCAAACTTGATAGTTTAAATAGTTTAAATGATTAATTTTCAAAATGCTCTTCAAGTTCCTTGTTGTCTGATGACAAACCCTTTATTGTTAAATTTGCCAAGAATTACAGACAAAATCATACCAAGAAATAATTAAATAGATTTTAAAGTACTGCTATCAAAAAAAATACTATGTAATTGCATGTAATTATTCATATAAAATCAAAAATAACATTAAAAAGAATATAAATTATAAAATTTAAATAAGGGATGAAATAAGGGAAAAAATATACTAATTAGATTCATTTCAGAAATAGTAAGTTACAGAACATGTACATTTTTAATCTCAATCTTATAAAAGACATTGTCCACATGAAAAATAATTAGTATATTGTGATTTTGTCATAAGATATAGAAAACAAATTTAAAAATTGCAATATTATTTGCATTTTTTTAAAAAATTATTCCATTTTGAAATTAACAATTAAGTTTAATTTTAAGTACAATTTAAAATTTCTGTTATGATGTTGTTGTTTTTGTAATGATCATCATCAGCAGCAACAAACTTAATAATTTTTAACATGATCATTAACTACATTTCTCTTTGTCTGGTGACGACGTCTACACAATTACATTAGTGTTATCAGACTTTTTCATGCATCTAAAAACCCTTAATTGTTAAATCTACCATTAATTATAGTCAATTATAGTCAAGAAATAATTGACTATATATCATGTCATCTAAAGATAAAAAAAAAAATTCTGATAATGAGTTAAATTACTCATGTATAATTATAAATGAGATTTAAAAACAATATGAAATATACAACTTAAGTAAATTATGAAATAAATGAAATATTGTAATTATTAAAGAAACTTTACAAAAACATATTTTTTATAAAGGAATAATTTTAAAAAGTTTTTTTCTGAAATAATCTAAAAATGAATTAAAGTGAATTAATCAAATATCATATATTTTTATGACAGAATTGAAGACTTACCGATCGTCAGTTTAGTTCCTCCACCAAAAGTGTACCACAGTGCTTCATTCTAGTGAAAGCGTCGTACAAAAACCTCCGTCACACTCAAATAAACACAAACTCCAGCAGAGAAAGAGAGAAGAGACTCACACACTGATATCAGACTCAACAGCAGCTCTTCTCAACATCACACATGAATTATTATAAAAAACAGCACAAAATATTCTTCAATACTTAATACTTGTTATTGCATGAAGATTAAAATCATTTGTTTCATAATCAGTCTCAAAATACATTCCTCGAATTTACATTAATTCTGTTTACCTGCTTTATAATGAATCTTTAGCAAGATTTAGATTCATTGTTTGTGCCATTCATTTTGTGCCTATTGAATGACCTTTGACCTGTTATACAGTATCATGGATGACATCAAATCTGTAACACAGATATTAAATGCTCTCAGTATCCTAGCCTCAATGAAATCCATCATTAAAACAGTGTTTGGAGGGAGAAGCTCAACCTAGAATAAATAATTAAATAACATGCAGTAAAACATGCTTGTTGTTTCTGAAAATGAAAAAATATATATATATATATTAGCAAAGATACTGAATAGTAAAACTGTTTCTGCTGTCTTCAGGTAAATGATGTGGAGTGTGTTTGCATATTGATCAGATGCTTCAGTGCTCTGAGAGTGTTTATAGTGCTGTGAGTTTAACACTTCATCACTGACACACACAACAATCTTCATCAACATGACCTTCATCATCATCTTCATCTGGACTCTCACAGCGTTTGCTCAAGGTTTGTGGAGCACAAGTTTGATATCAATTCATTTCTTCAAGTATATTGTCAAAGTTTTGAGTTGATTTTCTTCTTGTTGTGTGTTTCAGAGTGTAGAGGACAGATCAGCGTCACTCAGAGTCCCTCAACGACAGCAGCTCAACCAGGAGAAACAGTGAAGATCAACTGTAGAACCAGTAGAGATGTGTTCAGATATAGTGGGAAATACTATTTCAGCTGGTACTTACAGAAACCTGGAGAAGCTCCTAAACTCCTGATTTATCGTACAATAGACCGCTACACTGGAACTCCATCTAGATTCAGTGGCAGTGGATCTAACAGTGATTTCACTCTGACCATCAGTGGAGTCCAGACTGAAGATGCTGGACATTATTACTGTCAGAGTTTTCACTGCAGAACAAATTCTCGTGGTGGCTGTGCAGGTGATTATGTGTTCACACAGTGATAAAGAGTCGTACAAAAACCTCGGTCAGTCAGAGTCACAGTGACTGAACTGATGCTGCAGCTGCTCAAAGGAGGATCTGAAACAACATTGTCACACATGCATCTAAAATAAAATCATCTAAATGAATCCTTCATTCTTAATAATGGAGGTCGGAGGTCAAAGCATTAGTTGAGAGAAACAACTAGACACAAGTCCATCAGTGTCTCTGCAGATTCTCTATCAGACTCACAAACACAGACTCAGCTGTTATTATTATTGTTTTCTTCTTCTGCTTCTGTCACACTTTGGAAGTGTTTTTTTCTCCCTCATATATTCATCCTCTCTGAAAGGAGAATTAAATGTGTTGGAAATTGGACCGATTGAATCTGTGCAGCTTTTAGAGATTGTGTGCTTTTATAAATCAGAGACAGGACTGAGGTCTGGGTGATTTCTACGGTGTCTGTAAGATGACACGGTCGGTTCACTTAGTTTTGTCCTGGCCACGATATATTAACTCGTGGGAACGTGATATTATGTCGTGGCCTCCAGATGTTATGTTGAGGGAGCAACATGTTTTTCTCGTGGCCACGAGTTTAATGCCTAAACAAACCTGCGTGACCATAGAAACCTGGATTATCAGAGATGGATTTATTAATATTTTATTTTGAATTAAGAAATTATTAGATTATTTATTATAGAAATTATTACATTATTAAAATATTATATTAACCATAGGTCTTGGCTACCGAGCGATAGTCAGCATTCAAATGACGTTTATCGTGAATAAATGTTACATAAAGTGCATAATATAAAATAGGCCTACAATAAAAAATATATATATATATTCATCCTACAGTCTTGTAATCCAATAACTGATCGTCTTTTTCCTGTAATATTTATATATTATTATTATTAGCCTTGGTTTTATTGGTTGGTTATATTTTTATATTCGTTTATATAAATTTTTTCCCTTCATTTCGATCTCTTTACTTCACGTTCTGAATACTTTTGTAAATAATAGCCTACTGTAAATGCTCGACATGCCAATCAAGCTTTGATTATGCTGACTGGAGTTTTTGCTGGAATGCAGTTTAAATTTAACATATATTTCAGTTTATTTTGGCTAATTAATAGACTATAATTATAAATACTATAGTGTTTCGTTGAGGAATTAATCATTCACGTAGTTTCATAAGTAAATGAGAGCACAACACGCTCAAAAGTATTCAGAATCAGAACATTAAGTAAAGAGATTGAAATGAAGGGAAAAATAATAATATAAACAAATATAAAAATATAACCAATAATAATAGGTCAGTCAGAGTCACAGTGACTGAACTGATGCTGCAGCTGATCAAACACTATCACTCACTACTGACACACAGAGACCAAACACAGAACTACACATGAGCTCAGAACTGAGTTAGGAGTCAAATCAGCTCTATTAGACTGTGATCTGTCCTGTGACAGACGGGTTTGACTCAATTATGCTCAGAATCAGAGAAAAACATAAAGTGCGTAAAGTGATATGAAATTAAACAAAAAACAATGGTGCCATGTTTCTCAGTTCCAGTGTTGTAGTTTTTGTGTTTTGTTTAGAAAAGATTATTTAACCCTCACTGTGTATCACCATTTGCATAGCCATCGTCTGCAAGCTGTGACATCGACATAAATAAAACAGCAACGGTAACTTTATTGACTTAAATTAACTATGGCTAAAAATCAGATCCAGCCATAATATATTCCATCCAAAATCGGATCACAACAACTTTTGTAACCCAAATGAAGCACGTTGGTGGCTGTGCTCTCACTCTGGGGTACGTTTCCCAAAACCATTGTCAGCTTACTATGGTCACAAGTTCCATTGAACTCTATTGGTAACAACAGAACTTGCTAATTTGTCTCCTCCATGTCACCCTGCTGCCCTTTTGGTATCACGACATATGTGCGTGCTTTGATTTGAACGTTAACAATGTATGCTGTTCTGTGTTAGCAGCAGCACGCACATATGTTGTTTACGTTCAGATCAAAGCACGCACATACGTTGTGATACCAAAATAGCACCAGGGTTACGTGGAGGAGACGAATTGTTGAATAAAGTCGTTATTTTTGTTTTCTTTGTGTATTCTCTTAGTGTCGTAAAATTACGACTGAACACTGATGTTACATGGATTATTTTAACAATGTCCTTGCTGCGTTTCTGAGTCTTGATCGTGGTAGGATCCTTGCTGTCTATGGAGGGTCAGAAAGCTCTTGGAATTCATCAAAAATATCTTAATTTGTGTTCCGAAGATGAACGAAGGTCTTATGGTTTTGGAACAACATGAGGGTGAGTAATTAATGACAGAATTTTCATTTTTAAGTGAACTATCCCTTTAGCATGAAAATCCAACTATAAATAAATCAGAATGCATGAAATAGCATTAGACATCCCCTTTAAATAGATATTTACCGCTATTTATTAAAACATTTACTCTCATTTGATGTGGTTTGAATTGGCTGTAAAATGTATGCTATTTTTTTTTTAAATTCACTATTATTGATAATTCATGATTTGCACTTCAGTCATCAGTCAGTCAGTAAGAGTGTGTCTCAGTCAGTTCCTTAGTTCACTAGTCAGTGCACTACTCAGGGATCACATAACACTCATGCTCAAAACATTCCCACAGTGCACCATAAAACCGGGGGGCTGTTTCATAAAACAAGTTTACCAAATAAGCCAGGATTATTTCAGTTAGTCTGACTTATTTTCACTTGATTTGGTTTCATAAAGCAAAATTACCATAGCTCAAGCTCAGTCACTCTGACAACTTATGCTGGGAAACTGACCTGCTCCAGAGCAGGCTAACTGTCAGGCGTAGCTAAGCTCCTCTAACACTGACCAGAAGGAACGCTCTGATATTACCACTCACTCTCTCACATAGGCTACAGTTAGTTGACTTTATTATTAGTCCAAAAATAAAAGTATACAGAAAATGCAACTTAATCAAATAAATAAAAAATAGGCTACAACCAACTATATTTAATGTATTGTGCCTTTTTTTTTAAAGATGAAAACATTTTAACATAGTTGCAACTTGCCCATTCAGTTGATCAGAAGTTTCTAGCCATGCAGCCTTTCTCTCGGGTTTTATGACAGCTGTACCTTTTATGGTTATTAGTAGAACATTAAAACAGTATCATCTAAAATTGCTCTTTAAAGCATTTAAAACACTAAATTAAAAGTTAAAACCACTGAATTAAAAACGAAAATAAATAATAGAAATCAGACTACATTTTAACTGATAAGAGGAACACACATTAACTCATTTATGATAGTAGGGCTACATTAGCAGCTTACATTTGATTTACAGTTACTGCTATAATAAAATTAACTTATATGTAGGACTAAAATTCTACATGCGTCACATTTAATGTCCAACAACAGATATTTTAGCAGAATGCATATTTTATTCAGAATTATTGTGCTATTATTCTATTTCGCTCAGTCTGCAGCAGCGCTCGTTCACTCGTGTAAGCCTCGCCCACTCCTGGCAGCAAAATGGATATATTTTCATGACTTTCTAACATTTACAGATGAAAAATATACATGTGACGTGTCAGTTATGCACAGAGGAAAACACAATGTCTCAAATGCATTAAACAGCACAAATATTCACAGTTTGTCATAGTGAATCAATCTGATCCATGATCGACATTAAGGCCTGCTTAAGAATAAGCGTGCGCATCAAATTATCCTGACTCATTGAACCTGGATCGAATTAGTGAGTTTGCGTGAACTTAAATTGTCGTTTATGAAACTGTTTTAGTCCCGATCGATTTGTTACGTTATATTTTAAGTCAGGTTTTGGAATTTAATCCCCGCTTTTCTTAGCGTCTTTTATAAAACAGCCCCCAGTATGCGTTGCTGCTGTCTGTTGTTGTGTCCCTTTTGTTCCATTTGAGTGTTTTCTTTTGTTTTTGGGAGGAGTTTGTGTCTCTGTCCAGGAAGAAGACTGATTGGTTCCTGCAGTCTAATTGGTGTCACGCCCCGTCTGGTCAGCTGACTCCTAGCTGCTTATAAAGACCTCCTTCATCACTTCCTGCTCCAGCCTCATGCCCTGCTTTTCAAAAAGAACTGCACTGTGTCACACTCTTTCATGATACACTTTACCTAGTGATGGAAAAATTAAGCTCTGCGAAGCACCGAGGCTTTCCCCTCAGCTGTACAGTAAAAAGGTTCATTACTCAAAGCTTTTCAAGATGGTGCACAATAGCGACATCCTGTGGTCAAAAGGTGGAAAAAGCTGCCTTTGTGTCCCAGACGACCCCAGTAGTCCAGCCATTTTTGGACTGTTTCAGATAATAAATTAGTTTGAGCTGAAAACCTGTATAAAGCAAAGGAAATATGAAGTCTATATAAATAAGTCTTTGTGTCAGTCATTGTATTACACAATATGAATACATGAGTCAGTGAATAAATTTGTGGAAAAAATAGACAAGGCTAGGCATATAGAGGCGATGATCAAAATATCCAAAGATTATCATAGAATGGTCAGTGAAAGTGTCTGTGAATCAGGAATTAATACAAAATGATCACGCACAAAACTACACATACAAATATTTATTTGCATTATGATTTATTCTTTTCAAAGAAGTGAGTGACACTTCAACCTGCACAAGTGGTTCGTGTTATTTGAATCAGAATACGAAGCAGTCACGTGGTTGTGTGTGAAAACGAAGCTGCGGACGTCACAGATCACGTGGTTTTTGGCAAAACGAATCAAGCTCCGGTACAGTGCTTCACTGTGAGATGTTTCATTTTTTTATTTTTTTTTTACAAGCTTCGAAGCCTCAGTGCCAAACGTCACATCACTAGAAATAATTCATATATAAAAACCTTGAATAATCAAAATGTTTTAATGTTTTTAATATATCCATAATCATAATCAATCCTTAATAAACTGACAGATGATGAAACACCAGTCAATATAATTGTACAAAACAAAGATTAAACCGTGTGATGTGCAGGTACAATGATAGACAGGATGAAATGAACGAGCAATCTTCATTTAGGGAGCGAGGGACCAATGGTAATAAGGTAAAAAGCAAATTCTAAGGATTTCTTGGTTCTTGCAGGACATAAGAAGCCCTTTGCTCTCTTGACTGGCTAAATGACCAGCTTTGCTTGGCTAATTTGAGCTGATAACCTGACAAACACTTTCTTGGCAGAGAGTCAATCCTCATATGCATACATGTATGTGAAGCTTAAAACCTAAACTAATATTTTGTATATTTTAATACATTTTCAATATTTTGCTTAATATATTTTCATATTTTTGCCTTTTTGCATTTTTTGTGCAAAATTGAAAGTTATTAAAATAACTACCTTATAAAGCTCATTTAAATACAGGATCAGTTCATTTGCATATTGATCAGATGCTTCAGTGCTCTGAGAGTGTTTATAGTGCTGTGAGTTTAACACTTCATCACTGACACACACAACAATCTTCATCATGACCTTCATCATCATCTTCATCTGGACTCTCACAGCGTTTGCTCAAGGTTTGTGGAGCACAAGTTTGATATCAATTCATTTCTTCAAGAATATTGTCAAAGTTTTGAGTTGATTTTCTTCTTGTTGTGTGTTTCAGAATGTAGAGGACAGATCAGCGTCACTCAGAGTCCCTCAACGACAGCAGCTCAACCAGGAGAAACAGTGAAGATCAACTGTAGAACCAGCAGAGATGTGTTCAGATATAGTAGTGGGGAAGAAGATTTATACTGGTACTTACAGAAACCTGGAGAAGCTCCTAAACTCCTGATTTATAAAGCAAACGTACTCCAGTCAGGAACTCCATCTAGATTCAGTGGCAGTGGATCTAACAGTGATTTCACTCTGACCATCAGTGGAGTCCAGACTGAAGATGCTGGACATTATTACTGTCAGAGTTTTCACTGCAGAACAAATTCTTATGGTGGTTGTGCAGGTGATTATGTGTTCACACAGTGATAAAGAGTCATACAAAAACCTCGGTCAGTCAGAGTCACAGTGACTGAACTGATGCTGCAGCTGCTCAAAGGAGGATCTGAAACAACATTGTCACACATGCATCTGAAATAAAATCATATAAATGAATCCGTCACTCTTAATAATCATAGAGGTCAGAGCGTTAGTCGAGAGAAACAACTAGACACAAGTCCATCAGTGTCTCTGCAGAGTCTCTATCAGACACACAAACACAGACTCAGCCGTGTTGATCTTTGATTATTATTTTGTCTTTTACTTCTTTCACACTTTGAAATTGTGTGTTTTTATTATTTCCTCATATTCATACTCTCTGTAGGGAGAATAAAGATATATCCGAAACTGGACTGATTGAATCTGCACAGCTTTGAGATTTTGTGCTTTTATAGATTAGAGTCACGAGTGAGATCTGACTGATTCCAGTTTGTCTAATTATTATTTGTTTAATTAATAACAGACATTCATTTTTTTTATATAAGACTGTGAAAAAGTCAAATCAGGAGGTAATAAAGGCACAAAAAGAGACAGAGACCTGATGCTGGTGGCCTTGCGAATCACTAAATGATAATTTATTGTGTATAATTCATGATCGTGTCTACAGAGCCTTCAGATAGAAGCACCATCACAGCTCCAGCTTGACCTGTGACCTCTGAGGTGACCTCTGACCTCTGCCAGTATGAGTGATTGGCAGATTGGCCATTCACGGGAATCAAAGTGAGCGACTGCGTCCGAAATGGCATACTTCCCTACTATATAGTATGGAAAAAGCAGTAGGCGAGCAAATTAGTATGTTTGAATCCTCTGTGTTCATAAAAGAGTAGGCGAGAATTGCACTAATTCTCACGAGATTCAGACGTACGTATACTTAATTTGCATTCTAATATGCCTACTTACCTACTATATAGCAGGGAATAACAGTATGTGAAGAAAGAAGTACGTTCGAAAACCGCAGTATTCATAAAACAGTAGGCGAGAAATCCCCGGATGTCCTACTGCTTCAGCCCAGATTCTAAAGTGTTCATCGATGGACACTTTTCAATCCCATGATGCCATGCGAAAGGGATACGTCATCATCGAACGTGAAGGAGAGCAGCGACAAGGGTGTTTACAAAGGTGAGTATTAGAAACCAAAACCATGTGTTAAAATCATATTTGTTGAGCTACTGTAGAGTAAACTGTTGATTTGTTAAGGTGTAAAGACGCTAGCCAGTAACGTTACAGTATATTTGTTAAAAAAAAAATCTGTAAAAACATGTTTATGTATAGCGAACAGCGGAGCTCCAGAAAGCATATATACGTCTCCAAAGTGGATTTACATAAACCATATACATCTTAAAGACAATTAAATGTCTATTTAATATATGACAGGAAAATGTTCCAAGAGAATTGCAGATGAGCAAATCACGTGTACATCAACATGAGCAGACATCTGAGTGAGAGATGTGTGTGTGCTATTATGTAGAATTCACTGTCAACACTGCTTTAGATGAATGTAAGTAATGTAAATAAACAAAACTTACAAAGAGTAAGTAAACCTAAGTTTATCATCATTTGACCATTAGTACCACTGATAAAATGAGGAACGTGTGTTAGATAAAAAGTGAGTGAAAACATCAGCAGCTCAGCATGTAAATGCAGTATTGAGCAGATAAATCACAGAGGAGACTGCCCTTGTCTGGATCTTACAGGGACAGATGAGACACACGTGTGTTTATCTGCTGCAGAGAGACTGATGAAGGAATGCTCCCATCAAAGACTCTCAGTGAGTACACTACACTCATCAATAAAACATCTTTTAAATCTTAAGTTGTAGGCCAGACATATATGTGACGCTTGAGAAATCCTGCTATACAAGCTTTCTCCTGCACACACACTGAAGCTCAGCAGGGTTGAGTCTGGTCTGTATCTGGATGGGAGAATTTCAGGGAAGACCAGGTTGCTGCTGGAAGAGATGTTAGTGAGGACAGCAGGTGGAGCTCATCCTGTGGTCTGAGTGGATCCTTACACCATGTCTACACCAGACGCAACAGTTGTTGTGCACCGTCCCACAGCAGCTAAAGTCTGTCTAAACTGGACACGACAAAGCGACCATTAAAAACATTTGAAATTTGTGTCAAAACGTCATAAATAGAACGCAGCAGCAGTTTTCTGTCAAGAATTTGTTGTGTTGCGCCACGTCCGGTGTAGACAGCATCACTGATTATAATGAGATCTATTTTATTTATTACAGGGACAATGCATATTAATAAACATTTCTGTCAATATGCCAGAGTTAGCCAGAAGGATATTTTTCAACTGTAGTCCCTAGACAGATGGTAATAGTCGCCCTAAAAGAGAGTAAAAGTACATATTTACATACAATAAAACAATTACAATACATTTAGTAAAAAGTACTATTAAGCTATGATGTACAATAGAAACACAACAGACCAACAATTAGACAAATACATATACACACACAAAACAAAACAAAACAACAGGGGCAGCGAGAGCTGGTCTAGTAAGCTAATGTTGACAGCTCTGATTATCAACAAGCCATTTTTTAAACTGGATCTTAAATGTACTATATGTGTTTAGATTTCTGATGTTTATGGGGGTGAGGTTCCACTCAGTAGCAGCTCGAACAGAAAAAGCGGTTTGGCCAAATACACTTTCCCTAAAGGGAATGATACAGTCTCCCCTCGCTGCACCTCTGGTTGTACTATGATCAGCTGTACGGATGTTGACAAACTGATGGAGAGGGAAGATGATAAACCATGAATAATTTTATAAACAAGACATAGATTTGAAAATGTTACCATGTTTTCCCAGCTGAGTAATCTGTGTTTTTGTAATATAGAACAATGATGAGACATGCTTGGTTTCTTATCCAGAATTTTTACAGTTTGTTTGTAAAGTGATTGCAGAGGTTTCAGAGATGTAACACTAGCTTGTGACCAGATAGGTAAACAGTAAGTGATATGTGAAAAGATCATTGTGTCCGTATACATTTTTGCTGCAGGTGTTGATATTTGATGGCAAATGTGTCTAAAATTACTGAGGTTAAGTTTAATTTGATTACAGACCCTTTTTACGTGTGATTTAAATGACAACTTTGAATCAATTAAACCCCCAAATATTTGTATTCTGACACAATCTGCAGCCTTTCACCTTGCACAAAAACATCCGGCTCAACACTGAAGTTAATATTGGACTTGGTGAAAAACATTGCTACTGTTTTTGATGTATTTAACTGCAGGCAAGAATGTTTCAGCCAAGCTGTAATATTAACCATGGAGTTAGTGACTTTCTCAGCTACCTGAGAGATATTCAGACCATGAACATAGACTACAGTGTCATCAGCATACATCTGCACAGAAACATCTGGACAGACAGACGGAAGGTCATTTATATAAAGTGAGAACAACATAGGTCCTAAAATTGATCCTTGAGGGAGACCGGAGGACAGACTGAGAGCCGCTGATTTAAATGACTGGACTCTGACATGTTGGAAAATCTCAGTGAGGTAAGACTCAATCCATTTAAGTGCATCTGAGGAAAAATTAAAACTGTATAATTTTATGATTGAAAGTCAGTCAATTTTGAAAATGGGAGCAATAACAGCGGATTTCCACATGCTTGGGAACATATTTTGTGAAATGGACAGATTGATAATTTTGGGCCGATCACCTGTCATTTTTCTTAGCTGGTTCCATATTATTTTAGCATTTCCATTTGATTTTTCAATTAAATTGAGGAAGAAATCTTCCTTCCTTTGCTTTTCTTAATGCTCTTATGACTTTTTTCTCAACATGGTAAAACGTCCTCTGTTATGAGTTGATTTATTTTTATTTGCTATTTTTAAGGCCTGGTCTCGTTCTTTCATGAGTTTTATAATGTCTGGGTTAATCCAGGGTACAGTGTTTTTGTGTTGTTTGAGCTTGATTTTTTGTGTGAATTCTTTAATAGTTCTCTCAAGTGTTTTAGAAATATTTGGCTGTCTTTTTCATAATCAACTAAAGATAAAATGTCATCCCATTGAATTTGGTTATCTGCAGCTACAAAGTTTTGATATTTACTTTTAGGAATTGTAATAATTTCTTTTTTATCTCTAGCACAAGGATGAAAATGTTTTTTAGTAAGATTTCTAGTGATAAGAGTTAGATTGTGGTCTGATAAACCTGTTAACATATTAAATGATTTTGCAATTTTTTCTGGCCTATTGGTAAAAATTAGATCAGTTTGTGTCTTGGAAGAGTTTGTTATTCTTGTTGGTCCATGGACAACTTGTGTTAGATCAAACCTGTCTGTGATTTGTTTGAGTTTTTTCTAGAGGGTTTGTCCTCCTAGTTGATTTTAAAATCCCCCATAATGATAATTTAATCCCCCATAATTTTAATTAACGTGTTTTGCTGCGTCCGGTGTAGACATGGTGTTACACCCCAGTATACTGTTAATAAACTCTACTGTAAAAAAGCTCATGTGTGGTTAATATAAACCCCAGAGTCTTTCTAAGAAAGATAGGGGTGTAATTCTGGTGTAAAACGGTGGTCCCTACATCACATGACCCACCTTCCCCCCGACCCCCCTCCACACACAACCATTACAAGTAGTTAGTGTTTCACATCACTTTAATTCCTGACAACTTGTGTAAAACCACTTGATATTACTTTAAGGTCCTAAACAAGCACACACTCATATTCTGAATATTGTCATATATTATTGAATCAATCTGTGCCTTTCATATGATTGCTATGATTCGTTGGATCAGTCATTACAAAGCATTAAAAAACTGTGATCAGTTATATTGTGAACACAAGAGCACATCTATCAGTGAGGTTTCAGTGACCATTAAACCAACTTAAACCTGTTCACTGCTGCAGTGTTTGCATAGAGAGTGTGTTTTACATGAGCGACACACGCTTCAGTGCTCTGCATGTGTTTATAACTCTGACAAACATCAAACATGATCAACAACTGTTTCTCACTAGAACTGAACCTACAACCAACAGAAATGACTTTCATCACCATATTGATCTGGACGCTGACAGTATTATGTAGAGGTTTGTGTCTGGAAGGATTACATATGTTGATATTTTTATGTTGTGAAGATATATGTTTGTAAAAGTGTTTGTGATTTCTGATCTCTCTCATTTGACAGAATCTATTGGGCAGGTGACAGTGACTCAAACTCCCTCAGTGCTGCTCGCTCAAACTGGACAATCAGTCACTGTAACCTGTACATTTAACATTGATGCAAACTGCTGTAATAATGGAAATCATTTTCTTAACTGGTATCTAAAGAAACCTGGAGAAGCTCCTAAATTCCTGATTTACGCAACAAACACTCTCCAGCCAGGAATTCCATCTAGATTCAGTGGCAGTAGATCATCTGGGAGAGATTTCACTCTGACCATCAGTGGAGTCCAGACTGAAGATGCTGGACATTATTACTGTCAGAGTGTACACGTCATCAACAGTGTTAATGTGTTCACACAGTGATAAAGAGTGGTACAAAAACCTCCGTCAGTCAGAGTCACAGTGACTGAACTGATGCTGCAGCTGATCAAACACTATCACTCACTACTGACACACAGAGACCAAACACAGAACTACACATGAGCTCAGAACTGAGTTAGGACTCAAATCAGCTCTATTAGACTGAGATCTGTCCTGTGACAGATGAGTTTTACATAGTTATTCTCTGATTCTGAGAAAAAAATGTTGTTAAAATATAGTTAAAACACAAATTTTTCACGAATTAAGTATTGTAGTATTTGACTTTAATTTTTGTAGATTGTATTGTACCCTAATAAACTTGTCTTATGAAACTACCTCTCAAACTCCATAACTGTCTCATCACTGGATGAGCAGAAGTGAAACTGATCCAGTTCAGAGCGTTGAACCAATCAAACAGAGAAACTGTGAGTTTGAGCTGAAAATCAGATTTGCATTGACAGCTTTAGTGATTCTGATCGTCTCAGAATAGAGCAGCTCCGTCTCCAGAGACCATGTTCAAACCCCAAGAGCTTCAGTTCACATTTACTGCTAAACACAGCTGTTCTCAACTATTACAATCCATCAACAGCAGCTGAAACTTTAGTGAAGGAAGGACACACTGATCAATGATGCAGTCGAACACAAATGTAAGGCGTTCAGAAGCTTTATTGAATGAACAGCAATGGCAGCACATTGAAAGACTGCTTGAGTATTGAGCTGTAAATCAGGAGACTGCTGTGAATCCTGCTGCTCTTCACTGGAGAAACATCAGCACTCGGAGCTCTTGAGGAACGAGGTCTCGTGATCAGCTCCGTCATGTGTTACTCTGCAGACGAAGCGCTTTGTGTCTTCCCAGCGTGCTTTGCTGAGGCTCAGGACGCTGCTGCGGCTGTAGCGTCCGTCCCGCTCGCTCTCTGCGCTGGTCTGAACCCCCTCGGTGACCTCTGACCCGTCCAGCGTCCAGCTCACCTGCGCCCCCTGTGGAGAGTAAGAGCTGAGCAGGCAGAGCAGTGCGGCTGAGTCTCCAGAGATCTGCAGAGAAGAGGGAGGCAGCAGAGACACGGAGGGCTTCACTGCGGGACCAGCTGAAACACACAAACACACACAACAGAAGCAGAAATGAAAAACTGATCATTTGACTTTATTTTTATAAGATACATTTGAAATAATCCTCAGAACTTTGAAAAAACATTATTCAAGAAAATTGATGTTTATATTGTGATGTCGCTATATGACAGAAATAAGAAAAAAATGAATGATCATTTCAATATTGATTGTACTTTTAAAATATTCGTGCTATTCAGACTCACAATCATAAATATCAGCAAACTTGATAGTTTAAATGATTAATTTTCAAAATGCTCTTCAAGTTCCTTGTTGTCTGATGACAAACCCTTTATTGTTGAATTTGCCAAGAATTACAGACAAAATCATATCAAGAAATTAA
Organism: allo-octoploid hybrid of Carassius auratus x Cyprinus carpio; assembly: GCA_024542945.1. Classification (NCBI taxonomy): domain Eukaryota; kingdom Metazoa; phylum Chordata; class Actinopteri; order Cypriniformes; species allo-octoploid hybrid of Carassius auratus x Cyprinus carpio. Next base: position 1,005,054 of record CM045082.1, read on the forward strand.
GAAAAAATTGATTTTAAAGTACTGCTATCAATACTTTTAATTGCATGTAATAATTCATATAAAATAAAAACTTTTTAAAACAATATAAATTCTAAAATGTAAATAAGGGATGAAATTAATATATATGTGTACTATTTAGATTTATTTCAGAATTAGTAAATTACAGAACATGTACATTTTTAATCTCAATCTAATAAAAAACTTTGTCCACATGAAAAATAATTAGTATATTGTGATTTCGTCATAAGATATAGAAAACAAATTTAAATAATTGCAACATTATTTGTATTTTACAAATATTATTCTGTTTTGACACTAACAATTAATTGTAATTTTAAATTTCTGTTATGATGTTGTTTTTTAAATGATTATCATCAGCAGCAGCAAACTTAATCGTTTAAATGACTGATTTTTAACATGATCAATAACTAAATTTCTCTTTGTCTGGTGACGACGTCTACATAATTACATTTAGTATTATCAAACTTTTTTCATGCATCTAAAAAAAACTTAATTATTCAATTTACCATTAATTATAGACAAAAAGTAAATATCAAGAAATAATTGAGTATATCATAAATTACTGACATCTTAAGATACAACAAAAAGTTTACAGATAATGAGTTAAATTATTCATATAAAATGATAAATAAGATTTAAAAACAATACAAAATATACAACTAAAGTAAAGTAAATGATGAAATATATGAAATATTGCAATTATTAAGGAAACTTTACAAAAACTTAATTTTTATAATAAATGAATAATTTTTAATCAAATATCATACATTTTTATGACAGAATTAAAGAGACTTACCGATCGTCAGTTTAGTTCCTCCACCAAAAGTGTACCACAGTGCTTCATTCTAGTGAAAGCGTCGTACAAAAACCTCCGTCACACTCAAATAAACACAAACTCCAGCAGAGAAAGAGAGAAGAGACTCACACACTGATATCAGACTCAAGAGCAGCTCTTCTCAACATCACACATGGATTATTATGAAAAACAGCACAAAATATTCTTCTTTAATTCTTAACACTTCTTATTTCATGAAGACTAAAATTACTTTTTTCATAATCAGACCCAAAATACATTCCTCACATTTACACTAATTCTATTTATCTGCTTTATAATGAAATATTTGGCAAGATTTAGATGGTGATTCCCTATTGGATGACCTTTGACCTGTTACACAGTATCATGGATGATATAAAATCTCTCACACAGGTATTAAATGCTCTCAGCATCAAAGTCTGAATAAAGATGATAATTTGGAGGGAGAAGCTCGGCCCAGAATAAACAATTAAATAACATCAAGTAAATCATGAGTGTCTGTTTCTGAAAATGAAACATTTATGAAATTGATGAAAATAAAATGAAATTTATTAGCAAAGATATTAAATAGTAAATGGTGTATCTGCTGTCTTCAGGTAAATGATGTGGAGTGTGTTTGCATATTGATCAGATGCTTCAGTGCTCTGAGAGTGTTTATAGTGCTGTGAGTTTAACACTTCATCACTGACACACACAACAATCTTCATCAACATGACCTTCATCATCATCTTCATCTGGACTCTCACAGCGTTTGCTCAAGGTTTGTGAAGCACAAGTTTGATATCAATTCATTTCTTCAAGTATATTGTCAAAGTTTTGAGTTGATTTTCTTCTTGTTGTGTGTTTCAGAGTGTAGAGGACAGATCAGCGTCACTCAGAGTCCCTCAACGACAGCAGCTCAACCAGGAGAAACAGTGAAGATCAGCTGTAGAACCAGCACAGATGTGTTCAGTTATTATGGGACACACTATTTCAGCTGGTACTTACAGAAATCTGGAGAAGCTCCTAAACTCCTGATTTATTATGCAAGCACCCTCCAGTCAGGAACTCCATCTAGATTCAGTGGCAGTGGATCTAACAGTGATTTCACTCTGACCATCAGTGGAGTCCAGACTGAAGATGCTGGACATTATTACTGTCAGAGTTTTCACTGCAGAACAAGTGGTTACAATTGTGCAGGTGATTATGTGTTCACACAGTGATAAAGAGTGGTACAAAAACCTCGGTCAGTCAGAGTCACAGTGACTGAACTGATGCTGCAGCTGATCAAACACTATCACTCACTACTGACACACAGAGACCAAACACAGAACTACACATGAGCTCAGAACTGAGTTAGGAGTCAAATCAGCTCTATTAGACTGAGATCTGTCCTGTGACAGACGGGTTTGACTCAATTATGCTCAGAATCAGAGAAAATAAAGATGTTAAATCAAACAAAAAACAATATTTTTCAGTTCCAGTGTTGTAGTTTTTTTTTTTTTTTTTGAATAGATTATTTAACCCTCGTTGTGTACAAGTGACATAAAGATGTTCTTGAGCAGTTTCTCAAGTAGTTTATTCATCTTAATCTGAAAATATCCAGTGACTACTAAATTGTCCCTAGCAATAATTTTGATCAAACAAATGAAGCGGACATAACACACTTTCTGCCAATCTCATGTTAATCTTGTATTGTATCCTTCATACCTCCGAAGAGTCTTTAGTTTTATCAGATTTATAAAAGACAGTCACAAGCGTGCAAAGCTTTTGTGTAGCCATCGTCTGCAAGCTGTGACGTCGACATGAATAAAACATGAACAAAAACCTTATTGACTTAATTTTATAATGATCTGCCAAATAGATTGTGTTACAAGATTTCAGATAGGGTCAGATTTTACTTTGTTAGATTTTAAGGAGTTAAAAGAATGACATAAAACAGAGTTACAGTAAGACTGGTGTATTTACAATGTTCACATGAAACATTAAAACAACACAAAACCAGGAAAACTCAACTGTGTCTGGAAAGGTGCTGTTAAAAGCATACAGTCATTACCGTCGCAAGGGCTGTGCCAAGTGTTTGACCGCACACTTATAACTACAAACCTAGAACTTATTTCAGTATTCTTATTTACTTACTCCCTTAAATCATTTTTAATCCTTTTAATCCCTAATAATTGCTTTATTATTATTATTATTATCATGCAGTAGATCTTACGATTCTTATGAGCGTGTGCGTGACTGTGATTCGTGTGCATGTCAGTGAGCACGGCATCTCAGTCGATCAGATGCATGTTAAAGTTGCGTTCGTTACTATAGCAATCCCCCCCCCCCAACACACACACAAAATTGCAGAGGGCCTCGCACGTCGATTTCGCACAGGGCCTCGCACCCCCCTTGCAACAGCCCTGCATACAGTTAATTGCACCATACCCTAAAACAGTCCAAGAATCCTTTGTCCCGAAGAGTCCCAATGTGAGTGAGTGTGCACCAGTGTGTATACAATCCAACAGAAGTGGAATCCATAAACTAGCTGTGTCTGGAAAGGTGAGTCCACAAGAAGGTAACTCCACAATCCAGGAAAGTTGAATTTTGTGACTGTTAATGGCTGAGTGTTTGTTGTTGTTGTTGTTCTTGTTCTTCTTCTTCTTCTTCTTCTTCTTCCTCTATTTTTATTGGGGTGGGGCAACTATCTATTAATGTGCATATCCACCACCTGCTGTACTGGAGAGTGAACCAGAGATTTGTATAAAAAAATTTTTTTTAAATACATTAATTAATTAATTAATTAATTAATTAATTAATTAATTAATTAATTAATTAATTAATTATCATTAATCCAGTTTCTTTCAGATAAAAATAAATACAGCTTTATTTATCTGTTGTTCATTTAATACATTCTTAAGATTTAACACACTCACCCCATATTTCTTTAACTCAAACGTTAACATTATTTTTTGTCTTATATTTTGAGTGTTTCTTTCCTGCTTCCTGTCATGTGACTGGTCACATAACAGACCAACCATGCATTTCTTAAAGACATACACTTTAAAAATGTTAAGAGGAATATAATGGATTAAGAAAACGTGTAAACCAGTTGAAACTAATACAGATCCAGCCATATATAATCGATCCAGAACTTCCGTAACCTGAATGAAGCATGTTGATGCTCTCGCTCCGGTTGATGTGTGTGGCGTTCTTCCGGAGAAGTGCCCATACAAGCAATCCACCCTTTATGATGTCATACATGGCCGAAAAAAACTTTCAGAAACTTATATGAACCCTGAAGGACTCTTTTTGGCACAGAAATACATCCAACTCGCTTTTGAGACTTTAGTAATGTTTAGCATGAAAATCCAACTCGTTAGCAGTGTAAACTAGTCAGAATGCATGAAATAGCATTAGACCTCCTCTTTCAATAGATATTTATCGATATTTACTTAATAATTTAATCTTCTCACATTTGGGCCATCAGAGTCTTTCTTCATGTGGTTTGAATTGGTTGTAAATTTTAAGTTCACACTTATTGATAAATCATATTTTGTGCATGAAAATGTTCACACATGTGAGTCAGTCAGTAAGAGTGTCTCAATCAGCTCCTTAGTTCACTAGTCAGTGCACTACTCAGGGATCACATAATGCTCATGCTCAAAACATTCCCACAATGCACCATAAAAGCCAGTATGCATCACTGCTCTCTATATGTTTCTGAAGGTCCCTCAAACCAACTAACCAACATACTCAAATCCTCTAATAAACTGACAGATGATACAACACCAGTCAAAATAATTGTACGAAATGATAAAAAAGATAAAATTATTTTAAAAAAATGATAAAAATATTAAATAGTGTGATGAGCAGATACAATGATAGACAGGATGAAATGAACGAGCAATCTTCATTTAGAAGCTCATTTAAATACAGCATCAGTTCATTTGCATATTGATCAGATGCTTCAGTTCTCTGAGAGTGTTTATAGTGCTGTGAGTTTAACACTTCATCACTGACACACACAACAATCTTCATCAACATGACCTTCATCATCATCTTCATCTGGACTCTCACAGCGTTTGCTCAAGGTTTGTGGAGCACAAGTTTGATATCAATTCATTTCTTCAAGTATATTGTCAAAGTTTTGAGTTGATTTTCTTCTTGTTGTGTGTTTCAGAGTGTAGAGGACAGATCAGCGTCACTCAGAGTCCCTCAACGACAGCAGCTCAACCAGGAGAAACAGTGAAGATCAACTGTAGAACCAGCACAGATGTGTTCAGTTATTCTGGGACATACTATTTCAGCTGGTACTTACAGAAACCTGGAGAAGCTCCTAAACTCCTGATTTATGCTGCAAACAGTCTCCAGTCAGGAACTCCATCTAGATTCAGTGGCAGTGGATCTAACAGTGATTTCACTCTGACCATCAGTGGAGTCCAGACTGAAGATGCTGGACATTATTACTGTCAGAGTGCTCACTCTATCAGTAGTAGCTGGGTGTTCACACAGTGATAAAGAGTCGTACAAAAACCTCGGTCAGTCAGAGTCACAGTGACTGAACTGATGCTGCAGCTGCTCAAAGGAGGATCTGAAACAACATTATCACACATGCATCTAAAATAAAATCATCTAAATGAATCCTTCATTCTTAATAATGGAGGTCAGAGGTCAAAGCATTAGTCGAGAGAAACAACTAGACACAAGTCCATCAGTGTCTCTGCAGATTCTCTATCAGACTCACAAACACACAGACTCAGCTGCTATTATTATTGTTTTTGTCTTCTGCTTCTGTCACACTTTGGAAGTGTTTTTTTCCCCTCATATATTCATACTCTCTGAAAGGAGAATTAAATGTGTTGGAAATTGGACCGATTGAATCTGTGCAGCTTTTAGAGATTGTGTGCTTTTATAAATCAGAGACAGGACTGAGGTCTGGGTGATTTCTACGGTGCCTGTAAGATGACACGGTCGGTTCACTTAGTTTTGTCCTGGCCACGATATATTAACTCGTGGGAACGTGATATTATGTCGTGGCCTCCAGATGTTATGTTGAGGGAGTAACATGTTTTTCTCATATATTTCTCAACATATTTTTCAGTTTATTTCAGTTTATTTTGGCTAATTACAGTTTTTTTCAGTCGTTAACAAGCGTTTGTCCAACCAGTTGTCACATTTTCAAAACTCTACACACAATTAGCACAGCATCAGTCTTTTGTGGCCATACCATTCACACATTTCATGTCGTTTTCACACAATATGCAGTCAGTTAACACATTTCCACAATGCTTACATTTTCTTAACCAACAAGCTATACCTCCCAACAAAATTATGGATTGTTTTTGTAGTATTTACGAATGTTAACACACAACATCCCACAATAGCAAAAACAATATTCCAAACCTTAGATACAGTATAAAAACCTCTGCTTCTGCAATGATATCAGTTCAAAAACAATATATCTCAGCTGATAATAAACAAACAATTGAATAATTTACACATAGCTGATTTATGTTGGGTAAATTGGGCCAACCACAGCTGATTCCAGTCTGGCTTAGACTCAGTGGCAGGGGTTATTTTTTTCTATTACATTGACACTTATTCAGTAAAAGGAGGACTTTGAGAAGTGATGTTTTTGGAAACAGAAACAGAAAAAGACAAACACTGTAATGTCTGGACGAGGAAGAGTAAGAGCAAGTGCAGGCAAATTTGAAGCGGTCAACGGTTGCCTCCATTATACGCATCTTTCAACAAACCAACAGGTAAGTATTCCATTTTACATGGATTGTTTCTATTCTCACTTGACTTGTCAATAAGGTCATACAGTAATGCATATGTAGAATTTTTTGTCCCTCTTAAGAATGCAAAGTTTTCCACTCTCTGGGGGAAGAGGAAAGCTCCTCAATAATGATCAAGAGCTTGCCATTGTAGAAATGGTTGTTGCAAATAATGCAATAAAATTGCATGAAATTAAAACTAGAATTGTGGAGGACCATGAGATATTTCACAATACATTGTCCAAACACAGAGTGTGGATGAAGCAGCTCTACACTGTTCCCTTTGAGAGGAACAGTGAGAGAGTCAAGGAGTTATGACGACAATATGTCCAGGTATAGTGTATATTCAATTCAGTGTCCAGTTCTATAAGCTTTGCACTTTGCAAGTAGGTAACCAACACAATAATAGGTTACAGTACAGTATGTTATACAGTAATGACATGATTTACATAAACTTTGTTTCAGAGAGTTATTGAATTGGAGGCCAACCAGGCCCCTCATGAATTCATATACATAGATGAGGCAGGATTCAATCTGGCCAAAAGGCGTCAACGTGGACGAACTGTAATTGGAAAAGGGGCCACAGTTGATGTTCCAGGACAGAGAGGGGCAAACATTACCATGTGTGCAGCAATTGCAAATGCAGGATTACTCCTTCACAGATGTCAGATTGGACCCTATAATACCGAGCGCCTCCTTGCCTTTCTCAATGATCTCCACCAGCGCCTGATTCCAGAGCAGGATCAGGACGGTGAAAACTTGAGGACCTTTGTAATTACCTGGGACAATGTAGCTTTCCATCATTCGAATAACAACATGGTTTGAAGTCCACCCAAGACTGGTAAGTGTCTTCCTTCCACCCTATTCACCTTTTCTCAACCCCATAGAGGAGTTATTTTCTGCATGGAGGTGGAAGGTTTATGACCATCAGCCACATGACCAGATGTCCCTCCTTGAAGCCATGGATGCTGGCTGCAGGGACATCACAGTTCATGATTGCCAAGGGTGTATCCGACATACCAAGCAGTTTTATCCCAGGTGCATCACCTTGGATAATATCAGATGTGATGATGAAAACATGTGGCCTAACCCTGAAGATCGCAGAGATTATACAGTAATTTTTGTCCCCCCCCCGTTTATCTGGGCTTTTTGCTGTTGTTTTTTTTATTCAGAATGTTCTTGTGTGTTTCATGGATATTTTTTTCACTGTAGGCAAAACTGTAAAACTTTTTCTGTTCTATCATACTGTGTTTCTACTGTACCTCCTGTAGTAAACAGTAAAGGAAAATAAAACTGATTTGCTTTTTACTGGAAAGCTTTTGAATGTGAACATTACTGTACATGTGGACATACAGTTCCCAACCAAGAAATTTAGTGTAAAAATGGTGGATTGCATGTTTTTGCATGCAAATACCTGTAAAACTGAAACATAAAAGTCTATGCAGTTTTTGTAATGTCAACAATAGCCAGTATTTTGAAACCTGGTGTACTTTGATTGACTGCATGTACCTTGTGAAGTGAAAACAAGTGTTATTCTTTGACAGAATAATTTCATTTTGAGTCAGATTTCCAGTGTTTTGGTAAAGTTAGTGTGTGCAGAGAAAGATGTGTTCTATTTTGAAATGAAGAGTTAGTATATATTTAACAAAATGTGTTTTTGAGAAGAAAATTATCCATTTGGCCAATTGTGTTTTGTAGGTGTGAGTCTGTGTTAAGAGTTAAGAAAAAGTATCTGAAGTATGGGTAAGCGCTTGTTAGCGATTGAAAAAAACTGTAATAGACTATAAGACTCTGGTGCGCCCAATAACAAAGAAAACACGTCAGCAGCGTCGTACGTCAGCGGCGTCACTGCACTGTGGTGAACGCGCTCACAACAGACCCGGAAGAGAAGAAAAAGCGGAATAAAGTCATAATTTTTGTTATTTTTGGACCAAAATGTATTTTCGATGCTTCAATAAATTCTAACGGACCCTCTGATGTCACATGGACTACTTTGATGATGTTTTTATTACCTTTCTGGACGTGGACAGTATACCGTACATACATTCTCAATGGAGGGACAGAAAGCTCTCGGACTAAATCTAAAATATCTTAAACTGTGTTCTGAAGATGAACGGAGGTCTCACAGGTTTGGAACGACATGAGGGTGAGTCATTAATGACATCATTTTCATTTTTGGCTGAACTAACCCTTTAAGTCTCAGTGCAACAGCACAATAAACCAATTAAACTTGTTAAAATTCTCCTGCAGTGTTTGCATAGAGAGTGTGTTTTACATGAGCGACACACACTTCAGTGCTCTGCATGTGTTTATAACTCTGACAAACATCAAACATGATCAACAACTGTTTCTCACTAGAACTGAACCTACAACCAACAGAAATGACTTTCATCACCATATTGATCTGGACGCTGACAGTATTATGTAGAGGTTTGTGTCTGGAAGGATTATTTGTGTTATTAACTTGTTATTTTTATGTTGTGAAGATATATGTTTGTAAAAGTGTTTGTGATTTCTGATCTTTCTCATTTGACAGAATCTATTGGGCAGGTGACAGTGACTCAAACTCCCTCAGTGCTGCTCGCTCAAACTGGACAATCAGTCACTGTAACCTGTACATTTAACAGAGATGCAGCCTGCTGTTGTAGTGGAAAACAGTGTCTCAGCTGGTACTTACAGAAACCTGGAGAAGCTCTTAAACTCCTGATTTATGGAACAAGCAGCCGTCAGTCAGGAACTCCATCTAGATTCAGTGGCAGTGGATCTAACAGTGATTTCACTCTGACCATCAGTGGAGTCCAGACTGAAGATGCTGGACATTATTACTGTCAGAGTTTTCATTGCAGAACAAATTCTTATGGTAGTTGTGGGGGTGATCATGTGTTCACACAGTGATAAAGAGTGGTACAAAAACCTCGGTCAGTCAGAGTCACAGTGACTGAACTGATGCTGCAGCTGATCAAACACTATCACTCACTACTGACACACAGAGACCAAACACAGAACTACACATGAGCTCAGAACTGAGTTAGGACTCAAATCAGCTCTATTAGACTGTGATCTGTCCTGTGACAGACGGGTTTAACTCAATTATGCTCAGAATCAGAGAAAAACTAAAGTGCGTAAAGTGATATTAAATTAAATAAAAAACAATGGTGCCATGTTTCTCAGTTCCAGTGTTGTAGTTTTTGAGTTTTGTTTAGAAAAGATTATTTAACCCTCATTGTGTATCACCATTTGCATAGCCATCGTCTGCAAGCTGTGACATCGACATCAATAAAACAGCAACGGAAACTTTATTGACTTAAATTAACTATGGCTAAAAATCAGATCCAGCCATAATATATTACATCCAAAATCGGATCACAACAACTTTTGTAACCCAAATGAAGCACGTTGGTGGCTGTGCTCTCACTCTGGGGTACGTTTCCCAAAACCATTGTCAGCTTACTATGGTCACAAGTTCCATTGAACTCTATTGGTAACAACAGAACTTGCTAATTTGTCTCCTCCACGTCACCCTGCTGCCCTTTTGGTATCACGACATATGTGCGTGCTTTGATTTGAACGTTAACAATGTATGCTGTTCTGTGTTAGCAGCAGCACGCACATATGTTGTTTACATTCAGATCAAAGCACGCACATACGTCGTGATACCAAAATAGCACCAGGGTTACGTGGAGGAGACGAATTGTTGAATAAAGTTGTTTTTATTTGTGTTTTCTTTGTGTATTCTCTTAGTGTCGTAAAATTACGACTGAACACTGATGTTACATGGATTATTTTAACAATGTCCTTGCTGCGTTTCTGAGTCTTGATCGTGGTAGGATCCTTGCTGTCTATGGAGGGTCAGAAAGCTCTTGGAATTCATCAAAAATATCTTAATTTGTGTTCCGAAGATGAATGAAGGTCTTATGGTTTTGGAACGACATGAGGGTGAGTAATTAATGACAGAATTTTCATTTTTGGGTGAACTATCCCTTTAGCATGAAAATCCAACTATAAATAAATCAGAATGCATGAAATAGCATTAGACATCCCCTTTAAATAGATATTTACCGCTATTTATTAAAACATTTACTCTTATTTGATGTGGTTTGAATTGGCTGTAAAATGTATGCTATTTTTTTTTAAGTTCACTATTATTGATAAACCATGATTTGCACTTCAGTCATCAGTCAGTCAGTAAGAGTGTGTCTCAGTCAGTTCCTTAGTTCACTAGTCAGTGCACTACTCAGGGATCACATAACAGTCATGCTCAAAACATTCCCACAGTGCACCATAAAACCGGGGGGCTGTTTCATAAAACAAGTTTACCAAATAAACCAGGATTATTTCAGTTAGTTTGACTTATTTTCACTTGATTTGGTTTCATAAAGCAAAATTACCATAGCTCAAGCTCAGTCACTCTGACAACTTATGCTGGGAAACTGACCTGGTCCAGAGCAGGCTAACTGTCAGGCGTAGCTAAGCTCCTCTAACACTGACCAAAAGGAATGCTCCATTTGAGTGTTTTCTTTTGTTTTTGGGAGGAGTTTGTGTGTCTCTGTCCAGGAAGAAGACTGATTGGTTCCTGCAGTCTAATTGGTGTCACGCCCATCTGGTCAGCTGACTCCTAGCTGCTTATAAAGACCTCCTTCATCACTTCCTGCTCCAGCCTCATGCCCTGCTTTTCAAAAAGAACTCTACTGTGTCGCACTCTTTCATGATACACTTTACCTAGTGATGGAAAAATTAAGCTCTGCGAAGCACCGAGGCTTTCCCCTCAGCTGTACAGTAAAAAGGTTCATTACTCAAAGCTTTTCAAGATGGTGCACAATAGCGACATCCTGTGGTCAAAAGGTGGAAAAAGCTGCCTTTGTGTCCCAGACGACCCCAGTAGTCCAGCCATTTTTGGACTGTTTCAGATAATAAATTAGTTTGTGCTGAAAACCTGTATAAAGCAAAGGAAATATAAGGTCTATATAAATAAGTCTTTGTGTCAGTCATTGTATTACACAATATGAATACATGAGTCAGTGAATAAATTTTTGGAAAAAATAGACAAGGCTAGGCATATAGAGGCGATGATCAAAATAACCGAAGATTATCATAGAATGGTCAGTTAAAGTGTCTGTGAATCAGAAATTAATACAAAATGACCACGCACAAAACTACACATACAAATATTTATTTGCATTATGATTTATTCTTTTCAAAGAAGTGAGTGACACTTCAACCTGCACAAGTGGTTCGTGTTATTTGAATCAGAATACGAAGCAGTCACGTGGTTGTGTGTGAAAACGAAGCTTCGGACGTCACAGATCACGTGGTTTTTGGCAAAACGAATCAAGCTCCGGTACAGTGCTTCACTGTGAGATGTTTCTTTTTTTTTTTTATTACAAGCTTCGAAGCCTCAGTGCCGAACGTCACATCACTAGAAATAATTCATATACAAAAACCTTGAATAATCAAAATGTTTTAACGTTTTTAATATATCCATAATCATAATCAATCCTTAATAAACTGACAGATGATGAAATACCAGTCAATATAATTGTACAAAACAAAGATTAAACCGTGTGATGTGCAGGTACAATGATAGACAGGATGAAATGAACGAGCAATCTTCATTTAGGGAGCGAGGAACCAATGGTAATAAGGTAAAAAGCACATTCTAAGGATTTCTTGGTTCTTGCAGGACATAAGAAGCCCTTTGCTCTCTTGACTGGCTAAATGACTAGCTTTGCTTGGATAATTTGAGCTGATAACCTGACAAACACTTTCTTGGCAGAGAGTCAATCCTCATATGCATACATGTATGTGAAGCTTAAAACCTAAACTAATATTTTGTATATTTTAATACATTTTCAATATTTTGCTTAATATATTTTCATATTTTTGCCTTTTTGCATTTTTTGTGCAAAATTGAAAGTTATTAAAATAACTACCTTATAAAGCTCATTTAAACACAGGATCAGTTCATTTGCATATTGATCAGATGCTTCAGTGCTCTGAGAGTGTTTATAGTGCTGTGAGTTTAACACTTCATCACTGACACACACAACAATCTTCATCAACATGACCTTCATCATCATCTTCATCTGGACTCTCACAGCGTTTGCTCAAGGTTTGTGGAGCACAAGTTTGATATCAATTCATTTCTTCAAGTATATTGTCAAAGTTTTGAGTTGATTTTCTTCTTGTTGTGTGTTTCAGAGTGTAGAGGACAGATCAGCGTCACTCAGAGTCCCTCAACGACAGCAGCTCAACCAGGAGAAACAGTGAAGATCAGCTGTAGAACCAGCAGAGATGTGTACAGTTATTCTGGGACATACTATTTCAGCTGGTACTTACAGAAACCTGGAGAAGCTCCTAATAACCTGATTTATAGAACAAGCAGCCGTCAGTCAGGAACTCCATCTAGACTCAGTGGCAGTGGATCTAACAGTGATTTCACTCTGACCATCAGTGGAGTCCAGACTGAAGATGCTGGACATTATTACTGTCAGAGTTTTCACTGCAGAACAAGTGGTGTTTATTGTGCAGGTGATCATGTGTTCTCACAGTGATAAAGAGTCGTACAAAAACCTCGGTCAGTCAGAGTCACAGTGACTGAACTGATGCTGCAGCTGCTCAAAGGAGGATCTGAAACAACATTATCACACATGCATCTGAAATAAAATCATCTAAATGAATCCTTCATTCTTAATAATGGAGGTCGGAGGTCAAAGCATTAGTCAAGAGAAACTAGACACAAGTTCATCAGTGTCTCTGCAGATTCTCTATCAGACTCACAAACACACAGACTCAGCCGTGTTGGTCTTAGATTATTACTTTTGTCCTTTTCTTCACTCACACTTTGGAATCGTGTGTTTTATTATTTCCTCAGATTCATAATTTCTGTATGGAGAATGAAAATGAAAAAAGAATGAGAATGAAAAAGCTCTGAGATTTTGAGCTCTTATAGATCAGAGACACGACTGAGATCTAAATGATTTCAGTTTGTCTCACTTTATGTTAATGAGAGACATTCATTTTCAAAACACATTGAGAAAAGTCAAATCAAGAGGCAATAAAGGCACCGAAATATTGCTTGCAGGTTCACTATATGATAATTTATTGTGTAAAATTCATTATTGTGACCACAGAGCCTTCAGATACAAGCACTATAACAGCTCTAACTTAACTTGTGACCTCTGAGATGACCTCTGACCTCTGCCAGTATGAGTGATTCTGTAGAGTTTTAGCTGAACTTGAATCAACTTTTGTTGAACTCCTCCACAAAACTATGAGAAGGTACAAATCAGTATCTGATGATAACATGATCTGATCAGCCTGTGAACTGATGAAAATGAACAAACCTCGTCTCTCTGTTAGTCAAGCTGACTCAGTTCGCAGAATAATGAGTGAAACAGCGAGTTAAACTTATATTTGCATCATCAGGTGGAGTGATTGTGTTTCTCTCAGAACAGAGCAGATCTTCATCATCCTCAGAGGAGACTGATGTTCCTGTAACACCAGAAACACTTCAAATAACCATTAAACATTAAAACACTGAGAGATGAATGATATGTGTCTGTCACGCATGTTTATCTTCAAAACAATTACATTTATCTATCATTATATCTGTGAGGTTCATAATTTGGCTGCATGATCTTGTTCTGTTATTAATCTGCAAGTGTTTTAACAGTCCAATAAGCAATTTATTTATAAAATGAAAGACATGAAATGAAAATGACACAAAAGATTGCAAATAGATAAAGTTACTATTTTATTTATTGAATTTCAATTTTAATAAAACCATCACTGAATGAATGATAAAGCACACACATATAGTCTTGTATGAAGCACACAAAGCAGAGCAGATGCAGATGCGAGCGACTGAAGCTGGATGTGGAGAATGAAGGAGTCGCTCATGTGCTGTTAGTCTCCATGTGAGACATGAGTGAGAAGAGCAGCAGATCTACTCTGAACACTGCTGTCTCGTCACGTGTCCAGTGAGCGCAGGCTGACCGCTCCATGTGGCCTCACAGCTCACTGAGACGCTCTCCATCCACTCCTGCTCAGAGAGAGTCAGGCTGCTGCTCCAGCTGTACAGACCGTCCTTCTCCAGGAGCCCAGCGCTGCTCTCCTGAGACCTGCTGCTCCCGTCCACCTTCCAGCTCAGGCTCCAGTCTGACGGGAAGCCCTTGCTGGCCACACACACCAGTGTCGCTGTCTTCTTTGAGGAGATCTCTGCACTGGAGGGCGGCAGGACGCTCACTTTAGGACGAGTGACGCCTGACAAACACACAACAGTCAACTCAGTCAAGAAGAAAGCATTTCCCTCCTTTCAGCTTCATGAAAAATATATGAGCAATTAATACAATGATAGATTCATTAGTAATTTTAGCAACATTAAACAGCAACTCAACTGAATGATTTTTTTTCAAAGCCTGTGATCAGCAGAGCAATGACATTTTGGGAAAATATATTGATTGAAAGAGACATTTACATTATCAGTGTTAGTCACTTTGATTAAAAGCATCAAAGATCAGATGTGAACAAACATATTAACTGCAGGAGTTCTTACAATGTTTGATGGCAGCATGAGAAGACTGGGTACAAAAGTTTGAATTTTTGTCTCACATGTCTACTATAAATTGTTAATCTATCAAATATTAGCAAAAGTACAATTAAGCATCCAGAATTTTCAGTTTGAAAATATCCGCAGGCTTAACTTAAAAATCAACACACTAATATGAAATTTTAGTTTAATTACTTATGTCTTGGATTTTCAAGAAAAATCAAAGTGGTGCCAAAATTACAATAGTTTCTATCACTGCACCTTTTTAATATTTAGAATTTAAGTATCAATGAGAAAAAAAGAGCCAAAGCTCTTAAAACTCATAAGATCAAGTTATTAACTAATAATAGAAATAATGATAGTTTACTGGATGAAAAAAAAGATGCCATGACAGTGAAAACCATGTTTAAGATGTTGCCTGCCATACATTCAATGTGAATTAAAAATAAAATTTAAATATATACATAAGTGTAAAAATGCATCCCTTCTAGAGCAGCGAAGTGTTTAACAGTCAGTTGTTGTATTAATAATATTAAATGATGATTGACTTACTGCCAACATCCAGTTTGGTGCCGCTGCCGAAAGTCCACCACAGAGATACAAACTAATAGAGCAGCTGAACAAAAACCTCCTGAACGCTTCACTAACTGAACAAACACACATCAACTGAGTCTCCAACAAACACATCACTCACAGCAGACATCACCTGCATTTACTTCATCTGCTTTATGCAGTCTGTGTTATTACTAAAACATGAACCGGAATTCATGAAAAATTAACGTTTTATATCAAGTGTGACGCGACTCATAATCAAACTCAGTTGATTCAGTGATTGACAGAGACACGTGTGATGATCCTCATGTCTGTAAAAACCTGCAGAACATCCATGGATTTGACATAAAATTTGGGTTAACGTGTCAATCCAACTAACAAATATTCTCAAAGTCTCACAGGAAAGAGTAATGTTAATATACTAAAGATGTATAAAAAAGATACTAAAGTTTTTTTTTTTTATTCTAGGCCTATGACTGAGACTGAGTGACTGTCTTCAGGTAAATGATGTGGAGTGTGTTTGCATATTGATCAGATGCTTCAGTGCTCTGAGAGTGTTTATAGTGCTGTGAGTTTAACACTTCATCACTGACACACACAACAATCTTCATCAACATGACCTCCATCATCATCTTCATCTGGACTCTCACAGCGTTTGCTCAAGGTTTGTGGAGCACAAGTTTGATATCAATTCATTTCTTCAAGTATATTGTCAAAGTTTTGAGTTGATTTTCTTCTTGTTGTGTGTTTCAGAGTGTAGAGGACAGATCAGCGTCACTCAGAGTCCCTCAACGACAGCAGCTCAACCAGGAGAAACAGTGAAGATCAACTGTAGAACCAGCAGTGATGTGGTTGAAAATAGTTCACCACGTTACTATTTAAGCTGGTACTTACAGAAACCTGGAGAAGCTCCTAAACTCCTGATATATCTAACAATAGACCATTACACTGGAATTCCATCTAGATTCAGTGGCAGTGGATCTAACAGTGATTTCACTCTGACCATCAGTGGAGTCCAGACTGAAGATGCAGGACATTATTACTGTCAGAGTTTACACAGTGATGATGTGTTCACACAGTGATAAAGAGTGGTACAAAAACCTCGGTCAGTCAGAGTCACAGTGACTGAACTGATGCTGCAGCTGATCAAACACTATCACTCACTACTGACACACAGAGACCAAACACAGAACTACACATGAGCTCAGAACTGAGTTAGGACTCAAATCAGCTCTATTAGACTGTGATCTGTACCTGTGACAGACGGGTTTGACTCAACTACTAAAAGAGAAATTAGAGAAATTATACAAACTCATATCAAATGTAACAAAAAACAATGGCGCCCTGTTTCTCAGGTCCAGTGTTGTAGTTTTTGTGTTTTGTTTACATTATAGATTTTTTTAAAAACATATTTTATTATAGTAAATTCATTGTTTATCACCAGCAACATAAAGATGTTTTTGGGGAGCTTCATAAGCTGATAAAGAATTTATTACTCATAACTCTTGTAGTTATGTAGAGCAGAAGTGAAACTGTTCCAGTTCAGAGCGTTGAACCAATCAAACAGTGAAACTGTGAGTTTGAGCTGAAAATCAGATTTGCATTGACAGCTTTAGTGATTCTGATCGTCTCAGAATAGAGCAGCTCCGTCTCCAGAGACCATGTTCAAACCCCAAGAGCTTCAGTTCACATTTACTGCTAAACACAGCTGTTCTCAACTATTACAATCCATCAACAGCAGCTGAAACTTTAGTGAAGGAAGAACACACTGATCAATGATGCAGTCGAACACAAATGTAAGGCGTTCAGAAGCTTTATTGAATGAACAGCAATGGCAGCACATTGAAAGACTGCTTGAGTATTGAGCTGTAAATCAGGAGACTGCTGTGAATCCTGCTGCTCTTCACTGGAGAAACATCAGCACTCGGAGCTCTTGAGGAACGAGGTCTCGTGATCAGCTCCGTCATGTGTTACTCTGCAGACGAAGCGCTCGCCGGCTTCCCAGCGTGCTTTGCTGAGGCTCAGGACACTGCTGCGGCTGTAGCGTCCGTCCCGCTCGCTCTCTGCGCTGGTCTGAACCCCCTCGGTGACCTCTGACCCGTCCAGCGTCCAGCTCACCTGCGCCCCCTGTGGAGAGTAAGAGCTGAGCAGGCAGAGCAGTGCGGCTGAGTCTCCAGAGATCTGCAGAGAAGAGGGAGGCAGCAGAGACACGGAGGGCTTCACTGCGGGACCAGCTGAAACACACACACACAAACAACAGAAGCAGAAATGAAAAACTGATCATTTGACTTAAATTTTATAAGATACATTTTGAATTTCAGAATTTTGAAAAAAAATATTTTTCAAGAAAATTGATGTTTATATTATGATGTCGCTATATGATGTAGAAAAGAAATGAAAGATCATTTCAATATTGATTGTACTTTTGAAATATTCATGCTATTCAGACTCACAATCATAAATATCAGCAAACTTGATAGTTTAAATGATTAATTTTCAAAATGCTCTTCAAGTTCCTTGTTGTCTGATGACAAACCCTTTATTGTTGAATTTGCCAAGAATTACAGACAAAATCATATCAAGAAATAATTTAAAAAATGATTTTAAAGTACTGCTATCAATACTTTTAATTGCATGTAATTATTCATATAAAAATAAAAACTTTTTAAAACAATATAAATTCTAAAATGTAAATAAGGGATGAAATTAATATATATGTGTACTATTTAGATTTATTTCAGAATTAGTAAATTACAGAACATGTACATTTTTAATCTCAATCTAATAAAAAACTTTGTCCACATGAAAAATAATTAGTATATTGTGATTTCATCATAAGATATATAAAACAAATTTAAATAATTGCAATATTATTTGTATTTTTAAAAATATTATTCTGTTTTGACACTAACAATTAATTGTAATTTTCAGCACAATTTTAAATTTCTGTTATGATGATGTTGTTTTTTAAATGATTATCATCAGCAGCAGCAAACTTAATCGTTTAATTGACTGATTTTTAACATGATCAATAACTAAATTTCTCTTTGTCTGGTGACAACGCCTACACAATTACATTTAGTATTATCAAACTTTTTTCATGCATCTAAAAAAAAACATAATTATTAAATTTACCATTAATTATAGACAAAAAGTACAAATCAAGAAATAATTGAGTATATCATAAATTACTGACATCTTAAGATACAACAAAAAGTTTACAGATAATGAGTTAAATTATTCATCTAAAATGATAAATAAGATTTAAAAACAATACAAAATATACAACTAAAATAAAGTAAATTATGAAATATATGAAATATTGCAATTATTAAGGAAACTTTACAAAAACTTAATTTTTATAATAAATGAATAATTTTTAATCAAATATCATACATTTTTATGACAGAATTGAAGAGACTTACCGATCGTCAGTTTAGTTCCTCCACCAAAAGTGTACCACAGTGCTTCATTCTAGTGAAAGCGTCGTACAAAAACCTCCGTCACACTCAAATAAACACAAACTCCAGCAGAGAAAGAGAGAAGAGACTCACACACTGATATCAGACTCAACAGCAGCTCTTCTCAACATCACTCATGGATTATTATGAAAAACAGCACAAAATATTCTTCTTTAATTCTTAACACTTCTTATTTCATGAAGACTAAAATTACTTTTTTCATAATCAGACCCAAAATACATTCCTCACATTTACACTTATTCTATTTATCTGCTTTATAATGAAATATTTGGCCAGATTTAGATGGTGATTCCCTATTGGATGACCTTTGACCTGTTACACAGTATCATGTATTATATAAAATCTCTCACACAGGTATTAAATGCTCTCAGCATCAAAGTCTGAATAAAGATGATAATTTGGAGGGAGAAGCTCGACCCAGAATAAATAATTAAATAACATCAAGTAAATCATGAGTGTCTGTTTCTGAAAATGAAAGATTTATGAAATTGATGAAAATAAAATGAAATTTATTAGCAAAGATATTAAATAGTAAATGGTGTATCTGCTGTCTTCAGGTAAATGATGAGGAGTGTGTTTGCATATTGATCAGATGCTCCAGTGCTCTGAGAGTGTTTATAGTGCTGTGAGTTTAACACTTCATCACTGACACACACAACAATCTTCATCAACATGACCTTCATCATCATCTTCATCTGGACTCTCACAGCGTTTGCTCAAGGTTTGTGGAGCACAAGTTTGATATCAATTCATTTCTTCAAGTATATTGTCAAAGTTTTGAGTTGATTTTTTTCTTGTTGTGTGTTTCAGAGTGTAGAGGACAGATCAGCGTCACTCAGAGTCCCTCAACGACAGCAGCTCAACCAGGAGAAACAGTGAAGATCAGCTGTAGAACCAGCAGAGATGTGTACAAGGATAGTTGGGGGGATGAATCTTTAGCTTGGTACTTACAGAAACCTGGAGAAGCTCCTAAACTCCTGATTTATTATGCAAGCAGCCGTCAGTCAGGAACCCCATCTAGATTCAGTGGCAGTGGATCTAACAGTGATTTCACTCTGACCATCAGTGGAGTCCAGACTGAAGATGCTGGACATTATTACTGTCAGTGTCGACACTCTATCAGTGGTAACTATGTGTTCACACAGTGATAAAGAGTCGTACAAAAACCTCGGTCAGTCAGAGTCACAGTGACTGAACTGATGCTGCAGCTGCTCAAACACTATCACTCACTCAACAGTGCAGATTTTTATAAATATTGAATTAAATATAAATAATTTATTTTAGTTTTTTTGACATGATAAATACTTAAATCTACAACACTTTATTTCATTGATGTAATCTACCATTATATCTGTGAGGTTCATAATTTGGCCACATATTCTTGTTTCATCATGAATCTGCAGGTGTTTTCATGCTCCACTGAGTGAAGTTTATTTATAAAATGTGAGTTAAAGCTCTGATGCAATGAAAGACCTGATACACAAATGACACAAAATAACTGAAATACAACATTTTGTTTATTGACTGAATTTTAACAAAATCATAACCGAATGATAAAGCACACATATAGTCTTGTATGAAGCACACAAAGCAGAGCAGATGCAGATGCGAGCGACTGAAGCTGGATGTGGAGAATGAAGGAGTCGCTCATGTGCTGTTAGTCTCCATGTGAGACATGAGTGAGAAGAGCAGCAGATCTACTCTGAACACTGCTGTCTCGTCACGTGTCCAGTGAGCGCAGGCTGGCCGCTCCGTGTGGCCTCACAGCTCACTGAGACGCTCTCCATCCACTCCTGCTCAGAGAGGGTCAGGCTGCTGCTCCAGCTGTACAGACCGTCCTTCTCCAGGAGCCCAGCGCTGCTCTCCTGAGACCTGCTGCTCCCGTCCACCTTCCAGCTCAGGCTCCAGTCTGACGGGAAGCCCTTGCTGGCCACACACACCAGTGTCGCTGTCTTCTTTGAGGAGATCTCTGCACTGGAGGGCGGCAGGACGCTCACTTTAGGACGAGTGACGCCTGACAAACACACAACAGTCAACTCAGTCAAGAAGAAAGCATTTCTCTCCTTTCAAAAAGTTTTCAAAAATATATGAAAGATAAATACAATGATAGCTTTTCTTGGCCATTTTAACAACATCAAACTGCAAGTCACTGGAATGAATTTTTATAAAGCCAGTAAACAGCAATGGAAGTTTGGTGAAATATGGTACAGCGGGGTATTATTTTCCTCTAAACCACAAGAGCGCACAAAAAACGTTCAAAAAATCCACTTTTCAAGATGCACATGTATATTTGGCTGATCCTTGACACAATCGCGGGAAGCAGCTCAAAGTTGATTCTGTGCTTACTTGATCAATATTTTATGTTTTTTAAAATGTTGTAATTTATGTAGCAAATGAGAATCACTCAAATTAATGCATATATTTTGAGACGAAGGTCTTCTTAACTATTTTCATATAACTATTTTTTTGTTTGAGATAATTAAAGCAACAGTTTTTAAATAACAAAAGAATATGTAAAAGTATAGTATTTGGGGTAAAAAGCGCCCCTGCTGTTGTGGCTAAAGACACAATAATTAACATGATAATTAATAGAAGGATGACTTTTCCATTTGTTGACATGACATGGTTAGATTCAGATGGTAAATATCGTATTTTATGTTGGGTGTCCATATTAGAGATAAAATCACCATGTTTAGAATGAAACCATCATATTTAAAAACATGATATTAATCATATCATATAATAAAATACCATTTGTTGTTACTAGCCTACTGTAAATCTATATTAAATTATTATGGGATCTCCTTCAATGGTTTCAGAATCTTTTCTTTTTAAAATGATTTTGTTTCTGTATTTTAAAATGCATTTTTTTTGTATGAACATATTTTAATGACAGTATATTTATTGAACAAAAATGAATTATTTTATTTTTCAAAATAAGCAGAAAATAGTACAAACTTTGCTAAAGTGATTGTTTTTAAACAAATATTAACTGACATTATTTTAAAAAACATTATTTTAGCTGAAGTATTTGTATCAGTACTGTGTGCCTTTCGCCCGTGTGGGGGGTAAAAGGCCACATCATACCTTTATAAGATTTTTAAACAAAATAAAGGACTTGTATGATTTATTTTCAATACAAACATATATGTTTTTTTCTGCAATTATACATTTTAGGTGCAGTGAAAAGCTAATTATTTTTTAGGTGTGCCTTTAGCCTCGTTGTATATATTGATTTGAATGTCATTTTCATTATCAACTTCAATGTTACTGAAGCATGCTTTTATTAAAAAAGAATCAAAGATCAGATGTAAGTAAATATAATAACTGCAGGAGTTCATTACAGTTTTTGATGGCAGCATGAGAAGATTGGGTACAAATGTTTTTTTTTTTAAAGTACAGAAAATATAACTTTTGTCTCGCATGTCTACTATAAATTATTAACCTGTCAAATATTTAAAAGATACAATTAAGCAACCATTATTCCCAGTTTGGAAATATCTGCAGGTTTTACTTAAAAATCAGCACTCTAATCTGAAAATTTAAGTTGAGGTTGATTGCCAAACATTCAATGTGAACTAAAAAATAAAATTAAGATATATAAATAAACAAAAATGTATATCATTTCTATAGACTAACAAAGTGTTTAACAGTCAGTTGTTGTATTAATAATATTAAATGATGATTGACTTACTGCCAACATCCAGTTTGGTGCCGCTGCCGAAAGTCCACCACAGAGATACAAACTAATAGAGCAGCTGAACAAAAACCTCCTGAACGCTTCACTAACTGAACAAACACACATCAACTGAGTCTCCAACAAACACATCACTCACAGCAGACATCACCTGCATTTACTTCAT
The DNA here is from genome assembly GCA_024542945.1 of allo-octoploid hybrid of Carassius auratus x Cyprinus carpio. Taxonomy (NCBI): domain Eukaryota; kingdom Metazoa; phylum Chordata; class Actinopteri; order Cypriniformes; species allo-octoploid hybrid of Carassius auratus x Cyprinus carpio. The sequence continues at coordinate 1,028,078 of CM045082.1, forward strand.
CTGCTTTATGCAGTCTGTGTTATTACTAAAACATGAACCGGAATTCATGAAAAATTAACGTTTTATATCAAGTGTGACCGGACTCACAATCAAACTCAGTTGATTCAGTGATTGACAGAGACACGTGTGATGATCCTCATGTCTGTAAAAACCTGCAGAACATCCATGGATTTGACATAAAATTTGGGTTAACGTGTCAATCCAACTAACAAATATTCTCAAAGTCTCACAGGAAAGAGTAATGTTAATATACTAAAGATGTATAAAAAAGATACTAAAGTTTTTTTTTTTTATTCTAGGCCTATGACTGAGACTGAGTGACTGTCTTCAGGTAAATGATGTGGAGTGTGTTTGCATATTGATCAGATGCTTCAGTGCTCTGAGAGTGTTTATAGTGCTGTGAGTTTAACACTTCATCACTGACACACACAACAATCTTCATCAACATGACCTTCATCATCATCTTCATCTGGACTCACAGCGTTTGCTCAAGGTTCGTGGAGCACAAGTTTGATATCAGTTCATTTCTTCAAGAATATTGTCAAAGTTTTGAGTTGATTTTCTTTTTGTTGTGTGTTTCAGAGTGTAGAGGACAGATCAGCGTCACTCAGAGTCCCTCAACGACAGCAGCTCAACCAGAAGAAACAGTGAAGATCAGCTGTAGAACCAGCACAGATGTGTACAGATGGGGTGGGGGAGAGGAAGGTTTATTCTGGTACTTACAGAAACCTGGAGAAGCTCCTAAACTCCTGATTCTTTATGCAAAACAACTCTACACTGGAACTCCATCTAGATTCAGTGGCAGTGGATCTAAGAGTGATTTCACTCTGACCATCAGTGGAGTCCAGACTGAAGATGCTGGACATTATTACTGTCAGAGTGTACACAGTGGTGGTGTGTTCACACAGTGATAAAGAGTGGTACAAAAACCTCGGTCAGTCAGAGTCACAGTGACTGAACTGATGCTGCAGCTGATCAAACACTATCACTCACTACTGACACACAGAGACCAAACACAGAACTACACATGAGCTCAGAACTGAGTTAGGAGTCAAATCAGCTCTATTAGACTTGTGAATTGATATCAAATCAAACAGTTCAGTTCTTAGTTCCAGTGTTGCAGTTTTTGTTTTGTTTTTGTTGATTTTACTACAATCATAAATGTATCCCATTCCCTGATAAACTGCCTTATGAAAATACCACTCAAACTTCATATCTGTCTCATCACTCCGTGAGCAGAAGTGAAACTGTTTCAGTTCAGAGCATTGAACCAATCAAACAGTGAAACTGTGAGTTTGAGCTGAAAATCAGATTTGCATTGACAGCTTTAGTGATTCTGATCGTCTCAGAATAGAGCAGCTCTGTCTCCAGAGACCATGTTCAAACCCCAAGAGCTTCAGTTCACATTTACTGCTAAACACAGCTGTTCTCAACTATTACAATCCATCAACAGCAGCTGAAACTTTAGTGAAGGAAGGACACACTGATCAATGATGCAGTCGAACACAAATGTAAGGCGTTCAGAAGCTTTATTGAATGAACAGCAATGGCAGCACATTGAAAGACTGCTTGAGTATTGAGCTGTAAATCAGGAGACTGCTGTGAATCCTGCTGCTCTTCACTGGAGAAACATCAGCACTCGGAGCTCTTGAGGAACGAGGTCTCGTGATCAGCTCCGTCATGTGTTACTCTGCAGACGAAGCGCTTTGTGTCTTCCCAGCGTGCTTTGCTGAGGCTCAGGACGCTGCTGCGGCTGTAGCGTCCGTCCCGCTCGCTCTCTGCGCTGGTCTGAACCCCCTCGGTGACCTCTGACCCGTCCAGCGTCCAGCTCACCTTCGCCCCCTGTGGAGAGTAAGAGCTGAGCAGGCAGAGCAGTGCGGCTGAGTCTCCAGAGATCTGCAGAGAAGAGGGAGGCAGCAGAGACACGGAGGGCTTCACTGCGGGACCAGCTGAAACACACACACACACACAACAGAAGCAGAAATGAAAAATTGATAATTGGACTTTCATTTTATAAGATACATTTAAAATAATCCTCAGAATTTTGAAAAAAAAAAAAAATCAAGAAAACTTATGTTTATATTATGATGTCGCTATATGACTTAGAAAAGAAATGAATGATCATTTCAATATTAATTGTATTTTTGAAATATTCATGCTATTCAGACTCACAATCATAAATATCAGCAAACTTGATAGTTTAAATAGTTTAAATGATTAATTTTCAAAATGCTCTTCAAGTTCCTTGTTGTCTGATGACAAACCCTTTATTGTTAAATTTGCCAAGAATTATAGACAAAATCATATCAAGAAATAATTAAATAGATTTTAAAGTACTGCTATCAAAACAAATACTATGTAATTGCATGTAATTATTCATATAAAATAAAAAATAACATTTAAAAAGAATATAAATTATAAAATTTAAATAAGGGATGAAATAAGGGAAAAAATATACTTATTAGATTCATTTCAGAAATAGCAAGTTACAGAACATGTACATTTTTAATCTCAATCTTATAAAAGACATTGTCCACATGAAAAATAATTAGTATATTGTGATTTTGTCATAAAATATAGAAAACAAATTTAAAAATTGCAATATTATTTGTATTTTTTTTAAAAAATATTCCATTTTGAAATTAACAATTAATTTTAATTTTCAGTACAATTTAAAATTTCTGTTATGATGTTGTTGTTGTTTTTAATGATCATCATCAGCAGCAGCAAACTTAATAATTTTTAACATGATCATTAACTACATTTCTCTTTGTCTGGTGACGACGTCTACACAATTACATTAGTGTTATCAGACTTTTTCAATGCATCTAAAAACCTTAATTGTTAAATCTAACATTAATTGTAGTCAAAATTATATATATCAAGAAATAATTGACTATATATCATGTCATCTAAAGATACAATTTTTTTTCTGATAATGAGTTAAATTATTCATGTATAATTATAAATGAGATTTAAAAACAATATGAAATATACAACTTAAGTAAATTATGAAATAAATGAAATATTGTAATTATTAAAGAAACTTTACAAAAACATATATTTATAAAATAATAATTTTAAAAAGTTTTTGCTGAAATAATCTAAAAATGAATAAAAATGAATTAATCAAATATCATACATTTTTATGACAGAATTGAAGACTTACCGATCGTCAGTTTAGTTCCTCCACCTAAAGTGTACCACAGTGCTTCATTCTAGTGAAAGCGTCGTACAAAAACCTCCGTCACACTCAAATAAACACAAACTCCAGCAGAGAAAGAGAGAAGAGACTCACACACTGATATCAGACTCAACAGCAGCTCTTCTCAACATCACTCATGGATTATTATGAAAAACAGCACAAAATATTCTTCAATACTTAATACTTGTTATTGCATGAAGATTAAAATCATTTGTTTCATAATCAGTCTCAAAATACATTCCTTGAATTTACATTAATTCTATTTACCTGCTGCTTTATAATGAATCTTTAGCAAGATTTAGATTCATTGTTTGTGCCATTCATTGTGCCATTTCATTTGTGCCTATTGAATGACCTTTGACCTGTTATACAGTATCATGGATGACATCAAATCTGTAACACAGATATTAAATGCTCTCAGTATCCAAGCCTCAATGAAACCCATCATTAAAACAGTGTTTGGAGGGAGAAGCTCAGCCTAGAATATATAATTAAATAACATGCAGTAAAACATGCTTCTTGTTTCTGAAAATGAAAAAAAAAAAAAAAAAAAAATATATATATATATATATATATATATATATATATATATATATATATATATATATATATATATATATATATATATATATATTAGCAAAGATACTGAATAGTAAAACTGTTTCTGCTGTCTTCAGGTAAATGATGTGGAGTGTGTTTGCATATTGATCAGATGCTTCAGTGCTCTGAGAGTGTTTATAGTGCTGTGAGTTTAACACTTCATCACTGACACACACAACAATCTTCATCAACATGACCTTCATCATCTTCTTCATCTGGACTCTCACAGCGTTTGCTCAAGGTTTGTGGAGCACAAGTTTGATATCAGTTCATTTCTTCAAGTATATTGTCAAAGTTTTGAGTTGATTCTCTTCTTGTTGTGTGTTTCAGAGTGTAGAGGACAGATCTGCGTCACTCAGAGTCCCTCAACGACAGCAGCTCAACCAGGAGAAACAGTCAAAATCAACTGTAAAACCAGCACAGATGTTCACACTGTTGCAGAAGGGTTTGCATTTATAACTACTTCAGTTACCTACTTTTTAAGCTGGTACTTACAGAAACCTGAAGAAGCTCCTAAACTCCTGATTTATGCTGCAAGCAGCCGTCAGTCAGGAACTCCATCTAGATTCAGTGGCAAGAGTTCATCTGCGACTGATTTCACTCTGACAATCAGTGGAGTCCAGACTGAAGATGCTGGACATTATTACTGTCTGAGTGTACAGAGTGGTGTGTTCACACAGTGATAAAGAGTGGTACAAAAACCTCGGGCAGTCAGAGTCACAGTGACTGAACTGATGCTGCAGCTGCTCAAAGTAGGATGTGAAATAACATGCATTTAAAAGAATGCATCAGTTAATAATATTTCTCACAGTGAGTTCTGGTTGTGTTCTGCACCCCGTGTTAACTTTGGACATTATGCATATTATATGTTCTATTTACTGTAAAAGTAGAATGTTAGCATGATATTCTGATCATAGGCCTGATCAACCAGTTCCATTTAGACACGCCTCTCCCTCCTCTGCACCAATCAGAATGCTGCAGTGATGATTGCGATCAGCTGTGATGTAGTGAGTTTAAATCTGATCAGTGTTCTGTGATGAGCAGCAGAGAGTTTTGATGAAGTAGCTGGTGTCAGGCTGTTGAATGTTTCTCTCTCAGCTCTTTATTGTTACTCGTTTTCTCTTTTTTCTCTGTGGCAAACTCACTAATATACAGTTATTTCAACCCTTTTGTCTGTTTATCTAGTTTGAGTCTGTTGTTGAGTCTGGTTTTGTGAGTCACAACACCTTTCAGAACTGACTATTTGAGTTCATTTACTTTAAGTCTGATTCTTTTTGGTTTTCTTTACCAGTGTTATTGTTGTGGAACAGCTATATGTTTTAGTATCATCATGAATCTGCAGGTGTTTTCATGCTCCACTGAGTGACGTTTTTTTATAAAATGAGCTAAAGCTCTGATCCAATTATAGACACAAATGCACTCTAAGCTACAATTTTTATAAATTTGAATGAAATCAATAAAATTCAAAAAGCAGAGCAGATGGCAGATCACTGACAATGACAAATGAGACAAGTGAAACAGCATATTCAAGGCTGTTTTATGTAAATTTATTCGTGAGATCAGCTTTTTTTGTAAGATAGAAAGTGACAATAAAGAGTAATAAAGTCACATTTATTTTTATTGTATGATTTACTCGCTGCCAACATCCAGTTTGGTGCTGCTGAGAGTGAATCAGAGAGATACAAACTAATATCAGATGAGTGTTTGTTGAGGGTAACTAGTGTTTTTAATGTTTATATTTCAATATACACACACACACACACACACACACACACAGCTCAAAAAAATTAAAGGAACACTTTGAAAACACATCAGATCTCAATGGGGGAAAATATCATGCAGGACATCTTTACTGATATGGACTGGTTAATTTGTTAGGAATGAAAAGATGCCACATTGTTTAATGGAAATGAAAATTATCAAAGACACTCAAAATTAAAGTGAAAAAGGATGCAGCAGGCTAGTCCATTAAGCTGAAATTTCATTGCAGCAACTCAAAATGGTACTCAGTAGTTTGTGTGGCCCCCACGTGCTTGTATGCATGCCTGACAACGTCAGGGCACGCTCCTAATGAGACAAAGGATGGTGTCCTGGGGTATTCCCTCCCAGATCTGGACCAGGGCATCACTGAGCTCCTGGACAGTCTGAGGTGCAACCTGGTGACATCAGATGGACCGAAACATAATGTCCCAGAGGTGTTCTATTGGATTTAAGTCAGGCGAGCGTGGGGGGCATTCAGTGGTATCAATTCCTTCATCCTCCTGGAACTGACTGCCTACTCTCGCCACATGAGGCCGGGCATTGTCGTGCACCAGGAGGAACAAGGACCCAATGCACCAGCGTAGGGTCTGACAACGGGTCCAAGGATTCCATCCCGATACCTAATGGCAGTAAGTGTGCCATTGTCTAGCCTGTAGAGGTCTCTGTGTTCCTCCATGGATATGCCTTCCCAGACCATCACTGACCCACCACCAAACCGGTCATGCTGAACAATGTTACAGGCAGCATAACATTCTCCACCGCTTTTCCAGACCCTTTTACATCTGTCACACGTGCTCAGGGTGAACCTGCTCTCATCTGTGAAAAGCACAGAGCGCCAGAGGCGGACCTGCCAATTCTGGTGTTCAATGGCAAATGCCAGTCAAGCTACACGGTGCCAGGCAGTGAGCACAGAGCCCACTAGAGGACGTCAGGCCCTCAGGCCACCCTCATTTAGTCTGTTTCTGATTGTTTTCTCAGAGGCATTCGCACCGGTGGCCTGCTGGAGGTCATTTTGTAGGGCTCTGGCAGTGCTCATCCTGTTCCTCCTAGCACACAAAGGAGCAGATACAGGTCCTGCTGATGGGTTAAGGACCTTCTACTGCCCTGTCCAGCTCTCCTAGAGTAACTGCCTGTCTCCTGGAATCTCCTACATGCTCTTGAGACTGTGCTGGGATGCGCCATCCTGGAGGAGTTGGACTGCCTGTGCAACCTTTGTAGGGTCCAGGTATCGCCTCATGCTACCAGTAGTGACACTGACCCTAGCCAAATGCAAAACTAGTGAAAAACAATCAGAAAAGATGAGTAGGGAAAAAATGTCAGTGGCCTCCACCTGTAAAACCATTCCTGTTTTGGGGGTTTTCTAATGGTTGCACATCTAGTGCACCTGTTGTTAATTTTATTAACACCAAAGCAGCTGAAATGAATTAACAACCCCGTCTGCTACGTAACTGACCGGATCAATATCCCAGAAGTTTAATTTACTTGATGCTATACTCTGATTAAAAAGTGTTCCTTTATTTTTTTTGAGCAGTATAGATATATTAGGGGTTGCACGACTACTGATTTCTGCTAGTCGATTACTTATTTAAAAAATACTCGAGTTACTCGACTACTCGTGGTTCATGCTACTGTAAATGAATTGACATTAAATAGTTTTTATCAATAAATGTTTATTAATTAACTATTAATTAATAGCCTAATGCAACATTTACATAACATACGTAAACTGTCAAAACTTTATAATTATGATAATACATATTTAAATTTTCATGTAACCAGTATTTGTATCTGTAACAGTCACAAAATTATTAGTATCTGTTTTCGGATAAAACCATGTGTCATACAGTTACTTGATAAGACCGTTATGACTATCTTTTTTTCCCCGTAGTTATCACTGAACAAATATGCTGCGTTAAAGTAAAATAATTATTAATTTAAAAAAATAAATTAATCATATAAGCAGAGACGTCATGACAAACGTTTAGTGATCATTTGAACACGACTGAATGAATTCAAGGCGCACATTTTCATTACGCAGAATTCTAAGCGAGTCTTTTTGAACTTACTAAACAAATGTGCATGTGCCACGCAAACCAGCAAAAGATAAAGAAGCAAACATAGAAAATGTATCTGCATCTAAGTTGATTATTAGCCTACTTTTAAGAAAGAGAACTGGTTTGGTTTTGGCGAGACTGAGGCGCGCAAACGCGGCTGTTTGATTGGTGAGCGCGCTGTGGTTAATCCATTTATTCATGTATCATTTCGTAGCTTAGGGTTTAAATCATTGCCTTTTAAATATATACACATAATAGACCGTGTATGATGTATTATTATAGGTGATATTACTCTTGCCAAACTCTGATTTCTGAGAGATGCACGGAGAGGCAACATGCGGTGTTTGATTTGTGCTCTTTTCGTTCATAAAGTTTATATTCATTCACTTCACACACTCATTATTGCGTGACTTTAGGTCTGTGTATAATATATCCCCTGGCTCAACTGTTATCTAGCAAAAAGCAGAGTGTGCCAGCCTCAGCCGAATATTCAGGCAGAATTATTCCTTATCCGTTATTCGTTTTTTAAGCCATTATCCTTCGGGCACACCCCTAATTATTAAATTACATATTTTAATTTTACATGTAACATAGAGAAAGTGATAGAAAGTAACAGTTACATGCAATATTGTAATCCTACAATTTGCGTTGTAGGCAAACTGTGCATGCATTATGGTTAATTCACGCTTGAGTAGTCGATTGTTTCCGACAGCGCCGACTAGTGGTTAAAGTAGTCGATCACTCGACTAGTCTATGTAACCCCTAATATATATATATATATATATATAAATAAATAACCAGAGCTTTGAATAAATGTTTTTCCATAAAATGACATTGTTACCTTAAAATCCTTGAGATGGCATCTACTTCTAGCTAAAATAAAATACATATTTTACATCACCTTCACAAAGATTTAGGGTTTGGCCCTTAAACCATTTCTTTTCATGACATCCCCACTGACCCCATGAATTACCCCATAACATCCATATGTGCTCCTTTCCCCACGTATAAAAATTAAACAATGAAGATATGAGTGATATTATAATTTATTTGAAAAAAAAAAAAAAAAAATAAAAATAGAAACAATCCAGGAGCTTCCTCAAAAGTGACGTGACATACAGCCAAGTATGGTGACCCATACTCAGAATTTGTGCTCTGCATTTAACCCATCCAAAGTGCACACACACAGCAGTGAACACACACACACCATGAACACACACCCGGAGCAGTGGGCAGCCATTTATGCTGCGGCGCTCGGGGAGCAGTTGGGGGTTCGGTGCCTTGCTCAAGGGCACCTCAGTCGTGGTATTGCCGGCCCGAGACTCAAACCCACAACCTTAGGGTTAGGAGTCAAACTCTCTAACCACTAGGCCACAACTTCCCCCAAGTAAGCATGCCCTAAAAGAGGGACAGACTGACAGAAAGAGAGACAAAAATGGGAACAGACAATGACACGTATGGTTATTCAGACAATCTAAGACTGATAAAATGAATGGTAACTCTGATAAATGTTAACATTTGAAACATACCTTTGGAAGAATTTGTTTGCATTCAGGCTTGCTCTTTTCTTCCCCCATCTCTGTACAAAATGAGCAGCAGTACTTGCATTTCTTTGTACTGATTGAGAGAGAAAAATAAAAGACCGGTCGCAATACAGTGGTGTCAAACTCAATTCCTGGAGGGCCACAGCTCTGCACAGTTTAGCTCCAGCCAGCTACAACTCACACCTGCTTGGAAGTTTCTAGTAATCCTGAAGACCTTTTTTCAGCTGGATCAGGTGTGCTTGATTATGGTTGGAGCTAAACTCTAGCACTATGTCAGCAAACTCACAATTATAGCTTCATTATAAATAAACATTATAATGATATAATATGTTAGATTATCAAATGTTTACTCACCAGGGTAGCGAGTTCTTCTGGTCTTCTGGCAATTAGCAGCACAAGAAGCCCATTCGTTTTTGTCATTAGATCTCAAATCTAATTGCGCATGTCTTGAAACTCATATAACAAAAACATTTTAAAGTTCCTTTAACCACTTTAAGCTTGTTTCATTATATGATTTCAATCATTAATTTCCAAATGTAGTTCAAGAAAAAAGAGAATGTTGGGTAAAAGGGAAAAAATTAATATTAATAGGAATTAAAATAAAATATACACTAAGAAATATAATGGGCAGGTAAAAGATATTTTGTTGAAGTTTAAGTGTCACTAGTACATACTATTTACCAGGTTGTAAACGGAGACCCACCCCCAGCACTAAACCTAAACTGGTCTGGGTCTGAATGGCCATATCTCAGCCAAAATCAGACAAGCCCTTATGGTCTGTAATCGGGCTGAATGTGGCTAAGGCTGCGTTTACACTTGGTGTTAACATGCGATCACCGTGATCTGATCAAGCAGATCAGATCCTCAGTCAATCAGAACATGGCCTGTTTACACATGGCAACATCAGCTGACTTTTCTATCTGGATAACCTATCAGATCTGTCTTTCCCGCCCAATAATTAAATAAGTCTTCAGAGAATGGCCGGTGCAAAGTCAACCTGAAGTGGTGGGTTTTCTTTTGAAAAGCATTTTCAGTCGTGGAACATTTTACAAATCAAAGAGAAGTGTAGGAGCCTCACTAGTCTCCACACGGCTGTTCTTCATCTTTTTTTCTGACAGTTCGCGTGAGAGAGGGGGCAGTGTTTTGCGTGACGTCCACCTGCGAATGCAGACACGATGGCTGGATTGCATTTACATTACACTGAGATCCGATCACAATGTATCCTCAACTACCTCTGGACCAGGACACGCTGATCGGATAACATTCCGATCACAAGTGCGTTTACACTTGTCTTTTCAATGTGTTTGTGGACAACATCCGGATACAGGTCGCATGTTAATGCCAAGTGTAAACGCAGCCTAAATGTGCTGTGTCTCAGTGAAAATTGGGCCAGATCTGCACATCCAAAATCTAGCCAAATCTGGCAACCATTACTGGGCCAGAGCTGGTTCACTTTTGGTGAGCCGCTGCCAGAACACAGCCGAGTGAGCCGACACTCAGCCGCAATTGGCCCGATTGTGCTGGCTACCTGAGGTGTTTCAGAGTGTAGAGGACAGCAGCTCAAAATCAACAGAGATTTGTATTACAATAATGTTTATTATTATTATTACTTACATTGGTACTTACAGAAACCTGGAAAAACTCCTAAACTCCTGATTTATAAAACAAGCAGCCATCAGTCAGGAACTCCATCTAGATTCAGTGGCAGTGGATCTAACAGTGATTTCACTCTGACCATCAGTGGAGTCCAGACTGAAGATGCTGGACATTATTACTGTCCGAGGGAACCCATTATCAACAGTAACTATGTGTTAACACTGTGATGAAGAATCATACAAAAACCTCCGTCAATCAGAGTCACAGTGACTGAACTGATTCTGCAGCTGCTCATGAATATGTGAAACAATATCGAATGCATCTGAAATAAAACCATCTAAATAAATCTGACATTCTTAATAATCACTGAGGTCAAAGCATTAGTCGAGAGCAACAACTAAAGTCCATCAGTGTCTTTTTCTCTTGGCCAGATGTATATGTGACGCTTGAGGAGTCCTGCTACACAAGCGTTCTCCTGCACACACACTGAAGCTCAGCAGGGTTGAGTCTGGTCTGTATCTGGATAGGAGACCTTTAGGGAAGATCAGGTTGCTGCTGGAAGAGATGTTAGTGAGGCCAGCAGGTGGATGTACAATATTTATTTATTACAACTTGCGTAGAATCATTAAAATCACTTTGAAGTCATACACAAGCACACACTCATATTCTGAATATATTGTTATGTATTACTGAATCAGTCTGTGCCTTTCATATGATTGCTATGATTGGTTGATTCAGACATTAGGAGTTTTTTTTTTTTTTTTTAAATGCAATCAGTTAAATTGTGAACATCTGTCAGTGAGGTTTCAGTGACCTCAGTTTATTGTCTTGTTCAGTGAAAAAGCACATTAAACCAGCTTAAACCTGTTCACTGCTGCAGTGTTTGCATAGAGAGTGTGTTTTACATGAGCGACACACACTTCAGTGCTCTGCATGTGTTTATAACTCTGACAAACATCAAACATGATCAACAACTGTTTCTCACTAGAACTGAACCTACAACCAACAGAAATGACTTTCATCACCATATTGATCTGGACGCTGACAGTATTATGTAGAGGTTTGTGTCTGGAAGGATTAATTGTGTTATTAACTTGTTATTTTTATGTTGTGAAGATATATGTTTGTAAAAGTGTTTGTGATTTCTAATCTTTCTCATTTGACAGAATCTATTGGGCAGGTGACAGTGACTCAAACTCCCTCAGTGCTGCTCGCTCAGACTGGACAATCAGTCACTGTAACCTGTACATTTAGCATTAATCCAGCCTGCTGTTATAATAATGGACAACATGATCTTAGATGGTTCTTAAAGAAACCTGGAGAAGCTCCTAAAAACCTGATTTGTGGAACAAGCAGCCGTCAGTCAGGAACTCCATCTAGATTCAGTGGCAGTGGATCTAACAGTGATTTCACTCTGACCATCAGTGGAGTCCAGACTGAAGATGCTGGACATTATTATTGTATGAGTTACCACAACAATAACCCTGCGTTCACACAGTGATAAAGAGTGGTACAAAAACCTCGGTCAGTCAGAGTCACAGTGACTGAACTGATGCTGCAGCTGCTCAAACACTATCACACACTCAACAGAGAAGAAAAACAAAAATTTTGTTGAGGTCCATCATTATTTTTTTTTATTTTTTTTATTTAATTTGATTATTTTTTTTTTAGATCTTTTATTGTTTATCTCTTCTTCTTTAAACTCATTCATTTTTATAATGCATAATTTCTTTCTTCTTTCTAATTATAGATTCATATTCCAAAAAGAATCAGCAGGACATAAAGATGTTGCTGCTGAATAGTTTATTCATCATCTTCCAGTCAAAAAGTCTCCATCCCTAAACAGTTAATTCACAAGTTGTGTAAGTCTTATAAAACTATCACTCAATCTTCATAACTATCTCATCAGTCCATGAGCAGTGAAACTGTTCCAGTTCAGAGCGTTGAACCAATCAAACAGTGAAACTGTGAGTTTGAATTTTAATGGATATTAAATAAAATATATAAAGAATTTATTCAGTTTTACACTTGCTAAATGTTAATCTAACCCACTTAATTCAATTCAATTCAATTCAAGTTTATTTGTATAGCGCTTTTTACGATACAAATCATTACAAAGCAACTTTACAGAAAATTAAGTTTCTACAATATTTAGTAGTAGCTTATCAGTGGTGACTGTCAGTTTATGTGCATATGGCAGAAATGTTCAGAAAAATCAATAAAAGACGTAAACAAACAGACGATTAACACTATTAACAGCAATTATGCAATCAAACTTATAGCAAAATGTGGTAGTTCTGTATGTTGTCTCTGGATTAGCATCATCTGCGGTCCTCTGAGGGGTTGGCATCATCTCTTCTCAGGTGTTCTGGATCCAGACTGGAGCTTGTGTAAATCCCGTGGCAAAACGGAGAAACAAATAGAAACATAATTAGCATAGCTGCTGTTCCAGCCAAGTAAAATTAATTAGTTTAACCCAAGCTAAAGAATAATAATGCACATTTGATCAGATATAACTGCAGTCCAAAATTATGAGATGCATTATTTGAATGCTTGGCCAAAGAGGTGTGTTTTTAATCTAGATTTAAACAGAGGAAGTGTGTCTGAACCCCGAACATTATCAGGAAGGCTATTCCAGAGTTTGGGAGCCAAATGCGATAAAGCTCTACCTCCTTTAGTGGACTTTGCTATCCTAGGTACTATCAAAAGTCCAGTGTTTTGTGACCTTAGGGAGCGTGATGGGTTGTAGCGTGGTAGAAGACTAGTTAGGTACGCAGGAGCTAAACCATTAAGGGCCTTATAAGTAAGTAATAATATTTTGTAACTGATACGGAACTTAATAGGTAGCCAGTGCAGAGACTGTAGTATTGGGGTAATATGATCATATTTTCTTGACCTGGAGAGGACTCTAGCCGCTGCATTTTGGACTATCTGTAGCTTGTTTATTGAGGATGCAGGACAACCACCTAGCAGTGCATTACAATAGTCCAGTCTAGAGGTCATGAACGCATGAACTAGCTTTTCTGCATCAGAAACAGGTAACATGTTTCGTAGCTTGGCAATGTTTCTAAGATGGAAGAATGCTGTTTTTGTAACAATATGAAATATGAAGTTACTGTCTAATATAACACCCAGATTTTTTAATCTTAATAAATGTGTCTAATATTTGTGAAGTTCATGTTGTTTCATCGTGTAAATAATAAGCAGAAAATAGTACAAACTTTGCTAAAGTGATTGTTTTTGAACAGGTATTAACTAAGACATTATTTTAAAAAACAACAACATTATTTTAGCTGAAGTATTTGTATCAGTACTGTGTGCCTTTCGCCCGTGTGGGGGGTAAAAGGCCACTTCATACATTTCTAAGATTTTTAAACAAAATAAAGGACTTGTATGATTTATGTTCAATACAAACATATATGTTTTTTTTTTTTTTTTCTGCAGTCATACATTTTAGGTGCAGTGAAAAGCTAATTATTTTTAAGGAGTGCCTTTAGCCTCATTGTACGCTATATTGATTCGAATGTCATTTTCATTATCAACTTCAGTGTTACTGAAGCATGCTTTTATTAAAAAGAATCAAAGATCAGATGTGAGTAAATATAAAAACTGCAGGAGTTCATTACAGTTTTTGATGGCAGCATGAGAAGATTGGGTACAAATGTTTTTTAAAGTACAGAAAATATAACTTTTGTCTCGCATGTCTACTATAAATTATTAACCTGTCAAATATTTAAAAGATAAAATTAAGCAACCATTATTTACAGTTTGGAAATATCTGCAGGTTTTACTTAAAAATCAGCACTCTAATCTGAAAATTTAAGTTGAGGTTGATTGCCAAACATTCAATGTGAACTAAAAAATAAAATTAAGATATATAAATAAACAAAAATGTATATCATTTCTATAGACTAACAAAGTGTTTAACAGTCAGTTGTTGTATTAATAATATTAAATGATGATTGACTTACTGCCAACATCCAGTTTGGTGCCGCTGCCGAAAGTCCTCCACAGTGATACAAACTAATAGAGCAGCTGAACAAAAACCTCCTGAACGCTTCACTAACTGAACAAACACACATCAACTGAGTCTCCAACAAACACATCACTCACAGCAGACATCACCTGCATTTACTTCATCTGCTTTATGCAGTCTGTGTTATTACTAAAACATGAACCGGAATTCATGAAAAATTAACGTTTTATATCAAGTGTGACGCGACACAATCAAACTCAGTTGATTCAGTGATTGACAGAGACACGTGTGATGATCCTCATGTCTGTAAAAACCTGCAGAACATCCATGGATTTGACATAAAATTTGGGATTAACATGTCAATCCAACTAACAAATATTCTCAAAGTCTCACAGGAAAGAGTAATGTTAATATACTAAAGATGTATAAAAAAGATACTAAAGTTTTTTTTTTTATTCTAGGCCTATGACTGAGACTGAGTGACTGTCTTCAGGTAAATGATGTGGAGTGTGTTTGCATATTGATCAGATGCTTCAGTGCTCTGAGAGTGTTTATAGTGCTGTGAGTTTAACACTTCATCACTGACACACACAACAATCTTCATCAACATGACCTTCATCATCATCTTCATCTGGACTCTCACAGCGTTTGCTCAAGGTTTGTGGAGCACAAGTTTGATATCAATTCATTTCTTCAAGTATATTGTCAAAGTTTTGAGTTGATTTTCTTCTTGTTGTGTGTTTCAGAGTGTAGAGGACAGATCAGCGTCACTCAGAGTCCCTCAACGACAGCAGCTCAACCAGGAGAAACAGTGAAGATCAGCTGTAGAACCAGCAGAGATGTGTACAGATATAGTAGTGGGGATGAAGATTTATACTGGTACTTACAGAAACCTGGAGAAGCTCCTAAACTCCTGATTTATTATGCAAAAAAACTTTACACTGGAACTCCATCTAGATTCAGTGGCAGTGGATCTAACAGTGATTTCACTCTGACCATCAGTGGAGTCCAGACTGAAGATGCTGGACATTATTACTGTCAGAGTTACCACAGCAGTGGCAGTGGTGTGTTCACACAGTGATAAAGAGTCGTACAAAAACCTCGGTCAGTCAGAGTCACAGTGACTGAACTGATGCTGCAGCTGATCAAACACTATCACTCACTACTGACACACAGAGACCAAACACAGAACTACACATGAGCTCAGAACTGAGTTAGGACTCAAATCAGCTCTATTAGACTGTGATCTGTCCTGAGACAGATGAGTTTGAAACAGTTATGCTCTGATTCTGTGACAAATTTATATCAAATTAGATAAAACACAAATCTTTCACGAATCAAGTATTGTAGTATTTGTGCTTTATTTTTGTAGATTGTACTTTTCCCTGATAAACTTGTTTTATAAAACTACCACTCAATCTTCATAACTGTCTCATCACTGCATGAGCAGAAGTGAAACTGTTTCAGTTCAGAGCGTTGAACCAATCAAACAGTGAAACTGTGAGTTTGAGCTGAAAATCAGATTTGCATTGACAGCTTTAGTGATTCTGATCGTCTCAGAATAGAGCAGCTCCGTCTCCAGAGACCATGTTCAAACCCCAAGAGCTTCAGTTCACATTTACTGCTAAACACAGCTGTTCTCAACTATTACAATCCATCAACAGCAGCTGAAACTTTAGTGAAGGAAGGACACACTGATCAATGATGCAGTCGAACACAAATGTAAGGCGTTCAGAAGCTTTATTGAATGAACAGCAATGGCAGCACATTGAAAGACTGCTTGAGTATTGAGCTGTAAATCAGGAGACTGCTGTGAATCCTGCTGCTCTTCACTGGAGAAACATCAGCACTCGGAGCTCTTGAGGAACGAGGTCTCGTGATCAGCTCCGTCATGTGTTACTCTGCAGACGAAGCGCTTTGTGTCTTCCCAGCGTGCTTTGCTGAGGCTCAGGACGCTGCTGCGGCTGTAGCGTCCGTCCCGCTCGCTCTCTGCGCTGGTCTGAACCCCCTCGGTGACCTTTGACCCGTCCAGCGTCCAGCTCACCTGCGCTCCCTGTGGAGAGTAAGAGCTGAGCAGGCAGAGCAGTGCAGCTGAGTCTCCAGAGATCTGCAGAGAAGAGGGAGGCAGCAGAGACACGGAGGGCTTCACTGCGGGACCAGCTGAAACACACACACACACAACACTCACTTCTTCACATCTGCAGCTACAATCTTCACTGGAGCAGACGAGATAATGCAGACAAAATCACAATCAGTTCATCTTTACTGTAACTCCACATCACTGCTTTCATTCATATAACACAAATATCCTGAATTCAGTTTGAAAATATTCTCCATTAGCTTTTAACAATTAAATTTACTGTTAAGAAATGTACACTACAAAAACTGTCATAATTTTAATGGCAAAAACTGTAAAATGTTATGGGAAAAAACTGTTAATTGGTTAACAGTAAGTTCTATATACAGTTCTATATTTCACTATATACAGTGAAAAAACTGTACTAAATAACAGAACAACCTTTGTAATTTTACAGTAAAATATTAAATGCAGTTTTTGAAAGTGAAAGAACAAATCTGACAATCACAGCTGCTGTTTTTTTTTTTTACTATTTTTACAGTGTATCAAGTACAACATACTGTATAAATATAAATCAGTTCTCTTAAGCAAACATGATATACTGTAAAAAAAAATTTTTTTCTGAATTAAGTAAAATTTTAAAAAGATTTTATGAAACATCTCTGACCAAGTGCAAATTGTTTTTTTTTTTTTTTTTTTTTTTTTTTTTTTTTGTGGTATTGTTTGAATATTTAGGAAACAAATTGAACTCTTATTTCTATTTTGAAAATAGTCAACATTCAGGACATTTTCTCATAAAGATAATTATACGTAAACTTATAGTTTAAATAATAAATTTTAACATGCTTATCAGCTAAATTTCTTTTCGACTCATGAAATTAAATATATTCTGTCTATATCATCCAGCTTTTGTGTCATGCACAAATTAAAATATTTTAAGAAATAACTGAGAATTCATAAACATATTGCCATTAATTAAAATATATCAAACTGTTAGCATACAAAAATATGAAATTACTAATGTAGAATATTAAGTACAAATATGAACTATGGCTTGAAATGGAAAAATATTGCATATCACCCAATATAACTTGTAAATAATATAGCAGACAAAATATAATAATGAAAATACATCAATAGGTGCAATAAATCAATAAAACAGAATGAAATTTTGCAATAAAATTAGAAATATTGTTGCCAAATGTTCTTAAATCAACTTAAACCTCCTTTTAAAACACATACACATTATATATTTATTTTAGATAATTTAAGAAAGACTTACTTCTGATCACCAGTTTAGTTCCTCCACCAAAAGTGTACCACAGTGCTTCATTCTAGTGAAAGCGTCGTACAAAAACCTCCGTCACACTCAAATAAACACAAACTCCAGCAGAGAAAGAGAGAAGAGACTCACACACTGATATCAGACTCAACAGCAGCTCTTCTCAACATCACTCATGAATTCTTCTAAAGCAGCAGTACAAAATGTTCATCTTTAATAATAAATCCTTGTTATTGCATTAAGGCTAAAGTCAAATCATTTGTTTCATAATTAGTCCCAAAATTCATCATATTTACAAAACACCTGTTATTTAAACTTTGCTAATTCTTTTTACCTGCTTTGTGATGAACTCTTTAGCAAGATTTAGAAGGTGATTCCCTTGAATGACCTTTGATCTGTTATACAGTATCATACTAGACCTATCATGGATGACATCAAATCTGTAACACAGGTATTAAATGCTCTCAGCATGAAAAACTGATTGAAACTTATCATAAAACAGTGTTTGGAGAGAGAAGCTCGACCTGAAATAAATAATTAAATAACATGCAATAAATCATGAGTGTTTGTTTCTGAAAATGGAAAAAAATTAATTTATTAGCAAAGATAATAAACAGTAAATGGTTGAATCTGCTGTCTTCAGGTAAATGATGTGGAGTGTGTTTGCATATTGATCAGATGCTTCAGTGCTCTGAGAGTGTTTATAGTGCTGTGAGTTTAACACTTCATCACTGACACACACAACAATCTTCATCAACATGACCTTCATCATCATCTTCATCTGGACTCTCACAGCGTTTGCTCAAGGTTTGTGGAGCACAAGTTTGATATCAATTCATTTCTTCAAGTATATTGTCAAAGTTTTGAGTTGATTTTCTTCTTGTTGTGTGTTTCAGAGTGTAGAGGACAGATCAGCGTCACTCAGAGTCCCTCAACGACAGCAGCTCAACCAGGAGAAACAGTGAAGATCAGCTGTAGAACCAGCACAGATGTGTACAGTTATAATGGGAAATACTATTTAGCCTGGTACTTACAGAAACCTGGAGAAGCATCTAAACTCCTGATTTTTGATGCAGATGTTCGTCAGTCAGGAACTCCATCTAGATTCAGTGGCAATGTAGCAAATTATGGAACAGATTTCACTCTGACCATCAGTGGAGTCGAGACTAAAGATGCTGGACATTATTACTGTCACAGTGCACACAGTGGTCCAACGTTCACACAGTGATAAAGAGTGATACAAAAACCTCGGTCAGTCAGAGTCACAGTGACTGAACTGATGCTGCAGCTGATCAAACACTATCACTCACTACTGACACACAGAGACCAAACACAGAACTACACATGAGCTCAGAACTGAGTCAGGACTCAAATCAGCTCTATTAGAGTATACTCACACTAGGCATGGTTGCCTTGAACCGAGCTCAAGCACAATCCCCCCTCCCTCGCTGGGCTGCACTCATATTGCACTTTACGTTCCGGGCTGGAGCACGCTTACGTCATTATGAATGAATGAATGAATGAATAGGGCATTTATATTGCACTTTATTGTGCATGTACACAAAAGCACTTTACAATCATATGAGAGGGTCTCTCCTCAACCACCACCTGTTAACTTTGTGGTTTATTATTTTGAGTCGTTTAGGACATGGTGACACACAGCCCTCTCACAATATAGCCTAGTGATTAACAGATCTATTGCTTTTGCCGCTCACACCATGTCTATACCGGAGGCGGAGCGGCACAACAAATCCCAGACAGTAAACTACTGCCTCGATCTATTTATGACGTACGGACACAAAGATCAAATGATTTGCAACAGTAGCATTGTCGTGTCCAGTGTAGACAGCAGCCCTGTCCCAAATCACACCCTAAACCCTCGCAGTCTTCCTCTGAGTCCACACTGCCGTGACTTAATGCCACTTTGACTGTTGGGTAGAAGTCTGCCGCGGAGCTCGCGTCTGTGCGGGGACGAGAGAAGTGTGCATAGCGCAAAGGGGACACTCACAAGCACCCTTCTAGAAGCTAAAATGATGAATGGGACACTCTACAGACTCGTGGACTTCATGGACACGCGCATACAGTGTCCATTGTAAGTCTGCAAGACCGTAAGTGCACATGAAGTGTGCCATTTGGGACTGGGCCAGAGTCAAGCTGTTGTGACGTGTGTGCTGCACATTTCCAGTTCAGCGCTCGGGTACATTTAGCATTCACACTACATGTGTACCGTACCTGAGCCAAACTGAACTGTGCTCTGGCCAACATCTTCCAAGCAAGCCAGGGACGGCTAAACAGAGCGATCACACTAGACTAGCGAACCAGGCTTTGGGGGTCAAACGACTTCTGTAACCTAAATGAAGCACGTTGATGAGCGTGCTCTTGCTCTCGCTCTGGTTGATGTGTGCACACTTTTGTGGGAGAACTGCCCATAAAAGCAATTCTGCCCTTTATGATGTCATACAAGCCCATATTCAAAAAAAAAAAAAACATTCTGAAACTTATTCAAACCCTGAAGGAGTGTATTTGGCACAAAAAACTCCATCAAATGTCCAACTCGTTTTTCTTCAACTCTTTAGCAGTATAAAATAGCCAGAATGCATGAAATAGCATCAGACCTCCTCTTTATATTTAAATATATTTACTTAAGCATTTAATCTTTACACATATGGGCCATCGGGAGTCTTTCTTCATGTGGTTTGAACTGGATGTAAATTTTAAGCAAATGTTTTTAAAGTCCACACTTATTGATAAATCATGTTTTGTGCATGAAAATGTTTACACGCGAGTCAGTTAGTAAGAGTGTGTCTCAATCTGCTCATTAGTTCACTAGTCAGTGCACTACTTAGCGATTACATAATGCTCACACTCACAAAATTCCCATAATTCACCATAAAAGCCAGTATGCATCGCTGCTGTCTATAGTGATGTTTCTTGAGGTCCCTCAAATCAACTAAGCTGAAATAATTGTGCTTAATTTATATACAAAAACACTAATCAAAATATTTTAAAAAGTTATTAATACATCCATAATCATAGTTCAGTCCCATAATAAACTGACAGATGATAAAACACCAGTCAAAATAATTGACAAAAAAAAAAGTGTGATGAGCAGACAAAATCAACTGTAAACCCAGCAGAGATGTGTTCAGTGATAGTTCACAGCGTCATTATACCAGCTGATACAGACACCTGGAGAAGCTCCTAAACTCCTGATATGAGACTCAATATCATTTCTGTTTATCAGCGATGGATAATCGGATTGACTTTCACAAAAACAGCCTCATCATCTCTAAATGCCTCTGATGCGTGAACTTTATTATTTATAAATAATAATAATAAAATGTAAATAAAAGTATTCAATTGCATTATTCAGGAAATGCATGTATTAATCACATTTTTATTAGACACTGGGTAATTCTTTTTTTGGGGGGGGGGTTTGATGACCTGTGACCTCTGGATTGACCTTTGACCTCTCATGGAGTTCACAGTGACATATTTGTTTCTTGATGCAACTGTGATTTAAATCATCAGAAAACCTGATGCTTCAGACACATGAATCAAAGTATTTGACTGATAACATGAGAAAAGATCCTGAACGCTGTTATGTTTTACGTGCATCATCTGCTGTAACTCGTACACAGATTTACATCGAGATGATTTGCATTGCAGCACAAGCTTCAGCAGGTTTTATAGCTCTGTGAGTTTGAATTCTGAGAATCTGAACCAACAGCAACCATGAGCTTCATCACCATCTTCATCTGGATCTTCACTAGCTGCTGTTTCACAGGTGAGGAGATAAACATACTATATTCTAACTGATCATCTGTGCTAGAAATACTGTCCTTCAACAAATACTGAATTCTGAATGTTTGTTCATTTATCTTGATGTAGAATCAGCAGCTGAAGTGACAGTCACTCAGACGCCTGCAGTGAAACCTGTTCAACCAGGAGACACAGTTACTATGTCCTGTAAAACCAGTCCTGAAGTTTACCAGGGTTGGAGTTATCAGCCTCTAGCCTGGTACTTACAGAAACCTGGAGAAGCTCCTAAACTCCTGATTTATAAAGCAAACGTCCTCCAGTCAGGAACTCCATCTAGATTCAGTGGCCGTGGATCTAAGACTGATTTCACTCTGACCATCAGTGGAGTCCAGACTGAAGATGCTGGACATTATTACTGTCTGAGTTTTCACTGGATCAACAGTAAAGATGTGTTCACACAGTGATAAAGAGTGGTACAAAAACCTCGGTCAGTCAGAGTCACAGTGACTGAACTGATGCTGCAGCTGATCAAACACTATCACTCACTACTGACACACAGAGACCAAACACAGAACTACACATGAGCTCAGAACTGAGTTAGGAGTCAAATCAGCTCTATTAGACTGAGATCTGTCCTGTGACAGATGGGTTGAATTAATTATGCTCTGTTTTTGAGATTAATGGATATCTAATCAAACAAAAAGCGCACAATTTTCTCAGTTCCAGTGTTGTAGTTTTTGTAGAATTTTTGTAGATTGTACACTCATACCTTATAAATGTATACCTGATTAACTTGTTTTATAAAACTACCACTCAATCTTCATAACTGTCTCATCACTGCATGAGCAGAAGTGAAACTGTTTCAGTTCAGAGCATTGAACCAATCAAACAGTGAAACTGTGAGTTTGAGCTGAAAATCAGATTTGCATTGACAGCTTTAGTGATTCTGATCGTTTCAGAATAGAGCAGCTCCGTCTCCAGAGACCATGTTCAAACCCCAAGAGCTTCAGTTCACATTTACTGCTAAACACAGCTGTTCTCAACTATTACAATCCATCAACAGCAGCTGAAACTTTAGTGAAGGAAGGACACACTGATCAATGATGCAGTCGAACACAAATGTAAGGCGTTCAGAAGCTTTATTGAATGAACAGCAATGGCAGCACATTGAAAGACTGCTTGAGTATTGAGCTGTAAATCAGGAGACTGCTGTGAATCCTGCTGCTCTTCACTGGAGAAACATCAGCACTCGGAGCTCTTGAGGAACGAGGTCTCGTGATCAGCTCCGTCATGTGTTACTCTGCAGACGAAGCGCTCGCCGGCTTCCCAGCGTGCTTTGCTGAGGCTCAGGACGCTGCTGCGGCTGTAGCGTCCGTCCCGCTCGCTCTCTGCGCTGGTCTGAACCCCCTCGGTGACCTCTGACCCGTCCAGCGTCCAGCTCACCTGCGCCCCCTGTGGAGAGTAAGAGCTGAGCAGGCAGAGCAGTGCGGCTGAGTCTCCAGAGATCTGCAGAGAAGAGGGAGGCAGCAGAGACACGGAGGGCTTCACTGCGGGACCAGCTGAAACACACACACACACACAACAGAAGCAGAAATGAAAAACTGGTCATTTGACTTTAATTTTATAAGATACATTTGAAATAATCCTCAGAATTTTGAAAAAAAAAATTTTCAAGAAAACTTATGTTTATATTGTGATGTCGCTATATGACTTAGAAAAGAAATGAATGATCATTTCAATATTAATTGTATTTTTGAAATATTCATGCTATTCAGACTCACAATCATAAATATCAGCAAACTTGATAGTTTAAATAGTTTAAATGATTCATTTTCAAAATGCTCTTCAGGTTCCTTGTTGTCTGATGACAAACCTTTATTGTTAAATTTGCCAAGAATTACAGACAAAATCATATCAAGAAAATAATTAAAAAATTGGTTTTAGAGTTTTAATTGCATGTAATTATTCATATAAAATAAAAACTTTTTAAAACAATATAAATTCTAAAATGTAAATAAGGGACGAAATTAATATATATGTGTACTATTTAGATTTATTTCAGAATTAGTAAATTACAGAACATGTACATTTTTAATATCAATCTAATAAAAAACTTTGTCCACATGAAAAATAATTAGTATATTGTGATTTCGTCATAAGATATAGAAAACAAATTTAAATAATTGCAATATTATTTGTATTTTTAAAAATATTATTCTGTTTTGACACTAACAATTAATTGTAATTTTCAGCACAATTTTAAATTTCTGTTATGATGATGTTGTTTTTTAAATGATCATCATCAGCAGCAGCAAACTTAATAGTTTAAATGACTGATTTTTAACATGATCAATAACTAAATTTCTCTTTGTCTGGTGACAACGCCTACACAATTACATTTAGTATTATCAAACTTTTTTCATGCATCTAAAAAAAACATAATTGTTAAATTTACCATTAATTATAGACAAAAAGTACAAATCAAGAAATAACTGAGTATATCATAAATTACTGACATCTTAAGATACAACAAAAAGTTTACAGATAATGAGTTAAATTATTCATATAAAATGATAAATGAGATTTAAAAACAATACAAAATATACAACTAAAGTAAATGATGAAATATATGAAATATTGCAATTATTAAGGAAACTTTACGAAAACTTAATTTTTCTAATAAATTAATAATTTTGAATCAAATATCACACATTTTTATGACAGAATTGAAGACTTACCGATTGTCAGTTTAGTTCCTCCACCAAAAGTGTACCACAGTGCTTCATTCTAGTGAAAGCGTCGTACAAAAACCTCCGTCACACTCAAATAAACACAAACTCCAGCAGAGAAAGAGAGAAGAGACTCACACACTGATATCAGACTCAACACCAGCTCTTCTCAACATCACTCATCGATTATTATTATAAAAAACAGCACAAAATATTCTTCTTTAATTCTTAACACTTCTTATTGCATGAAGACTAAAATTACTTTTTTCATAATCAGACCCAAAATACATTCCTCACATTTACACTAATTCTATTTATCTGCTTTATAATGAAATATTTGGCAAGATTTAGATGGTGAATCCCTATTGGATGACCTTTGACCTGTTACACAGTATCATGGATGATATAAAATCTCTCACACAGGTATTAAATGCTCTCAGCATCAAAGTCTGAATGAAGATGATAATTTGGAGGGAGAAGCTCGGCCCAGAATAAATAATTAAATAACATCAAGTAAATCATGAGTCTGTTTCTGAAAATGAAAAATTGATGAAATTGATGAAAATAAAATGAAATTTATTAGCAAAGATATTAAATAGTAAATGGTGTATCTGGTGTCTTCAGGTAAATGATGTGGAGTGTGTTTGCATATTGATCAGATGCTTCAGTGCTCTGAGAGTGTTTATAGTGCTGTGAGTTTAACACTTCATCACTGACACACACAACAATCTTCATCAACATGACCTTCATCATCATCTTCATCTGGACTCTCACAGCGTTTGCTCAAGGTTTGTGGAGCACAAGTTTGATATCAATTCATTTCTTCAAGTATATTGTCAAAGTTTTGAGTTGATTTTCTTCTTGTTGTGTGTTTCAGAGTGTAGAGGACAGATCAGCGTCACTCAGAGTCCCTCAACGACAGCAGCTCAACCAGGAGAAACAGTGAAGATCAGCTGTAGAACCAGCAGAGATGTGCACTTGAGTGCTTCGGATCATTTTTTAGCCTGGTACTTACAGAAACCTGGAGAAGCTCCTAAACTCCTGATTTATTATGCAAACCGCCTCCAGTCAGGAACTCCATCTAGATTCAGTGGCAGTGGATCTAACAGTGATTTCACTCTGACCATCAGTGGAGTCCAGACTGAAGATGCTGGACATTATTACTGTCAGAGTGCTCACTACATCAACAGTCAAGCTGTTATCACACAGTGATAAAGAGTGGTACAAAAACCTCGGTCAGTCAGAGTCACAGTGACTGAACTGATGCTGCAGCTGATCAAACACTATCACTCACTACTGACACACAGAGACCAAACACAGAACTACACATGAGCTCAGAACTGAGTTAGGACTCAAATCAGCTCTATTAGACTGTGATCTATCATGTGACAGACGGGTTTAACTCAATTATGCTCAGAATCAGAGAAAAACTAAAGTGCGTAAAGTGATATTAAATTAAACAAAAAACAATGGTGCCATGTTTCTCAGTTCCAGTGTTGTAGTTTTTGTGTTTTGTTTAGAATAGATTATTTAACCCTCATTGTGTATCACCATTTGCATAGCCATCGTCTGCAAGCTGTGACATCGACATAAATAAAACAGCAACAGAAACTTTATTGACTTAAATTAACTATGGCTAAAAACGTCTCAGGTTACGAATGTAACCATGGTTCCCTGAGTAGGGAACGAGACACTGCGTCCTCTAGGGGTCGCTATGGGGAACACCTCATCGTGACCCGTGTCTGAAGCCTACAATGAAAAAACACCAACGAGTTGGCTGGCGACAGCCTCTGACGTCACTACCGGTGCGACTATAAAACAGGCACCGGGAAAATACGTCATTCACTTCTTTGTCTGAAGCTTGCGTCCGAAGCATGGCAGGGAGCTAGAGGACGCAGTGTCTCGTTCCCTACTCAGGGAACCATGGTTACATTCGTAACCTGAGACGTTCCCTTTCAAGGGAACTTCGAACTACGTCCTCTAGGGGTCGCTATGGGGAACAGTATACCCACGCTGCCATGCTGAGGGGAGTGCAGGCCAGAATCATGGCGAACACTAAGTACCAACTCTACCATTTCAATGGGAGTTGCCCCCGGGACGTTTAGACGGCTGTCTGTGACAATACCCCTTACGGCCAAAGGCCCAAGCTACATACCAAACTTAATTATTAGGGCTTCGGCCCGGTGGTAGAGCTAAAGGCTTGGAATCAGGAAAGATTCCTTTAAAGGGATACGGCTAGGAACCTAGCATTTTATACTAAGTCTTGCCCGTCACACAGGGCTACAGCTTGCTTCCGCAAAAGCTTGCTGAAGGAGCTGTCTCAACAGATCTCCAGTAGCAACACGCTGTTTAGATAGGTATCTGAGGATACATGGGTGGAGTGGTGCCCAAGATGAACGGGGCTTTTACCAACTCAAGAAAGGGCACGAAGCAACCGCGCGAAGCCCTCACCCTATAGGATTTTAGAAAGAACGCAGAGTACTAGCGTACGAACTTACCACAGTGTGGATTTCAGAAAGTGTGCAAAGACTTTACGTGCACACTTACCATAGCATGGATTTTCAAATACTGTTCTAAGGAGGGGCTCTCGTGGCACTCTGATAGAGCAGCTCATAGATGAAATGGTTTTGCATTTCAAATACAGCTGGAGCGCTCTGGGGAAAAACAGCGAACTCAGTCTCATATGAGAAGAGAACTCCGAATTCAGAGTAGCGCGCTCATAGGCGACCCTTTTTGTAAAAGGGGAGCGCTGCTAAACTACCACGAGAATCGCCCAAATAGCCCCTCATATTGAGGGAAGCGATGCTTTAAGTGTATAAACAAATACATACTGGCTGAATGGAGCCCAAGGAACCAAGGTCTAATCATCCTAAGAAAGGGAATGAGGCGGAGCGCATAACCCTTACCGTACAGGATTTTTAAAAAGTGCACATAGTCTTGCGTGCACACTTACCACTTACGTGGATTTAGAAAGTGCGCAAAGTGTTCACGTGCACACTGACCACCATGTGGTCTCCAGAAAGTACACAGAGCTTAGCGTGTGTACTTATAGGTTCCAAAGCATCGCAGAGGCACTGAACCGCACGGGAGAGGCAAGCTCGTTAATCTTGTACACCTCTGGCGAGGGGAGCATCACCTGAGGCAGTGTATACAGGAAGTCTTCTGTAACTACCACCTCCACTTCCCGCTGGATGCGATAGCACCACTAAGCAGCCAGGAGGCCCCTCAGGGTGACCTGGCTGGACATCCATGAAATTCCCTGCAGTGCTGTCTGATGATCAGCGAGGCTCCCGCTGAAAACCTGTGATCTCGGTCGCCTAAACCAGAGCACAAGGCCGGACGGCCGGTGCTGACGAGTGTTTAGTACACGCCGTAACTTCTTAGCACTGTAAAGGAAACTCACAGAGTTTATTAGTAGACACATAACCACCAGCAATTTTTCATTAATATATACAGAAGGGTACATACTCACCCACCCTGCTGTACTGGAGCCCCGCTCAAGGGGCGCCTCCTTTAGTCCGGACCATCAGTAAGGTGGTTACTATGAACATAGAACCAGCCAAAACATCATAGGTCCAGCATAGGAGACTGTTATGTTCGTGAATTTTCCACCTAACCTCGATCAGGTGGAGAGCTGGTGGTTACAGGGGAATTAGGCAGGGGAGGATAAAAACAGAAATGACCACCTAAAGGGAATGAGTAGCTACCTAGGTATCGCTCTGATTCGGACGAGTACGCTGCCTCGTCTGAATCACATCCCTCAGGTCCTGCTTATCTCCTCGTGACCCACGATTCCTCTTACCCCTACCCGCAGGCGGGGGAGGAGCGCGAGCCGCGACACTAGCCTTCTGCGCCCGTCTTTGATCCTCAGACCGAGACGGGCCAGGACCCCTATGTTGTTCGGGCTCGGACCTGGACCTTCGTGGAATGAAGGATTTAAAGGCAGCCGAGCGCATCGTTGCCTCCCTGAACTTCTCGACCACCGTCTCGACGGAGGTACCGAAAAGTTCAGAAGGCGAGACCGGAGCATCGAGAAGAAAGCCCCTTTCCTTCCTCCCGATGTCTGCCAGGTTCACCCACAGATGTCTCTCCGTTACCACCATGGCTGCCATAGACCTACCCATGGCAGAGGCAGCCTGCTTGGTAGCACGGAGAGAGAGGTCTGTGGTGCGGCGCAGCTCGGCTACCTGGTCAGCTGAAAGGCCCTCGCCTTTATCCAGGTCCTTCAGCAGATCAGCCTGATAAGCCTGAAGCACTGCCATTGTGTGCAACGAAGCCACAGCCTGACCTGCTGCTGCGTATGCTCTGCCATTTAAGCGGGATGTATCCTGTAGGGGCTTAGATGGCAAAGAGGGAGGTTTAAGAGAGGATGTTTCCCCCACAGAGAGATAGCTAGCCAGCGTCTCTTCTACAGGGGGCATCTTCTCATAGCCGCTTTCGCGCATCCCCTCGATGTTGGCATAACTCGTATGCTTAAACCGATGGATGCGAGAAGAAAACGGCCTCTTCCATTCTTTTTCGATTTCTGTATGTAAATCAGGCAAAAATGGAAGGCTCACCTGGGCTGGAGGGCTATGGTCAGACAAATAACGACACGCGTCACTTTGCTGGCACGCTTCCATGGCAAGTCCAACTTTGCTGTGGCGCACTCCATAACCTCTAACAGCTCCGCATACGCAGGGCAGGAAGATTGAGAAGGCTCAGCCTCAGCTTCTTCACCCTCAGACATCTCCTGCTCTTCCTGGGCAGAACCAAGCAGAGCACTAACTTCAGTATCAGAAAGTGTTAATGACAACACATCTTCTTCCTGAAGTTCACTCTCGTCTGCCGCCGAAGAGCGTGAAAGGGAAAGTCCCTCTCTAAACTCCTCAGCGAGATCCACCTGCGATCCCCACAAGCTCATTCTCCTCCGTGCCTCAGCAGCGGCGGGTCCTGAACCGCGGGAAACAGATGGCTGTCCCTCTTTCCTCGAAAAGAGAGACAGACGAGAGCGTAGCTTTTTCATAGAAAAACGCTCGCAATGCACGCAAATCGCCCCCTCAAGGACGTCGCGTGCGTGCTCTTCACCCAAACAAAAGACGCAAAGACTGTGTGTGTCATCAGGTGTCAAATAACGCCGACACGGATGTACACACTGCCTAAACGCCTTGCTAGTGGATGCCATGATAATTACAGAGAAAGATCGCTCTTACCGTGGTCGTTTCTCAGATGCACGCTTCAAACAAAACAGTCAGTGAAGACGAAGAAGAGAATGACGTATTTTCCCGGTGCCTGTTTTATAGTCGCACCGGTAGTGACGTCAGAGGCTGTCGCCGGCCAACTCGTTGGTGTTTTTTCATTGTAGGCTTCAGACACGGGTCACGATGAGGTGTTCCCCATAGTGACCCCTAGAGGACGCAGTTCGAAGTTCCCTTGAAAGGGAATCAGATCCTTTCTCTCGGGTTTTATGACAGCTGTACCTTTTACGGTTATTAGTAGAACATTAAAACAGTACCATCTAAAATTGCTTTTTAAAGCATTTAAAACACTAAATTAAAAGTTAAAACCACTGAATTAAAAATGAAAATAAATAATAGAAATCAGACTACATTTTAACTGATAAGAGGAACACACATTAACTCTTTTAAGATACATTTATGCATTTAGAAGACGCTTTTATCCAAAGCAACTTACAGTGCATTCAGGCTATACATTTTTTTTTTACCAGTACATCTGTTCCCTGGGAATTGAGCCCACAACCTTTTGCGCTGCTAACACAACGCTCTACCATTGATCCACAGGAACACGACAGTAGGGCTACATTAGCAGCTTACATTTGATTTACAGTTACTGCTATGATAAAAATTAACATATGGGGATTCAAATTCTACAAGTGTCACATTTAATGTCCAACAACAAATATTTTAGCAGAATGCATATTTTATTCAGAATTATTGTGCTATTATTCTCTATAATTATTATATTATTATGCTCAGTCTGTTTAGCGCGCAGCAGCGCTCGTTCACTCGTGTAAGCCTTGCCCACTCCTGGCACCAAAATGGATATATTTTCATGACTTTCTAACATTTACAGATGAAAAATATACATGTCAGTGACATGTCAGTTATGCAAATATGACATGTCAGTTATGCACAGAGGAAAACACAATGTCTCAAATGCATTAAACAGCACAAATATTAACAGTTTGTCATAGTGAATCAATCTGATCCATGATCGACATTAAGGACTGCTTAAGAATAAGCGTGCGCATCAAATTATCCTGACTCATTGAACCTGGATCGAATTGGTGAGTTTGCGTGAACTTAAATTGTCGTTTATGAAACCGTTTTAGTCCCGATCGATTTGTTAGGTTATTTCAAGTCAGGTTTTGGAATTTAATCCCCGCTTTTCTTAGAGTCTTTTATAAAACAGCCCCCAGTATGCATTGCTGCTGTCTGTTGTTGTGCCCCTTTTGTTCCATTTGAGTGTTTTCTTTTGTTTTTGGGAGGAGTTTGTGTGTCTCTGTCCAGGAAGAAGACTGATTGGTTCCTGCAGTCTAATTGGTGTCACGCCCCGTCTGGTCAGCTGACTCCTAGCTGCTTATAAAGACCTCCTTCATCACTTCCTGCTCCAGCCTCATGCCCTGCTTTTCAAAAAGAACTCTACTGTGTCGTACTCTTTCATGATACACTTTACCTAGTGATGGAAAAATTAAGCTCTGCGAAGCACCGAGGCTTTCCCCTCAGCTGTACAGTAAAAAGGTTCATTACTCAAAGCTTTTCAAGATGCTGCACAATAGCGACATCCTGTGGTCAAAAGGTGGAAAAAGCTGCCTTTGTGTCCCAGACGACCCCAGTAGTCCAGCCATTTTGGACTGTTTCAGATAATAAATTAGTTTGTGCTGAAAACCTGTATAAAGCAAAGGAAATATGAAGTCTATATAAATAAGTCTTTGTGTCAGTCATTGTATTACACAATAAGAATACATGAGTCAGTGAATAAATTTGTGGAAAAAATAGACAAGGCTAGGCATATAGAGGCGATGATTATCATAGAATGGTCAGTTAAAGTGTCTGTGAATCAGGAATTAATACAAAATGACCACGCACAAAACTACACATACAAATATTTATTTGCATTATGATTTATTCTTTTCAAAGAAGTGAGTGACACTTCAACCTGCACAAGTGGTTTGTCTTATTTGAATCAGAATACGAAGCAGTCACGTGGTTGTGTGTGAAAACGAAGCTTCGGACGTCACAGATCACGTGGTTGTGTGTGAAAACGAAGCTTCGGACGTCACAGATCACGTGGTTTTGGCAAAACGAATCAAGCTCCGGTACAGTGCTTCACTGTGAGATGTTTCATTTTTTTTTTTATTACAAGCTTCGAAGCCTCAGTGCCGAACGTCACATCACTAGAAATAATTCATATACAAAAACCTTGAATAATCAAAATGTTTTAACGTTTTTAATATATCCATAATCATAATCAATCCTTAATAACCTGACAGATGATAAAACACCAGTCAATATAATTGTACAAAACAAAGATGAAACCGTTTGATGTGCAGGTACAATGATAGACAGGATGAAATGAACGAGCAATCTTCATTTAGGGAGCGAGGGACCAATGGTAATAAGGTAAAAAGCTAATTCTAAGGATTTCTTGGTTCTTGTAGGACATAAGAAGCCCTTTGCTCTCTTGACTAGCTAAATGACCAGCTTTGCTTGGCTAATTTGAGCTTATAACCTGACAAACAATTTCTTGGCAGAGAGTCAATCCTCATATGCATACATGTGTGTGAAGCTTAAAACCTAAACTAATATTTTGTATATTTTAATACATTTTCAATATTTTGCTTAATATATTTTCATATTTTTGCCTTTTTGCATTATTTGTGCAAAATTGAAAGTTATTAAAATAACTACCTTATAAAGCTCATTTAAATACAGCATCAGTTCATTTGCATATTGATCAGATGCTTCAGTGCTCTGAGAGTGTTTATAGTGCTGTGAGTTTAACACTTCATCACTGACACACACAACAATCTTCATCAACATGACCTTCATCATCATCTTCATCTGGACTCTCACAGCGTTTGCTCAAGGTTTGTGGAGCACAAGTTTGATATCAATTCATTTCTTCAAGAATATTGTCAAAGTTCTGAGTTGATTCTCTTCTTGTTGTGTGTTTCAGAGTGTAGAGGACAGATCAGCGTCACTCAGAGTCCCTCAACGACAGCAGCTCAACCAGGAGAAACAGTGAAGATCAACTGTAAAACCAGCAGAGATGTGTATGGTGGTGATCGTTTATCCTGGTACTTACAGAAACCTGGAGAAGCTCCTAAACTCCTGATTTATTATGCAACCAGCCGTCAGTCAGGAACTCCATCTAGATTCAGTGGCAGTGGATCTAACAGTGATTTCACTCTGACCATCAGTGGAGTCCAGACTGAAGATGCTGGACATTATTACTGTCTGAGTTTATACTGGCCTGAGAGCATTCCGTGGTTCACACAGTGATAAAGAGTCGTACAAAAACCTCGGTCGGTCAAAGTCACAGTGACTAAACTGATGCTGCAGCTGCTCAAAGGAGGATCTGAAACAACATTGTCACACATGCATCTGAAATAAAATCATATAAATGAATCCGTCACTCTTAATAATCATAGAGGTCAGAGCGTTAGTCAAGAGAAACAACTAGACACAAGTCCATCAGTGTCTCTGCAGAGTCTCTATCAGACTCACAAACACAGACTCAGCCGTGTTGGTCTTAGATTATTATTTTTTCTTTTACTTCTCTCACACTTTGAAATTGTGTGTTTTTATTATTTCATCATATTCATACTCTCTGTAGGAAGAATAAAGACATACTGGAAACTGGACTGATTGAATCTGCACAGCTTTGAGATTTTGTGCTTTTATAGATTAGAGACACGAGTGAGATCTGACTGATTTCAGTTTGTCTCACTTTTTTTTAATAACACACATTCATTTTCATAATACTGTGAAAAAGTCAAATCAAGAGGCAATAAAGGCACAGAAATATGTATCTAGAGACAGAGACGTGATGCTGGCAACCATGCAGGTTCACAAAATGATAATTTATTGTGTATAATTCATGATCGTGTCTACAGAGCCTTCAGACAGAAGCACTATCACAGCTCCAGCTTGACCTGTGACCTCTGAGATGACCTCTGACCTCTGCCAGTATGAGTGATTCACTACAGGAATCACAGTGAGCAGCTTCCTGTTGTTAGAGTTCGATATTCACAGAAGACAATACAGTTTTTGAAACAGTACGTAAAACAGTAACCATTATTCCACTTTAAAGTTGCCAAACTTTGTCTCATGAGCTCATCAAACTGTTATCATGGTGTCTTTAACAGATAAGGACAAGATAAGAATTTTAATTTACAGTTTTACCATGTGTTATGTTCTGTTGTTTATCTGGGCAAAGAGAGACCTCTTGTGGTGATTTCTAACCTAGCATGTTGTTTACGTTATACTTGCAGTCTCGCGTCAGTTCAATGTCTCTCGGTGAATTAAGCGGACTCAATTTTTCTCTCTTGATTTAACTTGGTCAGAAAACACGTTTGCCTGTAAGTACGAAGCCATATAGTCATCTCGTCATCTAGCACTAAGAATAATAGTAATGAGATCCTTTGTTAATGAAGTTGAGTTCGTTCTAAATGTTTATTTTGATCGCATATGCTAAACGTTAGCTTCGTAATGTAAATTCCCATAGAAGTTAGCATTAAGCTGGTACATTTATTTTTATATGTTTATCAGATTAAATTTCAATGTTATTCATAAACAACTTCTGTATTTGAATGGAATACTGAAATGTATTGTTCTTTGCAGTTTTACAGTGCTTCCTGAGTAAAGTTTGGAAAGGATAAACAAGCTTCATTCTTTTTCTTGGGGAAACTGTTAACTATCTGCCGAGCTGATGTAACTGGCTAGGCCACGCCATACACACACAGAAGCGGGGGCAGAACACCATGAACTATTATACATTTTTGTTGAACTTATCTACAAACTTATCCACTCGTCTCTCTATTAGTCAAACTGATTCATTTCACAGAATAAAGAGCCAAACTCATATCTGCATCATCAGGTGATGTTCCTCTCTGAATAGAGCAGATCTTCATCATCTTCAGAGGAGTTTGATGTTCCTGTAACACCAGAAACACTTCAAATAACCATTAAACATCAGAACAGTGAGAGATGAATGATATGTCTGTCACGCATGTTTATCTTCAAAACAATTACATTTATATATCATATCTGTGAGGTTCATAATTTAGCTGCATGTTTGTTTCATCATGAATCTGCAGGTGTTTTCATGCTCCACTGAGTGAAGATTATTAATAAAATGTGAGCTTAAGCTCTGATCCAATGAAAGACCTGAAAAACACAAACATATTCAAATAGTTAAAACTTATTTATTGAATTTTAATAAAATGATGACTGAAATTTTAAATGTTCATATTTGTAATTTCTGCTCTCCTGTAAGTGACTGTGACACATTTGAGAGGAAACAGCTTTGAATGTGTGTCCCACCCTGTGATTGAGCACAATATCAGAGCGTCTGTCAGTCAGACTGTGAATCAACATCACTGTCCTTCAGTTCTCACTCATTCCCAGTAAAGATGAGGACACTCGCTCTGATCATCTGCTCTCTGCTGCTGCTCCTCAACGCTCAGACTCACTTTTACTGCATTCATACATTACATGCTTGTGTGGGTAAACATCATTGATTTATTCTGATGATTTTCTTCTTGTTGTGTGTTTCAGAGTGTAGAGGACAGATCAGCGTCACTCAGAGTCCCTCAACGACAGCAGCTCAACCAGGAGAAACAGTGAAGATCAACTGTAGAACCAGCAATCCTGTATATTATAGTGTTGATAGGGGAAAGTATCAATTAGCCTGGTACTTACAGAAACCTGGAGAAGCTCCTAAATCTAAGATTTACTGGACCAGCATCCTCCAGTCAGGAACTCCATCTAGATTCAGTGGCAGTGGATCTAAGACTGATTTCACTCTGACCATCAGTGGAGTCCAGACTGAAGATGCTGGGCATTATTATTGTAAGACTTTTCACTGCAGAACAAATTCTCATTATAATTGTGTGGGTGATCATGTATTCACACAGTGATAAAGAGTGGTACAAAAACCTCGGTCAGTCAGAGTCACAGTGACTGAACTGATGCTGCAGCTGATCAAACACTATCACTCACTACTGACACACAGAGACCAAACACAGAACTACACATGAGCTCAGAACTGAGTTAGGAGTCAAATCAGCTCTATTAGACTGAGATCTGTCCTGAGACAGACGGGTTGAATAAATTATGCTTTTTTTTTAGATTAATGAATATCTAATCAAACAAAAAGCACACAACAGTTTTCTCAGTTCCAGTGTTGTAGTTTTTGTAGATTGTACTACACTCATACCTTATAAATGTATCCCTGATAAACTTGTGTAATAAAACTACCTCTCAAACTTCATATCTGTCTCATCACTGCATGAGCAGAAGTGAAACTGTTCCAGTTCAGAGCGTTGAACCAATCAAACAGTGAAACTGTGAGTTTGAGCTGAAAATCAGATTTGCATTGACAGCTTTAGTGATTCTGATCGTCTCAGAATAGAGCAGCTCCGTCTCCAGAGACCATGTTCAAACCCCAAGAGCTTCAGTTCACATTTACTGCTAAACACAGCTGTTCTCAACTATTACAATCCATCAACAGCAGCTGAAACTTTAGTGAAGGAAGGACACACTGATCAATGATGCAGTCGAACACAAATGTAAGGCGTTCAGAAGCTTTATTGAATGAACAGCAATGGCAGCACATTGAAAGACTGCTTGAGTATTGAGCTGTAAATCAGGAGACTGCTGTGAATCCTGCTGCTCTTCACTGGAGAAACATCAGCACTCGGAGCTCTTGAGGAACGAGGTCTCGTGATCAGCTCCGTCATGTGTTACTCTGCAGACGAAGCGCTCGCCGGCTTCCCAGCGTGCTTTGCAGAGGCTCAGGACGCTGCTGCGGCTGTAGCGTCCGTCCCGCTCGCTCTCTGCGCTGGTCTGAACCCCCTCGGTGACCTCTGACCCGTCCAGCGTCCAGCTCACCTGCGCCCCCTGTGGAGAGTAAGAGCTGAGCAGGCAGAGCAGTGCGGCTGAGTCTCCAGAGATCTGCAGAGAAGAGGGAGGCAGCAGAGACACGGAGGGCTTCACTGCGGGACCAGCTGAAACACACAAACACACACAACACACTTCTTCACATCTGCAGCTACAATCTTCACTGGAGCAGACGAGATAATTCAGTCAAAATCACAATCACTTCATCTTTACTGTAACTTCACATCACTGCTGTCATTCATATAACACAAATATCCTGAATTCAGTTTGAAAATATTCTCCATTAGCTATTAACAATTAAATGTACTGTTAAGAAATGTACACTACAAAAACAATCATAATTTTAATGGCAAAATACTGTAAATGTTATGGGAAAAAACTGTTAATTGGTTAACAGTAAGTTTTATATACAGTTCTATATTTCACTATATAAAGTGAAAAACTACTAACTCTAACAGGACATTTCATGTTATTTTACAGTAAAATATTGAATGCAGTTTTTGAAAGTGAAAGAACAAATCTGACAATCACAGCTGCTGTTTTTTTTTTTACTATTTTTACAGTGTATCAAGTACAACATACTGTATAAATATAAATCAGTTCTCTTAAGCAAACATGATATACTGTAAAATTGATGCTATTTTTTTCTGAATTAAGTAACATTTTTAAAAAGATTTTATAAAACATCTCTGACCAAGTGCAAATTGATAATTTTTTGTGGTATTGTTTTAAGATATAGGAAACAAATTGAACTCTTATTTCTATTTTGAAAATAGTCAACATTCAGGACATTTTCTCATAAAGATAATTATACGTAAACTTATAGTTTAAATAATACATTTTAACATGCTTATCAGCTTAATTTCTTTTTGGCACATGAAATTAAATATATTCTGTCTATATCATCCAGCTTTTGTGTCATGCACAAATTAAAATATTTTAAGAAATAACTGAGAATTCATAAACAAATTGCCATTAATTAAAATATATCAAATTGTTAGCATACAAAAAAAAAGAAATTACTAATGTAGAATATTAAGAACAAATATGAACTATGGCTTCAAATGGAATATATTGAAAGATTGAATATCACCAAATATAAATTGTAAATAATATAGCAGACAAAATTTAATAATTAAATACATCAATAGGTGCAATCAATAAAATATAATGAAATTTTACAACAAGATTATAAATATTGTAGCCAAATGTTCTTAAATAAACTTAAACCTCCTCTTAAAACACACACACATTATATATTTATTTTAGATAATTTAAGAAAGACTTACTTCTGATCACCAGTTCAGTTCCTCCACCAAAAGTCCACCACAGTGCTACATTCTAGTGAAAGCGTCGTACAAAAACCTCCGTCACACTCAAATAAACACAAACTCCAGCAGAGAAAGAGAGAAGAGACTCACACACTGATATCAGACTCAACAGCAGCTCTTCTCAACATCACACATGGATTATTGTGAAAAGCAGCAGTACAAAATGTTCATCTTTAATAATAAATCCTTGTTATTGCTTTAAGGCAAAAATCAAATCATTTGCTTCATAATCAGTCCCAAAAATCATCATATTTACAAACAACTGTTATTTAAACTTTACTAATTCTTTTTACCTGCTTTGTGATGAGCTCTTTAGCAAGATTTAGAAGGTGATTCCCTTGAATGACCTTTGACCTGTTATACAGTATCATACTAGACCTATCATGGATGACATCAAATCTGTAACACAGGTATTAAATGCTCTCAGCATGAAAAACTGATTGACACTTATCATAAAACGGTGTTTGGAGGGAGAAGCTCAACCTGAAATAAATAATTAAATAACATGCAGTAAATCATGAGTGTTTGTTTCTGAAAATGGAAAAAAAATAAATTTATTAGCAAAGATAATAAACAGTAAATGGTTGAATCTGCTGTCTTCAGGTAAATGATGAGGAGAGTGTTTGCATATTGATCAGATGCTTCAGTGCTCTGAGAGTGTTTATAGTGCTGTGAGTTTAACACTTCATCACTGACACACACAACAATCTTCATCAACATGACCTTCATCATCATCTTCATCTGGACTCTCACAGCGTTTGCTCAAGGTTTGTAGAGCACAAGTTTGATATCAATTCATTTCTTCAAGTATATTGTCAAAGTTTTGAGTTGATTTTCTTCTTGTTGTGTGTTTCAGAGTGTAGAGGACAGATCAGCGTCACTCAGAGTCCCTCAACGACAGCAGCTCAACCAGGAGAAACAGTGAAGATCAACTGTAGAACCAGCAGAACTGTGTACAGTTATAATGGGAAATACTATTTAGCCTGGTATTTACAGAAATCTGGAGAAGCTCCTAAACTCCTGATTTTTGATGCAGATGTTCGTCAGTCAGGAACTCCATCTAGATTCAGTGGCAGTGGATCTAACAGTGATTTCACTCTGACAATCAGTGGAGTCCAGACTGAAGATGCTGGAAATTATTGCTGTCACAGTGCACACCATGGTCCAACGTTCACACAGTGATAAAGAGTCGTACAAAAACCTCGGTCAGTCAGAGTCACAGTGACTGAACTGATGCTGCAGCTGATCAAACACTATCACTCACTACTGACACACAGAGACCAAACACAGAACTACACATGAGCTCAGAACTGAGTTAGGACTCAAATCAGCTCTATTAGAGTGTACTCACACTAGGCATGGTTGCCTTGAACCGAGCTCAAGCACAATCCCCCCTCCCTCGCTGGGCTGCACTCATATTGCACTTTACGTTCCGGGCCAGAGCACGCTTACGTCATTATGAATGAATGAATGAATGAGGCATTTATATTGCACTTCATTGTGCATGTACACAAAACACTTTACAATCATATGAGAGGGTCTCTCCTCAACCACCACCTGTTAACTTTGTGGTTTATTATTTTGAGGCGTTTAGGACACGGTGACACACGGCGCTCTCACAATATAGCCTATTGATTAACAGATCTATTGCTTTTGCCGCTCACACCATGTCTATACCGGAGGCAGAGCGGCACAACAAATCCCAGACAGTAAACTACTACCGTGACTTAATGCCACTTTGACTGTTGGGCAGAAGTCTGCCGCGGAGCTCGCGTCTGTGCGGGATCGAGAGAAGTGTGCATATATAGTGATGTTTCTTAAGGTCCCTCAAACCAACTATGCTGAAATAAATGTGTTCAATTTATATACAAAAACAATAATCAAAATATTTAAAGCTTTTAATACATCCATAAACATAGTCCAATCCCATAATGAACTGACAGATGATAAAACACCAGTCAAAATAATTTCCAAAATGTGTGATGAGCAGACGTAATGATTGACCAAATAAAATGAACAAGCAATCTTCATTTAGAAGGTCATTTAAATACAGGATCAGATCATTTGCATATTGATCAGATGCTTCAGTGCTCTGAGAGTGTTTATAGTGCTGTGAGTTTAACACTTCATCACTGACACACACAACAATCTTCATCAACATGACCTTCATCATCATCTTCATCTGGACTCTCACAGCGTTTGCTCAAGGTTTGTGGAGCACAAGTTTGATATCAATTCATTTCTTCAAGTATATTGTCAAAGTTTTGAGTTGATTTTCTTCTTGTTGTGTGTTTCAGAGTGTAGAGGACAGATCAGCGTCACTCAGAGTCCCTCAACGACAGCAGCTCAACCAGGAGAAACAGTGAAGATCAGCTGTAGAACCAGCAGTGATGTGTTCAAGGATAGTGATAGGGATGAATATTTATTCTGGTACTTACAGAAACCTGGAGAAGCTCCTAAACTCTTGATTCGTTATGCAAAAAAACTCTACACTGGAACTCCATCTAGATTCAGTGGCAGTGGATCTAACAGTGATTTCACTCTGACCATCAGTGGAGTCCAGACTGAAGATGCTGGACATTATTACTGTCAGAGTTACCACTACATCAACAGTCAAGCTGTGTTCACACAGTGATAAAGAGTGGTACAAAAACCTCGGTCAGTCAGAGTCACAGTGACTGAACTGATGCTGCAGCTGATCAAACACTATCACTCACTATTGACACACAGAGACCAAACACAGAACTACACATGAGCTCAGAACTGAGTTAGGACTCAAATCAGCTCTGTTAGACTTATGAATTGATATCAAATCAAACAATTCAGTTCTTAGTTCCAGTGTTGCAGTTTTTGTTTTATTTTTGTTGATTTTACTACAATCATAAATGTATCCCATTCCCTGATAAACTGGCCTTATGAAACTACCACTCAAACTTCATAACTGTCTCATCACTGCATGAGCAGAAGTGAAACTGTTCCAGTTCAGAGAAGTTCAAAACATTTTATCGTGTATCTGCAAGTGTTTTTTCTTGTTCCGTTGAGAAAGGTTCTGAATTTTATTTATTTTTTATTTTATTTATTTTTTAATGTGAACTAAAGCCCTGATCTAAAAGAAAGACCCAAAACAAAAATGACAAAAAAGGACAATTACAGTTATATTTTATTTATTGAGTAAATTTTAATAGAATGATAAAGCACACATATATTCTTGTAGGAAGCACACAAAGCAGAGCAGATGCAGATGCGAGCGACTGAAGCTGGATGTGGAGAATGAAGGAGTCGCTCATGTGCTGTTAGTCTCCGTGTGAGACATGAGTGAGAAGAGCAGCAGATCTACTCTGAACACTGCTGTCTCGTCACGTGTCCAGTGAGCGCAGGCTGGCCGCTCCGTGTGGCCTCACAGCTCACTGAGACGCTCTCCATCCACTCCTGCTCAGAGAGAGTCAGGCTGCTGCTCCAGCTGTACAGACCGTCCTTCTCCAGGAGCCCAGCGCTGCTCTCCTGAGACCTGCTGCTCCCGTCCACCTTCCAGCTCAGGCTCCAGTCTGACGGGAAGCCCTTGCTGGCCACACACACCAGTGTCGCTGTCTTCTTTGAGGAGATCTCTGCACTGGAGGGCGGCAGGACGCTCACTTTAGGACGAGTGACGCCTGACAAACACACAACAGTCAACTCAGTCAAGAAGAAAGCATTTCCCTCCTTTCAGCTTCATGAAAAATATATGAGCAATTAATACAATGATAGATTCATTAGTAATTTTAGCAACATTAAACAGCAACTCAACTGAATGATTTTTTTTTTCAAAGCCTGTGATCAGCAGAGCAATGACATTTTGGGAAAATATATTGATTGAAAGAGACATTTACATTATCAGTGTTAGTCACTTTGATTAAAAGCATCAAAGATCAGATGTGAATAAACATATTAACTGCAGGAGTTCATTACAATGTTTGATGGCAGCATGAGAAGACTGGGTACAAAAGTTTGAATTTTTGTCTCACATGTCTACTATAAATTGTTAATCTATCAAATATTAGCAAAAGTACAATTACGCATCCAGAATTTCCAGTTTGAAAATATCCGCAGGCTTAACTTAAAAATCAACACACTAATATGAAATTTTAGTTTAATCACTTATGTCTTGGATTTTCAA
Organism: allo-octoploid hybrid of Carassius auratus x Cyprinus carpio; assembly: GCA_024542945.1. Lineage (NCBI taxonomy): Eukaryota > Metazoa > Chordata > Actinopteri > Cypriniformes > allo-octoploid hybrid of Carassius auratus x Cyprinus carpio. The sequence goes on from CM045082.1 coordinate 1,070,273, forward strand.
GAAAAATCAAAGTGGTGCCAAAATTACAATAGTTTCTATCACTGCACCTTTTTAATATTTAGAATTTAAGTATCAATGAGAAAAAAAGAGCCAAAGCTCTTAAAACTCATAAGATCAAGTTATAAACTAATAATAGAAATAATGATAGTTTACTGGATGAAAAAAAAGATGCCATGACAATGAAAACCATGTTTAAGATGTTGCCTGCCATACATTCAATGTGAATTAAAAATAAAATTTAAATATATACATAAGCGTAAAAATGCATCCCTTCTAGAGCAACAAAGTGTTTAACAGTCAGTTGTTGTATTAATAATATTAAATGATGATTGACTTACTGCCAACATCCAGTTTGGTGCCGCTGCCGAAAGTCCTCCACAGTGATACAAACTAATAGAGCAGCTGAACAAAAACCTCCTGAACGCTTCACTAACTGAACAAACACACATCAACTGAGTCTCCAACAAACACATCACTCACAGCAGACATCACCTGCATTTACTTCATCTGCTTTATGCAGTCTGTGTTATTACTAAAACATGAACCTGAATTTATGAAAAATTAACGTTTTATATAATGTGTGACGCGACAAAATCAAACTCAGTTGATTCAGTGATTGACAGAGACACGTGTGATGATCCTCATGTCTGTAAAAACCTGCAGAACATCCATGGATTTGACATAAAATTTATGAATTAACAGTTATGTTTCTATCAAACTACAGTCAAAAATATTCTCAAAGTCTCACAGGAGAGAGTCAGGATCATATACTAAAGTTGGTCTTGTAGATTTATTCAGAAGTGAATGATCTGATATAATTTATAATAGCTTGGCTATTAGGAGATCTAATATTGAAAGATTAATTAATAACAGTATTTTGTGTCTGTTATTGAGTGACTGTCTTCAGGTAAATGATGTGGAGTGTGTTTGCATATTGATCAGATGCTTCAGTGCTCTGCGAGTGTTTATAGTGCTGTGAGTTTAACACTTCATCACTGACACACACAACAATCTTCATCAACATGACCTTCATCATCATCTTCATCTGGACTCTCACAGCGTTTGCTCAAGGTTTGTGGAGCACAAGTTTGATATCAATTCATTTCTTCAAGCATATTGTCAAAGTTTTGAGTTGATTTTCTTCTTGTTGTGTGTTTCAGAGTGTAGAGGACAGATCAGCGTCACTCAGAGTCCCTCAACGACAGCAGCTCAACCAGGAGAAACAGTGAAGATCAACTGTAGAACCAGCACAGATGTGTATGGTGGTGATCGTTTATCCTGGTACTTACAGAAACCTGGAGAAGCTCCTAAACTCCTGATTTATTTAGCAAACACCCTCCAGTCAGGAACTCCATCTAGATTCAGTGGCAGTGGATCTAACAGTGATTTCACTCTGACCATCAGTGGAGTCCAGACTGAAGATGCTGGACATTATTACTGTCAGAGTTTATACTGGCCTGAGAGCATTCGGTGGTTCACACAGTGATAAAGAGTTGTACAAAAACCTCGGTCAGTCAGAGTCACAGTGACTGAACTGATGCTGCAGCTGATCAAAGGAGGATCTGAAACAACATTGTCACACATGCATCTGAAATAAAATCATATAAATGAATCCGTCACTCTTAATAATCATAGAGGTCAGAGCGTTAGTCGAGAGAAACAACTAGACACAAGTCCATCAGTGTCTCTGCAGAGTCTCTATCAGACACACAAACACAGACTCAGCCGTGTTGGTCTTAGATTATTATTTTGTCTTTTACTTCTCTCACACTTTGAAATTGTGTGTTTTTATTATTTCCTCATATTCATACTCTCTGTAGGGAGAATAAAGATATATAGGAAACTGGACTGATTGAATCTGCACAGCTTTGAGATTTTGTGCTTTTATAGATTAGAGTCACGAGTGAGATCTGACTGATTTCAGTTTGTCTAATTATTATTTTTTTAATTAATAACAGACATTCATTTTTTTTATAAGACTGTGAAAAAGTCAAATCAAGAGGCAATAAAGGCACAAAATATGTATCTAGAGACAGAGACATGATGCTGGTGGCCTTGCAGAATCACTAAATGATCACTAAATGATTTATTGTGTATAATTCATGATCGTGTCTACAGAGCCTTCAGACAGAAGCACTATCACAGCTCCAGCTTGACCTGTGACCTCTGAGATGACCTCTGACCTCTGCCAGTATGAGTGATTCACTACGGGAATCACAGTGAGCAGCTTCCTGTTGTTAGAGTTTGATATTCACAGAAGACAATGCAGTTTTTGAAATAGTATGTAAAACAGTAGCCATTATTCCACATTAAAGTTGCCAAACATTGTCACATGAGCTCATCACCCTTACCAAAAAGTAGTATACTTCAAGTTTATTTTATTAAGTATACTTAAGTTAAGTTCAGGTATATTTTTAAGTATACTTTATGTAGCAAGTATACATATATCAGTGTTCTAGTAGCATACTTGTAAGTGTACTGTTTCAATACTCCTTGGGACTAAATTGGCCCACTTTCTAGTATATATGAGTACACTTTTAAGTATACTTTAAGTATCACATTAGCAAACTTTGAGTACACAACTAGTTTACCTCTATGTTTGTAGTTTGTACTGCAATTATACTAAAAGTGAACTTATAGGTATACTGATAGTTTACTAATTAAATACTTTGAACACTTTGAAGTATAGTCTCAGTAAACTACTAGTTTAGTAGTTTTATACTGCAAGCATACTCATAAGTTTTTTTTAAGTGAACTTTACATCATATTTTAAGTATACTACTATGTCCCTATTTAGGTTTTCATTTGTATATATTTTGTTATATGAATATCTGAACATACAAAACATTCAAAGAAAGAACAGGGTATCTGCTTGTAAACAAAAACATTTTATAATAAAAAAAAAAAAAAAACACTTTAATGTGGGTAAGTTTAATAAAAAATAAATAACATTTGGAACAAAAAGCTGAAAAAAGACTATGAATTGGATTCAGGATGATAATCAAAACGTAGATGGAGTCGATCAACACCCCAAAGCTTGACTGTAATTATTACCTCTTCATCGGCCTACATTTTATTCCATAAAGGTACAGTTTTGATGCTGTTTCATGTCAGATGATCGTGTTAGAATACATGTGTTAGTATCTGTTGTTTCTTTTTCTTCTTCACTTAGGTTTTTTTGGAAATTCTAGCGCCCTCTACCATATAACAATGAAAACATGGATTCTAGGAGCACAAGTATAGCTCAAATATATTTAGACTCTTTGTAAGTATAAGTCATGTATACTTAAATGTAAATGTAAATGAGAAGTACATATAGCCCATTTCTGAGAAGTACATAAAAAGTAAACTAAAAACATACTTTTCTATTTTTAGTTTAAAAGTATACTAATAGCACACTTGAATAAACTTCTTTTATTCATAAGGGAAATGCATTTGAAATAAAATTTCAAATGCATTGAAATAAAAAAAATAAAAAAATAAAAAGTTTTATAAAAACATAAACCGGTCATTTTTAATATTCATAAAGGGCAAACCATTAGTCGAGAGCAACAACTAGATTAAAAGTCCATCAATGTCTCTATTTCTGGAAAGCTCTGGGCCAGACATGTATGTGACGCTTGAGAAATCCTGCTACACAAGCTTTCTCCTGCACACACACTGAAGCTCAGCAGGATTGAGTCTGGTCTGTATCTGGATGCGAGACTTTCAGAGAAGACCAGGTTGCTGCTGGAAGAGATGTTAGTGAGGACAGCAGGTGGAGCTCATCCTGTGTTCTGAGTGGATCCTTACACCATGTCTACACCAGACGCAACAGTTGTTGTGCACCGTCCCACAGCAGCTAAAGTCTGTCTAAACTGGACACGACAAAGCGACCATTAAAAACATTTGAAATTTGTGTCAAAACGTCATAAATAGAACGCAGCAGCAGTTTTCTGTCAAGAATTTGTTGTGTTGCGCCACGTCCGGTGTAGACAGCATCACTGATTATAATGAGATCTATTTTATTTATTTTATTTATTACAGGGACAATGCATATTAATAAACATTTCTGTCAATATGCCAGAGTTAGCCAGAAGGATATTTTTCAACTGCAGTCCCTAGACAGATGGTAATAGTCACCCTAAAAGAGAGTAAAAGTACATATTTACATACAATAAAACAATTACAATACATTTAGTAAAAAGTACTATTAAGCTATGATGTACAATAGAAACACAACAGACCAACAATTAGACAAATACATATACACACCCAAAAAAAAAAAAAAACAACAGGGGCAGCGAGAGCTGGTCTAGTAAGCTAATGTTGACAGCTCTGATTATCAACAAGCCATTTTTTAAACTGGATCTTAAATGTACTATATGTGTTTAGATTTCTGATGTTTATGGGGGTGAGGTTCCACTCAGTAGCAGCTCGAACAGAAAAAGCGGTTTGGCCAAATACACTTTCCCTAAAGGGAATGATACAGTCTCCCCTCGCTGCACCTCTGGTTGTACTATGATCAGCTGTACGGATGTTGACAAACTGATGGGGGGGGGGGGGGGGGGGATGATAAACCATGAATAATTTTATAAACAAGACATAGATTTGAAAATGTTACCATGTTTTCCCAGCTGAGTAATCTGTGTTTTTGTAATATAGGACAATGATGAGACATGCTTGGTTTCTTATCCAGAATTTTTACAGTTTGTTTGTAAAGTGATTGCAGAGGTTTCAGAGTTGTAACACTAGCTTGTGACCAGATAGGCAAACAGTAAGTGATATGTGAAAAGATCATTGTGTCCATATACATTTTTGCTGCAGGTGTTGACATTTGATGGCGAATGTGTCTAAAATTACTGAGGTTAAGTTTAATTTGATTACAGATCCTTTTTACGTGTGATTTAAATGACAACTTTGAATCAATTAAACCCCCCAAATATTTGTATTCTGACACAATCTGCAGCCTTTCACCTTGCACAAAAACATCTGGCTCAACACTGAAGTTAATATTGGACTTGGTGAAAAACATTGCTACTGTTTTTGATGTATTTAACTGCAGGCAAGAATGTTTCAGCCAAGCTGTAATATTAACCGTGGAGTTAGTGATTTTCTCAGCTAACTGAGAGATATTCAGACCATGAACATAGACTACAGTGTCATCAGCACACATCTGCACAGAAACATCTGGACAGACAGACGGAAGGTCATTTATATAAAGTGAGAACAACATAGGTCCTAAAATTGATCCTTGAGGGAGACCGGTGGACAGACTGAGAGCCGCTGATTTAAATGACTGGACTCTGACATGTTGGAAAATCTCAGTGAGGTAAGACTCAATCCATTTAAGTGCATCTGAGGAAAAATTAAAACTGCATAATTTTATGATTGACAGTCAGTCAATTTTGAAAATGGGAGCAATAACAGCGGATTTCCACATGCTTGGAAACATATTTTGTGAAATGGACAGATTGATAATTTTGGGGCGATCACCTGTCATTTTTCTTAGCTGGTTCCATATTATTTTAGCATTTCCATATGATTTTTCAATTAAAGTGAGGAAGAAATCTGCCTTTGCTTTTCTTTTATGACTTTTTTCTCAACATGGTAAAATGTCCTCTGTTATGAGTTGATTTATTTTTATTTGCTATTTTTAAGGCCTGGTCTCGTTCTTTCATGAGTTTTATAATGTCTGGGTTAATCCAGGGTACAGTGTTTTTGTGTTGTTTGAGCTTGATTTTTTGTGTGAATTCTTTAATAGTTCTCTCAAGTGTTTTAGAAATAATTGTCTGTCTTTTTCATAATCTACTAAAGATAAAATGTCATCCCATTGAATTTGGTTATCTGCAGCTACAAAGTTTTGATATTTACTTTTAGGAATTGTAATAATTTATTTTTTATCTCTAGAACAAGGATGAAAATGTTTTTTAGTAAGTTTTCTAGTGATTAGAGTTAGATTGTGGTCTGATAAACCTGTTAACATATTAAATGATTTTGCAATTATTTCTGGCCTATTGGTAAAAATTTGATCGATTTGTGTCTTGGAAGAGTTTGTTATTCTTGTTGGTCCACGGACAACTTGTGTTAGATCAAACCTGTCTGTGATTTGTTTGAGTTTTTTCTAGAGCGCTTGTCCTCCTAGTTGATTTTAAAATCCCCCATAATGATAATTTAATCCCCCATAATGATAATTAACGTGTTTTGCCGCGTCCGGTGTAGACATGGTGTTACACCCCAGTATACTGTTAATAAACTCTACTGTAAAAAAGCTCATGTGTGGTTAATATAAACCCCAGAGTCTTTCTAAGAAAGATAGGGGTGTAATTCTGGTGTAAAACGGTGGTCCCTACATCACATGACCCACCTTCCCCCCAACCCCCCTCCACACACAACCATTACAAGTAGTTAGTGTTTCACATCACTTTAATTCCTGACAATTTGTGTAAAACCACTTGACATTACTTTAAGGTCCTAAACAAGCACACACTCATATTCTGAATATTGTCATATATTATTGAATCAATCTGTGCCTTTCATATGATTGCTATGATTCGTTGGATCAGTCATTTCAAAGCGTTAAAAAACTGTGTCAGTTATATTGTGAACACAAGAGCACATCTATCAGTGAGGTTTCAGTGACCATTAAACCAACTTAAACCTGTTCACTGCTGCAGTGTTTGCATAGAGAGTGTGTTTTACATGAGCGACACACGCTTCAGTGCTCTGCATGTGTTTATAACTCTTGACAAACATCAAACATGATCAACAACTGTTTCTCACTAGAACTGAACCTACAACCAACAGAAATGACTTTCATCACCATATTGATCTGGACGCTGACAGTATTATGTAGAGGTTTGTGTCTGGAAGGATTACATATGTCGATATTTTTATGTTATGAAGATATATGTTTGTAAAAGTGTTTGTGATTTCTGATCTTTCTCATTTAACAGAATCTATTGGGCAGGTGACAGTGACTCAAACTCCCTCAGTGCTGCTCGCTCAAACTGGACAATCAGTCACTGTAACCTGTACATTTAACATTGATGCAAACTGCTGTAATAATGGAAATCATTTTCTTAACTGGTATCTAAAGAAACCTGGAGAAGCTCCTAAATTCCTGATTTACGCAACAAACACTCTCCAGCCAGGAATTCCATCTAGATTCAGAGGCAGTAGATCATCTGGGAGAGATTTCACTCTGACCATCAGTGGAGTCCAGACTGAAGATGCTGGACATTATTACTGTCAGAGTGTACACGTCATCAACAGTAAAGATGTGTTCACACAGTGATAAAGAGTGGTACAAAAACCTCGGTCAGTCAGAGTCACAGTGACTGAACTGATGCTGCAGCTGATCAAACACTATCACTCACTACTGACACACAGAGACCAAACACAGAACTACACATGAACTCAGAACTGAGTTAGGAGTCAAATCAGCTCTATTAGACTGAGATCTGTCCTGTGACAGATGAGTTTTACATAGTTATTCTCTGATTCTGAGAAAAAAATGTTGTTAAAATATAGTTAAAACACAAATTTTTCACGAATTAAGTATTGTAGTATTTGACTTTAATTTTTGTAGATTGTATTGTACCCTAATAAACTTGTCTTATGAAACTATCACTCAAACTCCATAACTGTCTCATCACTGCATGAGCAGAAGTGAAACTGATCCAGTTCAGAGCGTTGAACCAATCAAACAGAGAAACTGTGAGTTTGAGCTGAAAATCAGATTTGCATTGACAGCTTTAGTGATTCTGATCGTCTCAGAATAGAGCAGCTCCGTCTCCAGAGACCATGTTCAAACCCCAAGAGCTTCAGTTCACATTTACTGCTAAACACAGCTGTTCTCAACTATTACAATCCATCAACAGCAGCTGAAACTTTAGTGAAGGAAGGACACACTGATCAATGATGCAGTCGAACACAAATGTAAGGCGTTCAGAAGCTTTATTGAATGAACAGCAATGGCAGCACATTGAAAGACTGCTTGAGTATTGAGCTGTAAATCAGGAGACTGCTGTGAATCCTGCTGCTCTTCACTGGAGAAACATCAGCACTCGGAGCTCTTGAGGAACGAGGTCTCGTGATCAGCTCCGTCATGTGTTACTCTGCAGACGAAGTGCTTTGTGTCTTCCCAGCGTGCTTTGCTGAGGCTCAGGACGCTGCTGCGGCTGTAGCGTCCGTCCCGCTCGCTCTCTGCGCTGGTCTGAACCCCCTCGGTGACCTCTGACCCGTCCAGCGTCCAGCTCACCTGCGCCCCCTGTGGAGAGTAAGAGCTGAGCAGGCAGAGCAGTGCGGCTGAGTCTCCAGAGATCTGCAGAGAAGAGGGAGGCAGCAGAGACACGGAGGGCTTCACTGCGGGACCAGCTGAAACACACACACACACACAACAGAAGCAGAAATGAAAAACTGATCAGTTGACTTTATTTTTATAAGATACATTTGAAATAATCCTTAGAACTTTGAAAAAAACATTATTCAAGAAAATTGATGTTTATATTGTGATGTTATATGACAGAAATAAGAAAAAAATTAATGATCATTTCAATATTAATTGTACTTTTGAAATATTCATGCTATTCAGACTCACAATCATTAATATCAGCAAACTTGAGAGTTTAAATAGTTTAAATAATTAATTTTCAAAATGCTCTTCAAGTTCCTTGTTGTCTGATGACAAACCCTTTATTGTTAAATTTACCAATAATTATAGACAAAATCCTATCAAGAAATTAAAAAAAAATTGATTTTAAAGTACTGCTATCAATACTTTTAATTGCATGTAATAATTCATATAAAATAAAAACTTTTTAAAACAATATAAATTCTAAAATGTAAATAAGGGATGAAATTAATATATATGTGTACTATTTAGATTTATTTCAGAATTAGTAAATTACAGAACATGTACATTTTTAATCTCAATCTAATAAAAAAACTTTGTCCACATGAAAATAATTAGTATGTTGTGATTTCGTCATAAGATATAGAAAACAAATTTAAATAATTGCAATATTATTTGTATTTTACAAATATTATTCTGTTTTGACAGTAACAATTAATTGTAATTTTCAGCACAATTTTAAATTTCTGTTATGATGATGTTGTTTTTTAAATGATCATCAGCAGCAGCAGCAAACTTAATAGTTTAAATGACTGATTTTTAACATGATCAATAACTAAATTTCTCTTTGTCTGGTGACAACGTCTACACAATTACATTAGTATTATCAAACTTTTTTCATGCATCTAAAAAAAAAAACATAATTATTAAATTTACCATTAATTATAGACAAAAAGTATATATCAAGAAATAATTGAGTATATCATAAATTACTGACATCTAAAGATACAACAAAAAGTTTACAGATAATGAGTTCAATTATTCATATAAAATGATAAATGAGATTTAAAAACAATACAAAATATACAACTAAAGTAAATGATGAAATATATGAAATATTGCAATTATTAAGGAAACTTTACGAAAACTTAATTTTTCTAATAAATTAATAATTTTGAATCAAATATCACACATTTTTATGACAGAATTAAAGAGACTTACCGATTGTCAGTTTAGTTCCTCCACCAAAAGTGTACCACAGTGCTTCATTCTAGTGAAAGCGTCGTACAAAAACCTCCGTCACACTCAAATAAACACAAACTCCAGCAGAGAAAGAGAGAAGAGACTCACACACTGATATCAGACTCAACAGCAGCTCTTCTCAACATCACTCATCGATTATTATTATAAAAAACAGCACAAAATATTCTTCTTTAATTCTTAACACTTCTTATTTCATGAAGACTAAAATTACTTTTTTCATAATCAGACCCAAAATACATTCCTCACATTTACACTAATTCTATTTATCTGCTTTATAATGAAATAGTTGGCCAGATTTAGATGGTGATTCCCTATTGGATGACCTTTGACCTGTTACACAGTATCATGGATTATATAAAATCTCTCACACAGGTATTAAATGCTCTCAGCATCAAAGTCTGAATAAAGATGATAATTTGGAGGGAGAAGCTCGACCCAGAATAAACAATTAAATAACATCAAGTAAATCATGAGTGTCTGTTTCTGAAAATGAAAGATTTATGAAATTGATGAAAATAAAATGAAATTTATTAGCAAAGATATTAAATAGTAAATGGTGTATCTGCTGTCTTCAGGTAAATGATGTGGAGTGTGTTTGCATATTGATCAGATGCTTCAGTGCTCTGAGAGTGTTTATAGTGCTGTGAGTTTAACACTTCATCACTGACACACACAACAATCTTCATCAACATGACCTTCATCATCATCTTCATCTGGACTCTTTCATACTGCTTCATACTACAAGGTGAATAGTGTATATTTTAAATAATATTAATTAAATAATTGTATTATATGTCAAATAATATATTTTTATGGACTAATAAATGTTTGTTTTTCAGGGTGTAAAGCACAGATCACAGTCACTCAGACTCCTTCAGTGAAAACTGTCACACCAGGAGAAAATGTTGTGATGAGCTGTAAACTCAGTACTCCTGCACCCTGCAGCCCAGCACCATGTGTGTCCTGGTACTTACAGAAACCTGGAGAAACTCCTAAACTCCTGATTTATTTAACAAACACCCTCCAGTCAGGAACTCCATCTAGATTCAGTGGCAGTGGATCTAACAGTGATTTCACTCTGACCATCAGTGGAGTCCAGACTGAAGATGCTGGACATTATTACTGTCAGAGTCTACATGTCATCAACAGTAAATATGTGTTCACACAGTGATAAAGAGTGGTACAAAAACCTCGGTCAGTCAGAGTCACAGTGACTGAACTGATGCTGCAGCTGATCAAACACTATCACTCACTACTGACACACAGAGACCAAACACAGAACTACACATGAGCTCAGAACTGAGTTAGGAGTCAAATCAGCTCTATTAGACTGTGAACTGTCCTGTGACAGACGGGTTTGACTCAATTATGCTCAGAATCAGAGAAAACAGAGTGTGTAAATTTACTAAATCAAACAACAATGGTATAATATGCTGTTTTGATTTTGTACAATACACTCATCTTATTATACAGTCATACAGTAAAGTCATTGTATTGCAACAGCAACATAAACATGTTCTTGAGCAGTTTCTCAAGTAGCTCCTTCATCTCAAGTTAATTAAGATGTTGTTTTTATAAATCATTTTCAATTCAAGTTTATTTGTGTAGTGCTTTTCCCGATACAAATCGTTGCAAAGCAGCTTTACAGAAAATTAAAGTTTCTAAAATATATTTCTAATAACTACTGACTCAAAAAAAATCTATGTATTGATCACATTTTATTAAAAAATCTACATCTGGGGTTTCTAAACGATCAAAGCATTTCAATGATTAATTTAATTTTAATAAGTTTTAATGGTCTGTACCTCTGGAATGACCTTTGCCTCCTCATGAAGATCAGTGACATAATTGTTTCTCTTGATCTGAGAACACACTACAGACTGTCAGGACGACTGTGAATGTATATTAGTCTTGACGACGGATCGTGTCTATAGTCAGACTGGGTCTGGTACAGTTGGGCTCAGTCGCTGCTGGCAGTTGGCAGAAAAAGTCACATAGTATGTGGTGTCTAAAGATTATAATTTTAGGATTCAAGAACCAGTCATCGCCAGTCGTTTTCACAAAGATTTTTAATACATGTTTAATATTTGCGACTGAAGACAGCGATTGTAGGCAGTGGAGATGCGCTCACTGTCACACATGATTTATTAGGCTATTCATTTTGTAATTTTGTCAAATTTTGCTTTCTTGATTACAAGATAACCTCAGCTGTTCTTTTTGTGATTTGTTTCTTGTCTTTCAATTCATAAGTTAACATGGCAAATTAAATGGTTTTAGACAAGTCGTTTTTTCTGCAGTCAAATAGCCTAAATTATGTATAGATTACCGATAATTATTTTATTTCGATCTGCAGTCTAATAAAAGTAAGGCTATCTATAGACTACAGGCTAATTCCATTTTTTCTTAACATTTAACTTCTTCTTAAAATTTGTTATAAATAAAATTTAAATAAACTTCATAACAAATACTCTTCATAAAGAATTTCCTTCATACGAATATATGAACAAAATGAATAACTATTCTTCAAAATTTAATTAAAATTTAATAAACAATTTCATGAATCAAAAATATGCCAAAAATAAAATCATTATATGTATATATATATATATATATATATATATATATATATATATATATATATATATATATATATATATATATATATATATATAGGCTAATTAAAATTATATATAATAGTTTTGTGACAAATGGATGAGAAAATTACAATGCCTTTCTCTGCAGCTCAGAATGATGACAGCAACATTAAATAGCATTAACATTTGCTGTGCTAATAAAATGAACATTTAAATACACAAATAGCATTTTAAATTACTTTTGTTAGTTGTTAGTTGTTTTTGTTAGCCACTCCGTCATTTGAATCATCAGAAAGTCTGTAGCAATGTTTTTGACTCATAACATGAGAAAAGATCCTAAACACTGTTATTTTTCATGTATATGTCACACTTTATGGACTTTTGTGTTTTCATTTCCATCCCTCGTATTCTTTGACCTAGTTTCTGTCTCCCCTTGATTGTGTCATGTTCAGGTGTTTCGTGTCAGTTACCCTCATTAACGTCCCCTTCTAAGTTGCATTCTGTTACCCGTATGTGGATTATTAAAGACTTTGTATCATCATCTGCCTTGTTTACCTGCTTCTCTCCCACACCACACCGTGACAGTATATCATCAGCTGTAACTCGTACACAGATTTACATCGAGATGATTTGCATTGCAGCACAAGCTTCAGCAGGTTTTATAGCTCTGTGAGTTTGAACTCTGAGAATCTGAACCAACAGCAACCATGAGCTTCATCACCATCTTCATCTGGATCTTCACTAGCTACTCTTTCACAGGTGAGGAAATAAACATACTCTATTCTAACTGATCATCTGTGCTAGAAATACTGTCCTCCAACAAATACTGAATTCTGAATGTTTGTTCATTTTTCTTGATGTAGAATCAGCAGCTGAAGTGACAGTCACTCAGACGCCTGCAGTGAAACCTGTTCAACCAGGAGACACAGTTACTATTTCCTGTAAAACCAGTCCTGAAGTTTACCAGGGTTGGGGTTATCAGCCTCTAGCCTGGTACTTACAGAAACCTGGAGAAGCTCCTAAACTCCTGATTTATAAAGCAAACATCCTCCAGTCAGGAACTCCATCTAGATTCAGTGGCAGTGGATCTAACAGTGATTTCACTCTGACCATCAGTGGAGTCCAGACTGAAGATGCTGGACATTATTACTGTCAGAGTTGGCACTACATCAACAGTCAAGCTGTATTCACACAGTGATAAAGAGTGGTACAAAAACCTCGGTCAGTCAGAGTCACAGTGACAGAACTGATGCTGCAGCTGATCAAACACTATCACTCACTACTGACACACAGAGACCAAACACAGAACTACACATGAGCTCAGAACTGAGTTAGGAGTCAAATCAGCTCTATTAGACTGTGAACTGTCCTGTGACATACGGGTTTAACTCAACTATCCTCAGAATCAGAGAAAATTGAAAGCAAACTTTTTTCTTTAGTTACAGTTTTATAGTTTTTGTGGTGGATTTTTTGTAGATTGTACAAGACTTATAGCCTATACCTTATACCAGGGGTGACAAACTCAATTCCTGGAGGGCCGGAGCTGAGTTTAGCTCCAACCCTAATTAAACACACCTGATCCAGCTAATCAAGTCCTTCAGGCTTTTTTGAAAACTACATGATATGTGTGTTGAAGCAGGGTTGGAACAAAAGTCTGCAGGGCTCCGGCCCTCCAGGAATTGAGTCTGACACCCCTGCCTTATACAGTCATAGTGTATTCTTGATAAATTGACCTTACAAAACTACCTCTCAAACTTCATAACTGTCTCATCACTGCATGAGCAGAAGTGAAACTGTTCCAGTTCAGAGCGTTGAACCAATCAAACAGTGAAACTGTGAGTTTGAGCTGAAAATCAGATTTGCATTGACAGCTTTAGTGATTCTGATCGTCTCAGAATAGAGCAGCTCCGTCTCCAGAGACCATGTTCAAACCCCAAGAGCTTCAGTTCACATTTACTGCTAAACACAGCTGTTCTCAACTATTACAATCCATCAACAGCAGCTGAAACTTTAGTGAAGGAAGGACACACTGATCAATGATGCAGTCGAACACAAATGTAAGGCGTTCAGAAGCTTTATTGAATGAACAGCAATGGCAGCAGATTGAAAGACTGCTTGAGTATTGAGCTGTAAATCAGGAGACTGCTGTGAATCCTGCTGCTCTTCACTGGAGAAACATCAGCACTCGGAGCTCTTGAGGAACGAGGTCTCGTGATCAGCTCCGTCATGTGTTACTCTGCAGACGAAGCGCTCGGCGGCTTCCCAGCGTGCTTTGCTGAGGCTCAGGACGCTGCTGCGGCTGTAGCGTCCGTCCCGCTCGCTCTCTGCGCTGGTCTGAACCCCCTCGGTGACCTCTGACCCGTCCAGCATCCAGCTCACCTGCGCCCCCTGTGGAGAGTAAGAGCTGAGCAGGCAGAGCAGTGCGGCTGAGTCTCCAGAGATCTGCAGAGAAGAGGGAGGCAGCAGAGACACGGAGGGCTTCACTGCGGGACCAGCTGAAACACACACACACACACAACAGAAGCAGAAATGAAAAACTGATCATTTGACTTTAATTTTATAAGATACATTTGAAATAGTCCTTAGAATTTAGAAAAAACATTATTCAAGAAAATTGATGATTATATTGTGATGTCGCTATATGACTTAGAAAAAAATTAATGATCATTTCAATATTAATTGTACTTTTGAAATATTCATGCTATTCAGACTTACAATTATAAATATTAGCAAACTTGATAGTTTAAATAGTTTAAATGACATTTTATAATAATAATTATAATAATAATTATAATAGTTCCTTGTTGTCTGATGACAAACCTTTTATTGTTGAATTTGCCAAGAATTACAGACAAAATCATATCAAGAAATAATTACATAGATTTTAAAGTGCTGCTATCAATACATGTAATTATTCTTATAAAATACAAAATAACATTTACAAACAATATAAATTATAAAATGTAAATAAGGGATGAAATGAATGAAAAGAAAATATATATATACTAATTAGATTTATTTCAGAACATGTAAACTTTTAATCTCAATCTTATAAAAAACATTGTCCACATGAAAAATAATTAGTATGTTGTGATTTTGTCATAAGATATGGAAAACAAATGTAAATAATTGCAATATTATTTGTATTTAAAAAGTATTATTCTATTTTGACACTAACAATTAATTTTAATTTTCAGTACAATTTTAAATTTCTGTTATGATGATGTTGTTTTTTAAATGATTATCATCATCAGCAGCAAACTTAATAGTTTAAATGACTGATTTTTAACATGATCAATAACTAAATTTCTCTATGTCTGGTGACGACGTCTACATAATTACATTAGTGTTATCAGACTTTTTTCATGCATCTAAAAACCCTTAATTGTTAAATTTACCATTAATTATAGACAAAAAGTACATATCAAGAAATAGAGTATATCATAAATTACTGACGTCTAAAGATACAACAATAGTTTACAGATAATGAGTTAAAATAATTCATATAAAATGATGAATGAGATTTAAAAACAACACGAAATATACAACTTAATTAAATGATGAAATAAATGAAGTATTGCGATTATAAAAGAAACTTTACAAAAACATTTTTTTAATAATAAATTATATTTTCTGAAATAATCTAAAAATATCATACATTTTTATGACAGAATTGAAGACTTACCGATTGTCAGTTTAGTTCCTCCACCGAAAGTGCACCACAGTGCTTCATTCTAGTGAAAGCGTCGTACAAAAACCTCCGTCACACTCAAATAAACACAAACTCCAGCAGAGAAAGAGAGAAGAGACTCACACACTGATATCAGACTCAACAGCAGCTCTTCTCAACATCACTCATGGATTATTATGAAAAACAGCACAAAATGTTCATATAAAAAAAAAAAAAAAAAAAAATCTTATAGCATGAAGGCTGAAATTTTTTTTTTTTTGTTCCAAACTCAGAATTTGTGCTCTGCATTGAACCCATCCAAGTGCACACACAGATGAGTGAACAAACACACACAGAGCAGTTGGGGGTTTGGTGTCTTGGTCAAGGGTTGTAGTATTGAGGAAGAAGGAGAGCACTGGTCATTCACTCCCTCCACCTACAATTCTTTCCAGTACAAAGACTCGAACCTATGACCTTTGGGTTACAAGGCCTACTCTCTATCCATTAGGCCACCACTGCCCTCATGATGATGAGTCTGTATTGGATGGCCTTTGACCTGTAATACAGAATCATGGATGATATAAAATGTGTAACACAGCTATTAAAAGCTCTCAGCATCAAAGTCTGAATGAAACTGATCATTAAAACAGTGTTTAGAGACACAAGCTTGACCCAAAATAATGTGCAGTAAATCATGAGTGTCTGTTTTAGAAGAAATAAAGATAAATAGAGATTTGCTAAATAGTAAATAGAGATGTATTAACAAAGATGGCAAAATGATGCATCTGCTGTCTTCAGGTAAATGATGTGGAGTGTGTTTGCATATTGATCAGATGCTTCAGTGCTCTGAGAGTGTTTATAGTGCTGTGAGTTTAACACTTCATCACTGACACACACAGCAATCTTCATCAACATGACCTTCATCATCATCTTCATCTGGACTCTCACAGCGATTGCTCAAGGTTTGTGGAGCACAAGTTTGATATCAGTTCATTTCTTCAAGTATATTGTCAAAGTTTTGAGTTGATTTTCTTCTTGTTGTGTGTTTCAGAGTGTAGAGGACAGATCAGCGTCACTCAGAGTCCCTCAACGACAGCAGCTCAACCAGGAGAAACAGTGAAGATCAACTGTAAAACCAGCAGAGATGTGTTCAGATATAGTGGGAAATACTATTTCAGCTGGTACTTACAGAAACCTGGAGAAGCTCCTAAACTCCTGATTTATCGTACAATAGACCGCTACACTGGAACTCCATCTAGATTCAGTGGCAGTGGATCTAACAGTGATTTCACTCTGACCATCAGTGGAGTCCAGACTGAAGATGCTGGACATTATTACTGTCAGAGTTTTCACTGCAGAACAAATTCTTATGGTGGTTGTGCAGGTGATTATGTGTTCACACAGTGATAAAGAGTCGTACAAAAACCTCGGTCAGTCAGAGTCACAGTGACTGAACTGATGCTGCAGCTGCTCAAAGGAGGATCTGAAACAACATCATCACACACGCATCTAAAATAAAATCATCTAAATGAATCCTTCATTCTTAATAATGGAGGTCGGAGGTCAAAGCATTAGTCGAGAGAAACAACTAGACACAAGTCCATCAGTGTCTCTGCAGATTCTCTATCAGACTCACAAACACACAGACTCAGCTGTTATTATTATTGTTTTCGTCTTCTGCTTCTGTCACACTTTGGAAGTGTTTTTTTCTCCCTCATATATTCATACTCTCTGAAAGGAGAATTAAATGTGTTGGAAATTGGACCGATTGAATCTGTGCAGCTTTTAGAGATTGTGTGCTTTTATAAATCAGAGACAGGACTGAGGTCTGGGTGATTTCTACGGTGCCTGTAAGATGACACGGTCGGTTCACTTAGTTTTGTCCTGGCCACGATATATTAACTCGTGGGAACGTGATATTATGTCGTGGCCTCCAGATGTTATGTTGAGGGAGCAACATGTTTTTCTCGTGGCCACGAGTTTAATGCCTAAACAAACCTGCGTGACCATAGAAACCTGGATTATCAGAGATGGATTCATTAATATTTTATTTTGAATTAAGAAATTATTATATTATTTATTATAGAAATTATTACATTATTAAAATATTATATTAACCATAGGTCTTGGCTACCGAGCGATAGTCAGCATTCAAATGACGTTTATCGTGAATAAATGTTACATAAAGTGCATAATATAAAATAGGCCTACAATAAAAAATATATATACAGTATATATTCATCCTACAGTCTTGTAAGCCCATTAACTGATCGTCTTTTTCCTGTAATATTTGTATATTATTATTATTATTAGCCTATTATTATTGGTTATATTTTTATATTCGTTTATATTAATTTTTCCCTTTATTTCGATCTCTTTACTTCACGTTCTGAATACTTTTGTAAATAATAGCCTACTGTAAATGCTCGACATGCCAATCAAGCTTTGATTATGCTGACTGGAGTTTTGCAGTTTAAATTTAACATATATTTCATTTTATTTCGGCTAATTAATAGACTATAATTATAAATACTATAGTGTTTCGTTGAGGAAATAATCATTCACGTAGTTTCATTAGTAAATGAAAACACAACACGCTCAAAAGTATTCAGAATCAGAACGTTAAGTAAAGAGATTGAAATGAAGGGAAAAATAATAATATAAACAAATATAAAAATATAACCAATAATAATAGGCTAATAATAAGAATAATATACAAATATATCGGGAAAAGGACGATCAGTTAATGGACTTACAAGACTGAAGGATGGATAAAAATGTTTTATTGTAGGCCTGTTTTATATTATGCACTTTATGTAACATTTATTCACGATAAACGTAATTTGACGAATATAAATGAATCTGTCACTGTTAAAAATAAAAATTAGCCCATGATTTTCTCACCCTCAAGCCATCCTAGGTGTATATGACTGTCTTCTTTCAGACGAATACAATCAGAGTTATATTAAATAATGTCCTGGCTCTTCCAAGCTTTATAATGGCAGTGAATGGTGCTCAAGATTTTGAAGCAAAATGGTGCATCTATCCATCATAAAAAGTTCTTCACACAATGAGTCAATGAATCATTCACTCAAATGATTCACGCTGTTTGTTTTGAACTATGTCAGCTTACCGAGCAAAAACAAAGTAGCTACTGACAATATTGAGTCTGAAAAGTAAAAATACTCAGTTTAAACTTTTTGTCAACTAAACTAATGTATAAAAGCAATATCACATTCACATTCATGCTGTTGATCTGATATTCAGAAGAAACAGCACTCTTGCATGTGTGATGTTGCTTTATATCAATAAAGGATAATATTAACGTGAACTCATTAAATATTTTCTTAAGTCTCAGTGAAACAGCACATTAAACCAACTTAAACTTGTTAAAATTCTCCTGCAGTGTTTGCATAGAGAGTGTGTTTTACATGAGCGACACACGCTTCAGTGCTCTGCATGTGTTTATAACTCTGACAAACATCAAACATGATCAACAACTGTTTCTCACTAGAACTGAACCTACAACCAACAGAAATGACTTTCATCACCATATTGATCTGGACGCTGACAGTATTATGTAGAGGTTTGTGTCTGGAAGGATTAATTGTGTTATTAACTTGTTATTTTTATGTTGTGAAGATATATGTTTGTAAAAGTGTTTGTGATTTCTAATCTTTCTCATTTGACAGAATCTATTGGGCAGGTGACAGTGACTCAAACTCCCTCAGTGCTGCTCGCTCAAACTGGACAATCAGTCACTGTAACCTGTACATTTAACAGAGATCCAGCCTGCTGTTGTAGTGGAAAGCACTGTCTTAGCTGGTATTTACAGAAACCTGGAGAAGCTCCTAAACTCTTGATTTATGGAACAAGCAGCCGTCAGTCAGGAACTCCATCTAGATTCAGTGGCAGTGGATCTAACAGTGATTTCACTCTGACCATCAGTGGAGTCCAGACTGAAGATGTTGCACATTATTACTGTCAGAGTTTTCATTGCAGAACAAATTCTTATGGTAGCTGTGGGGGTGGTGATGTGTTCACACAGTGATAAAGAGTGGTACAAAAACCTCGGTCAGTCAGAGTCACAGTGACTGAACTGATGCTGCAGCTGATCAAACACTATCACTCACTACTGACACACAGAGACCAAACACAGAACTACACATGAGCTCAGAACTGAGTTAGGACTCAAATCAGCTCTATTAGACTGAGATCTGTCCTGTGACAGACGGGTTTGACTCAATTATGCTCAGAATCAGAGAAAAACTAAAGTGCGTAAAGTTATATGAAATTAAACAAAAACAATGGTGCCATGTTTCTCAGTTCCAGTGTTGTAGTTTTTGTGTTTTGTTTAGAATAGATTATTTAACCCTCATTGTGTATCACCATTTGCATAGCCATCGTCTGCAAGCTGTGACATCGACATAAATAAAACAGCAACGGAAACTTTATTGACTTAAATTAACTATGGCTAAAAATCAGATCCAGCCATAATATATTCCATCCAAAATCGGATCACAACAACTTTTGTAACCCAAATGAAGCACGTTGGTGGCTGTGCTCTCACTCTGGGGTACGTTTCCCAAAACCATTGTCAGCTTACTATGGTCACAAGTTCCATTGAACTCTATTGGTAACAACAGAACTTGCTAATTTGTCTCCTCCACGTCACCCTGCTGCCCTTTTGGTATCACGACATATGTGCGTGCTTTGATTTGAACGTTAACAATGTATGCTGTTCTGTGTTAGCAGCAGCACGCACATATGTTGTTTACGTTCAGATCAAAGCACGCACATACGTCGTGATACCAAAATAGCACCAGGGTTCCGTGGAGGAGATGAATTGTTGAATAAAGTCGTTATTTTTGTTTTCTTTGTGTATTCTCTTAGTGTCGTAAAATTACGACTGAACACTGATGTTACATGGATTATTTTAACAATGTCCTTGCTGCGTTTCTGAGTCTTGATCGTGGTAGGATCCTTGCTGTCTATGGAGGGTCAGAAAGCTCTTGGAATTCATCAAAAATACCTTAATTTGTGTTCCGAAGATGAACGAAGGTCTTATGGTTTTGGGACAACATGAGGGTGAGTAATTAATGACAGAATTTTCATTTTTGGGTGAACTATCCCTTTAGCATGAAAATCCAACTATAAATAAATCAGAATGCATGAAATAGCATTAGACATCCCCTTTAAATAGATATTTACCGCTATTTATTAAAACATTTACTCTTATTTGATATGGTTTGAATTGGCTGTAAAATGTATGCTATTTTTTTTTAAGTTCACTATTATTGATAAACCATGATTTGCACTTCAGTCATCAGTCAGTCAGTAAGAGTGTGTCTCAGTCAGTTCCTTAGTTCACTAGTCAGTGCACTACTCAGGGATCACATAACACTCATGCTCAAAACATTCCCACAATGCACCATAAAACCGGGGGGCTGTTTCATAAAACAAGTTTACCAAATAAACCAGGATTATTTCAGTTAGTCTGACTTATTTTCACTTGATTTGGTTTCATAAAGCAAAATTACCATAGCTCAAGCTCAGTCACTCTGCCAACTTATGCTGGGAAACTGACCTGGTCCAGAGCAGGCTAACTGTCAGGCTAAGCTAAGCTCCTCTAACACAGACCAGAAGGAACGCTCCATTTGAGTGTTTTCTTTTGTTTTTGGGAGGAGTTTGTGTGTCTCTGTCCAGGAAGAAGACTGATTGGTTCCTGCAGTCTAATTGGTGTCACGCCCGTCTGGTCAGCTGACTCCTAGCTGCTTATAAAGACCTCCTTCATCACTTCCTGCTCCAGCCTCATGCCCTGCTTTTCAAAAAGAACTCTACTGTGTCGTACTCTTTCATGATACACTTTACCTAGTGATGGAAAAATTAAGCTCTGCGAAGCACCGAGGCTTTCCCCTCAGCTGTACAGTAAAAAGGTTCATTACTCAAAGCTTTTCAAGGTGGTGCACAATAGCGACATCCTGTGGTCAAAAGGTGGAAAAATCTGCCTTTGTGTCCCAGACGACCCCAGTAGTCCAGCCATTTTTGGACTGTTTCAGATAATAAATTAGTTTGTGCTGAAAACCTGTATAAAGCAAAGGAAATATGAAGTCTATATAAATAAGTCTTTGTGTCAGTCATTGTATTACACAATATGAATACATGAGTCAGTGAATAAATTTGTGGAAAAAATGGACAAGGCTAGGCATATAGAGGCGATGATCAAAATAACCGAAGATTATCATAGAATGGTCAGTTAAAGTGTCTGTGAATCAGGAATTAATACAAAATGACCACGCAGAAAACTACACATACAAATATTTATTTGCATTATGATTTATTCTTTTCAAAGAAGTGAGTGACACTTCAACCTGCACAAGTGGTTCGTGTTATTTGAATCAGAATACGAAGCAGTCACGTGGTTGTGTGTGAAAACGAAGCTTCGGACGTCACAGATCACGTGGTTTTTGGCAAAACGAATCAAGCTCCGGTACAGTGCTTTTTTTATTACAAGCTTCGAAGCCTCAGTGCCAAACGTCACATCACTAGAAATACATGTGTCTAATTCATATACAAAAACCTTGAATAATCAAAATGTTTTAACGTTTTTAATATATCCATAATCATAATCAATCCTTAATAAACTGACAGATGATAAAACACCAGTCAATATAATTGTACAAAACAAAGATTAAACCGTCTGATGTGCAGGTACAATGATAGACAGGATGAAATGAACCAGCAATCTTCATTTAGGGAGCGAGGGACCAATGGTAATAAGGTAAAAAGCAAATTCTAAGGATTTCTTGGTTCTTGCAGGACATAAGAAGCCCTTTGCTCTCTCGACTGGCTAAATGACTAGCTTTGCTTGGCTAATTTGAGCTGATAACCTGACAAACACTTTCTTGGCAGAGAGTCAATCCTCATATGCATACATGTATGTGAAGCTTAAAACCTAAACTAATATTTTGTATATTTTAATACATTTTCAATATTTTGCTTAATATATTTTCATATTTTTGCCTTTTTGCATTTTTTGTGCAAAATTGAAAGTTATTAAAATAACTACCTTATAAAGCTCATTTAAATACAGGAACAGTTCATTTGCATATTGATCAGATGCTTCAGTGCTCTGAGAGTGTTTATAGTGCTGTGAGTTTAACACTTCATCACTGACACACACAACAATCTTCATCAACATGACCTTCATCATCATCTTCATCTGGACTCTCACAGCGTTTGCTCAAGGTTTGTGGAGCACAAGTTTGATATCAATTCATTTCTTCAAGTATATTGTCAAAGTTTTGAGTTGATTTTCTTCTTGTTGTGTGTTTCAGAGTGTAGAGGACAGATCAGCGTCACTCAGAGTCCCTCAACGACAGCAGCTCAACCAGGAGAAACAGTGAAGATCAGCTGTAGAACCAGCAGAGATGTGTACAGTTATTCTGGGACATACTATTTCAGCTGGTACTTACAGAAACCTGGAGAAGCTCCTAAAAACCTGATTTATAGAACAAGCACCCTCCAGTCAGGAACTCCATCTAGATTCAGTGGCAGTGGATCTAACAGTGATTTCACTCTGACCATCAGTGGAGTCCAGACTGAAGATGCTGGACATTATTACTGTCAGAGTTTTCACTGCAGAACAAGTGGTGTTTATTGTGCAGGTGATCATGTGTTCACACAGTGATAAAGAGTCGTACAAAAACCTCGGTCAGTCAGAGTCACAGTGACTGAACTGATGCTGCAGCTGCTCAAAGGAGGATCTGAAACAACATTATCACACATACAATTGAAATAAAATCATCTAAATGAATCCTTCATTCTTAATAATGGAGGTTGGAGGTCAAAGCATTAGTCAAGAGAAACTAGACACAAGTTCATCAGTGTCTCTGCAGATTCTCTATCAGACTCACAAACACACAGACTCAGCCGTGTTGGTCTTAGATTATTACTTTTGTCCTTTTCTTCACTCACACTTTGGAATCGTGTGTTTTATTATTTCCTCAGATTCATAATTTCTGTATGGAGAATGAAAATGAAAAAAGAATGAGAATGAAAAAGCTCTGAGATTTTGAGCTCTTATAGATCAGAGACACGACTGAGATCTGACTGATTTCAGTTTGTCTCACTTTATGTTAATAAGAGACATTCATTTTCAAAACACATTGAGAAAAGTCAAATCAAGAGGCAATAAAGGCACCGAAATATGTATCCAGAGCTTGCAGGTTCACTAAATGATAATTTATTGTGTAAAATTCATTATTGTGACCACAGAGCCTTCAGATACAAGCACTATAACAGCTCTAACTTAACCTGTGACCTCTGAGATGACCTCTGACCTCTGCCAATATGAGTGATTCTTAGGGTTTTAGCTGAACTTTAATCAACTTTTGTTGAACTCCTCCACAAAACTATGAGAAGGTACAAATCAGTATCTGATGATAACATGATCTGATCAGCCTGTGAACTGATGAAAATGAACAAACCTCGTCTCTCAGTTAGTCAAGCTGACTCAGTTCGCAGAATAATGAGTGAAACAGCGAGTTAAACTTATATTTGCATCATCAGGTGGAGTGATTGTGTTTCTCTCAGAACAGAGCAGATCTTCATCATCCTCAGAGGAGACTGATGTTCCTGTAACACCAGAAACACTTCAAATAACCATTAAACATTAAAACACTGAGAGATGAATTCTGTATGTCTCTTAAGCATGTTTTATCTTCAAAACAATTACATTTATCTATCATTATATCTTTGAGGTTCATAATTTGGCTGCATGATCTTGTTCTGTTATTAATCTGCAAGTGTTTTAACAGTCCAATAAGCAATTTATTTATAAAATGAAAGACATGAAATTAAAATGACACAAAAGATTGCAAATAGATAAAGTTACTATTTTATTTATTGAATTTCAATTTTAATAAAACCATCACTGAATGAATGATAAAGCACACATATAGTCTTGTATGAAGCACACAAAGCAGAGTAGATGCAGATGCGAGCGACTGAAGCTGGATGTGGAGAATGAAGGAGTCACTCATGTGCTGTTAGTCTCCATGTGAGACATGAGTGAGAAGAGCAGCAGATCTACTCTGAACACTGCTGTCTCGTCACGTGTCCAGTGAGCGCAGGCTGGCCGCTCCGTGTGGCCTCACAGCTCACTGAGACGCTCTCCATCCACTCCTGCTCAGAGAGAGTCAGGCTGCTGCTCCAGCTGTACAGACCGTCCTTCTCCAGGAGCCCAGCGCTGCTCTCCTGAGACCTGCTGCTCCCGTCCACCTTCCAGCTCAGGCTCCAGTCTGACGGGAAGCCCTTGCTGGCCCCACACACCAGTGTCGCTGTCTTCTTTGAGGAGATCTCTGCACTGGAGGGCGGCAGGACGCTCACTTTAGGATGAGTTAGCCACCTGAACAAATTTTTAAAAAGCCTGTGATCAGCAGAGCAATGAAAGTTTAGTGAAATATATTGATTGGAAGAGACATTTACATGATCAACTTAAATGTTAGTCACTTTGATTAAAAGTGCCAAAGATCAGACGTGAATAAACATAACCGCAGGAGTTCATTACAATGTTTAATGACAGCATGAGAAAATTGGGTACAAAATTTAATTTTAAAATATAGAAAATTCATCTTTTGTCAGGCATGTCTACTATAAAAAAATTAACCTTTCAAATAATAGTAAAAATGCAAATAAACAACCATAATTTACAATTTGAAAATGTCTGCAGGTTTGAATTAAAAATCAACAAACTAATCTGAAAATTAAGATGTAATTACCATCTTAAATTTTCGTGTAAAATCAAAGTGGTGTCAAAATGACAAACTAATGTATACATTTGATTTCAGTGCACCTTTTAAACATTTAGAATTTAATTATCAATGAAGAATAAAGAGCTGAAGCTCTGAAAACTCAAGTCATTAAGAAATAAAATGAAATTATTTTAGTTCACTGGATGAAAAAAAAAGATGCCATGAGAATAGAACTGATGCTGCAGCTGATCAAACACTATCACTCACTACTGACACACAGAGACCAAACACAGAACTACACATGAGCTCAGAACTGAGTTAGGACTCAAATCAGCTCTATTAGACTGAGATCTGTCCTGTGATGGGTTTGACACAACTTTTCAGTTCCAGTTTTATAGTTGTGTTTTTTTTTACACTCATACCTTACACAATTATTGTGGTGTAATTAAGAAAGTTACAAGAGACTGTTTAATGTAGAATGCCTTTATTTTGAAGGTGTGTGTTTTATTTTGTAATTTAGATTTCCTGTGAGTGAGATCATTTCCTGTTGTGCTGTTGTTGCAGTCATGTTGAAGAAGTACATGTTGTAGTTAATGCCGTCTCTATCCATCCGTCTTTGTTTGTTCATGGGGCATCGTCAGTGAGTATATTTAATTTAATAACTTAAGACCCAATTAAGGAGTAATATATTATTTGTTTTGTGCTGAATATATTTTTGTTTACTTATCTGTATTTGTTATGTGTTTGTTATTTCAGTTTTACCTTTTCTTCATTAAAATTACCTGCCAAGTACAACACATCGCCTGTTCATTGGAGGAAAACTTTTTGAAGGAACGAGTTTAGCTTGCTGTTTCATGTTAGATGAGAACAGTATAGTAAAATGACGTCCTCTGAGAAGAAGATGGATTCAGAGAAAGAACCTCAGTCTCAAGTTTCAATGAATGAGACCCCAAAAATACAAGACAATAAGAAGAACGCTGATGCAAAATCACACACATCAGCTAGTGCACGTCGATCTACGCGTTCTCAACTATCTATGGTCAACGTGGCAGCTGCTACGGCACGGGCAGAGGCGGAAGCAGCGAAAGCCAGAGCCTCCTTCATCAGAAAGGAAATGAACATTAAAATCGAAAAAGCTCGCCTAGAGGCAGAATTAGATGCGCTCAAGCAGGAAGCAGAAGCAGAGGCAGCTATAGCGAAGGCCATTGTCATGGAAAATGCTGCTGTCGAATTAAGCTCTCATGGGAGCCAGCGGGACATTGAGTCATTACCATCGCAAAGTCCACAAGACAAAGTGAGTGAATATGTGGAAAGGCACTCACGAAGGGATGATTCTCACCCAGATGAGCAGTTTGATATAAGCCAACAGAGGCCATCTGCCCTGTTAACGTTGGATGAAGAACGCGGATCCATTTGTAAGGCATTTGAGTCCCACAGTCTTAAACCACACCACTCTTATGGAGATTGTGAGATGCCAAAACACTCAAGCCCACGTCAGGCACATCTCCATTACTCTGAGTTATGTCAGCCAGATAGCTACCAACATACCCCTAAGCTAGATAGCCAGCAGCGTTCCAGTCAGCAATTCCAAAGCATACATCAAAAAATCAAAGTTGAAGAAAGGCAACAAGTTGATACTTCTGATCATAAAAAGCAGCAAGTGTTCAGACACTTTAATCCTGATCCCTCTCCTAGCCATGACCTAAATAGCAACACATCAGACTTGGCTAAGTTCTTAATAAGAAGTCAGCTGGTTTCAGGGGGTTTGACCAAATTTGATGATCGGCCAGAAAACTTCCTTGGCTGGAAGTCAACATTTATAAGTGTCGTGAAGGGACTTGACATCTCTGCCCACGAACAAATTGATCTGCTTATAAAATGGCTAGGTCCCGAATCAAGTTATCAAGCTCGCAGGATGAAGGCTGCCAACGTCCGTCAACCATTGGTGGGTCTCAACCTCATTTGGGAAAGACTGGATGAACTTTATGGAGCTCCAGAAGCCATAGAGAAGGCTTTGTTCACAAAACTGGACAACTTCCCAAGAATAGGCAACCGTGATAACAACAGACTTCGAGAACTTGGGGATTTCCTATGTGAACTTGAAGCTGCTAAGGAAGATGGTTATCTCCAAGGATTAGCCTATCTGGACACGGCAAGAGGCGTAAGTCCCATTGTTGAAAAATTGCCCTTCCATTTACAGGATAAATGGATGACAGTAGGATCAAAATATAAGGAAGATCACAGGGTACATTTCCCACCCTTTTCAGTCTTCTCTGAATTCATAAGGAGACAAGCCAGGGCAAGAAACGATCCAAGTTTTTATGTGACCAATACAGTTGCACTAACTCTGAGAAAGGAGAGAATGGAGAATCTCAATTACAGGAATCCTGTTTCTGTTCACAAGACAAGTGTGAGCAACAAGGAAACGACTACAGATAGAGAGGGGAACCAAACAGAAGACGTGAACATGCTATGTCCCATACATAAAAAACCACACGCACTTAAGAAGTGCAAGAGCTTTCGAGCGATGCTCTTGGATGACAGGAAGAAATTCCTAAGGGATAAGGGAGTGTGTTTTCGCTGCTGTGCTTCAGTCTCCCATCAGGCCAAGGACTGTGGCGCTTTTATCAAATGCGCAGAGTGCGGAAGTGAACGTCATGTGGCCGGTATGCACTTTGGCCCTGCTCCAATAGAGTCAAAGGATCTGATATCTTATAAGGAGCAAAAAGATTCCAAAGAAAAGAGCTCTTCTAAGGTTCATGGCGGGGAGCCAGTCACCACACCCAATGATGAACAAAACCTAGCGGCTAAACCACTGTGTACACAAGTTTGTGGTAAATACTTCAGAGGAAAGTCGTGCTCGAAGATATGTCTGGTTAATGTTTATCCTGAAGGTCATCCAGAGAAGAGTAAAAGGATGTACGTGATCTTAGATGATCAGAGTAACGTCTCATTGGCCAAGACAGAATTCTTTGACGCCTTCCGAATACAAGGACCACGAATTCCATACATCCTGACTACATGTGCTGGAGTGGTCAAGGTGACCGGTAGAAGAGCTCATGGTTTCATGGTTGAGCCACTCACAGGAGAGCTAAGTATCGCCCTTCCAACTCTAATAGAGTGTAATAATGTCCCAAACAGCCGAGCAGAAATCCCAACCCCAGAAGCAGCGTACCGCCACAGCCACATGCGAGCTATGGTTGACCAAATACCTGCTCTCGATGACGCTGCAGACATCTTGCTCCTATTAGGGAGGGACATTCTTCAGGTACACAAGGTTCGTCGGCAGTTTAATGGCCCAGACAACGCTCCATTTGCCCAGAAGCACGATCTCGGCTGGGTCATTGTCGGTGATGTCTGCCTGGGTGGAGCCCACACCCCTACAGAAGTAAACACATTTAAAACATGTATTATGGACAATGGCAGTCCCAGTTATATGCTTCCTTGTGAGAACCTTGTCAAGGTTAAGGAGGATTTAAGTCAGCCTCTTCATCAGAACATCTCCTTACCTTGGTCTCATTCTCTGGAGCAGCAAGAGAACCTCCTTGGTGCAACAGTCTTCCAAAGGACTGAAAAAGATAATCAGTTGGCACCTTCTATCGACGACTAGACCTTCCTACAGCTAATGGACAAGGGGTTTGTTAAGGATGAAAGTGGCAGCTGGGTGGCACCCTTGCCCTTCCGAAACCCAAGGAGGCCGCTCCCTAACAACAGGCAGCAGGCACACCAACGGCTTATGTCATTGCAGCGAGCTTTCCAGAAGAGACCCAGCATGAAGGAAGACTTCCTGGAGTTTATGCAAGGGATTTTGGATAACAACCATGCAGAGTTGGCACCACCATCAGAAGGAAGGGAGGTGTGGTACCTTCCCATTTTTGGAGTCTACCACCCACACAAGCCCGATAAAATCAGGGTTGTTTTCGACTCAAGTGCTCGCTTTGAGGGTGTCTCACTGAATGAGGTCTTGCTTCAGGGGCCCAATCTCAACAATAGCCTTCTGGGAGTTCTTCTTAGGTTCAGGAAGGAACCAGTAGCCATAACTGCGGACGTTAGGCAAATGTTTTATTGCTTTCTGGTCCAGGAAGAGCATCGAGATGTTTTGCGCTTTCTGTGGTTCAAGGACAACAACCCTGAAAGTGAAGTGGTGGATTACCGGATGAGGGTCCACGTGTTTGGAAACTCCCCATCACCTGCTGTTGCAACCTACGGGTTGAGGAGAGCTGCACAGGAGGGAGAGAAGGATTTCGGCAGGGATGTCTGTGAATTCATTAAGAAAGACTTATATGTGGATGACGCCTTGCGGTCTTTTCCGACTGAGGCTGAAGCAGTTGATGTTCTAAAGAGAGCCCAAAATCTGCTGGCAGGTTACAACATAAAGCTCCACAAGATCACATCAAACAAGGTCGATGTTATAAATGCCTTTCCTAAAGAAGATCGAGCCAGGGGTCTGGAGACTCTGGACCTTGCAGCTGACGACTTACCCATCCAGCGCAGTCTGGGTGTAGCCTGGGATAGCACAAGGGATACATTCACCTTTAACATTCCAGAGCCCCAGAAACCCTTCACGCGCAGAGGGGTGCTCTCGACCATCAACAGCGTGTTTGATCCTTTGGGCTTCCTGGCGCCTGTGACAGTCGAGGGCAGGCTCCTTCTACGAGAACTAGTGTCTCAAGGTACAGATTGGGACAGTCCCCTGCCTCCGGAGAAATTTGATAAGTGGCAACGGTGGCAGGACTCACTGCAAGGTCTTAATCATCTGAACATCAGTCGCACCTATTCTACATGTTCACTGACCAGGGCCAAAGCTACAGAGCTATGCGTCTTTTCTGACGCCTCTGTTAAGGCAATTGCAGCAGTTGCCTACTTAAAGGTGGAAACTGACGAAGGTCATACAGAAGTCAGTTTCGTACTTGGCAAGGCCAGACTAGCACCTTTGGCAGAGCTTACCATCCCGAGACTAGAACTCTGCGCTGCAGTGTTGGCCACAGAAATTGCGGACCAGATCAGAGAGGAGATAGGGCTTATGTTGGATAGGATCACATTCTTCACGGACAGTAAGGTTGTGTTGGGATATATAACTAATGAATCTCGAAGGTTCTACGTATATGTGAATAACCGCGTGCAGCGCATCAGACAGTCCAGCCATCCAGGTCAGTGGAGATATGTAGCCACCGAAAACAATCCTGCCGATCCCGGCTCAAGATCTGTGGCTGCAAGTCAGTTGCAAGGAAGCAGTTGGTTGACGGGACCAAGATTTTTATTGGAACCTGAGGAGTCATCAACGGACATTATGGCCTTTGAACTGGTCAATCCAGACTCAGATGTGGAACTTCGCCCAAAGGTCACAGCGCTTTCGACAAAGGTCTCAGGAGAACGACTGGACACCAAGCGTTTTGAACGCTTTTCGTCATGGAGTCGACTGACAAGAGCTGTAGCTCGACTGTTACATGTGGCACGAAGCCTACACAAACCAGCACATGACGCAGAATGTGTTGGATGGCACTACTGCAAGAAAGGCATTACAAGTGCTGAGTTAACTAAGTCAGAACACGTCATCATAAAGAGTGTGCAATGAGAGGTTTACGCAGAAGAGATGACATGCTTTGAAAGCAAACAAGACTTACCTGGGAGTAGTCCTCTAAAGAAGTTACATCCTGTGAGGGACAAAGAGGGTCTGCTACGTGTAGGAGGACGCATTACCCATTCAAACCTACCTACAGATGAGACTCATCCCATCCTTATCCCCGGCAAGCATCATCTTGCTGTGTTACTTATTCGCCATCACCACGAACAGGTTAAACACCAGGGAAGGCACTTCACAGAAGGCGCTGTGCGTGGAAGTGGCCTATGGATAGTGGGAGCAAAACGAGCCATCAACAGCCTTATCTACAAATGTGTGACGTGCAGAAAATTGCATGGCAGGTTGGAACAGCAGCAGATGGCGGACCTCCCCCCAGAGCGCCTGCAGCAAGAGCCTCCATTTACCTATGTAGGGCTGGATGTGTTTGGGCCTTGGGAAGTCGTGGCACGTCGGACCAGAGGTGCAATTGCTAACAGCAAGAGGTGGGCGATATTGTTCACTTGTATGTCCACTAGAGCTGTCCATTTGGAGGTGATTGAGTCGATGACTGCTTCAAGCTGCATAAATGCCCTCCGCAGGTTTTTCTCGATCAGGGGACCAGCAAAGCAGATTAGGTCAGATCGCGGGACAAATTTTGTTGGGGCTACCAACGAGTTAAAGCTTGCCCCAGACGCTCAAGAGGACAGTGTCAATGTATACCTACTCAGTCAAAAGTGCACATGGGTCTTTAACCCCCCGCATGCTTCTAACATGGGAGGCAGTTGGGAGCGCATGATAGGAATGGCACGGCGTATCCTGGATTCAATGTTGCTCCAAGAAGGGAGGTCGAAGATTACCCATGAGGTCCTGTGCACATTGATGGCAGAGGTCATGGCCATAATTAACTCTAGGCCATTGATACCAGTCTCCTCAGACCCGGAAGCGCCTCTAATACTTACTCCAGCAATGCTGCTTACGCAGAAGATTGGGACTCCACCAGTGCCTTCTGGGAACTTCTCGGATGCCAATCTATTGAAACATGCATGGAAGAAAGTTCAGGCGTTAGCAGACACGTTCTGGGCAAGATGGAGGCTGGAGTACTTGAATACACTTCAGATCAGACAAAAGTGGCATACCAAAAAGCCAAATCTCAAGGATGGAGACATAGTGCTGCTAAAGGACAAACAAGCAAGAAGGCATGAATGGTCAATGGGAGTAATAGCAAAGGCCTTTCAGAGTGATGATGGGCTGGTTAGGAAGGTGGAAGTAAAGGTGGCCTCCCACCAACCCCCCAGGACTTACCTGAGACCAGTCTCTGAGGTCGTTCTACTCTTGGAGTCAGAGGTTGTTTAGGTTAAAGTATAAATGGCCTCTTACAGATGCCAGGCGGGGAGTGTGGTGTAATTAAGAAAGTTACAAGAGACTGTTTAATGTAGAATGCCTTTATTTTGAAGGTGTGTGTTTTATTTTGTAATTTAGATTTCCTGTGAGTGAGATCATTTCCTGTTGTGCTGTTGTTGCAGTCATGTTGAAGAAGTACATGTTGTAGTTAATGCCATCTCTATCCATCCGTCTTTGTTTGTTCATGGGGCATCGTCAGTCAGTATATTTAATTGAATAACTTAAGACCCAATTAAGGAGTAATATATTATTTGTTTTGTGCTGAATATTTTTTTGTTTACTTATCTGTATTTGTTATGTGTTTGTTATTTCAGTTTTACCTTTTCTTCATTAAAATTACCTGCCAAGTACAACACATCGCCTGTTCATTGGAGGAAAACTTTTTGAAGGAACGAGTTTAGCTTGCTGTTTCATGTTAGATGAGAACAGTATAATTATAATGTATTCCTGAAAAACTTGTCTTATAACACTACAATTCAAACTTCATAACTGTCTCATCACTGCATGAGCAGAAGTGAAACTGATCCAGTTCAGAGCGTTGAACCAATCAAACAGTGAAACTGTGAGTTTGAGCTGAAAATCAGATTTGCATTGACAGCTTTAGTGATTCTGATCGTCTCAGAATAGAGCAGCTCCGTCTCCAGAGACCATGTTCAAACCCCAAGAGCTTCAGTTCACATTTACTGCTAAACACAGCTGTTCTCAACTATTACAATCCATCAACAGCAGCTGAAACTTTAGTGAAGGAAGGACACACTGATCAATGATGCAGTCGAACACAAATGTAAGGCGTTCAGAAGCTTTATTGAATGAAAAGCAATGGCAGCACATTGAAAGACTGCTTGAGTATTGAGCTGTAAATCAGAAGACTGCTGTGAATCCTGCTGCTCTTCACTGGAGAAACATCAGCACTCGGAGCTCTTGAGGAACGAGGTCTCGTGATCAGCTCCGTCATGTGTTACTTTGCAGACGAAGCGCTTTGTGTCTTCCCAGCGTGCTTTGCTGATGCTCAGGACGCTGCTGCGGCTGTAGCGTCCGTCCCGCTCGCTCTCTGCGCTGGTCTGAACCCCCTCGATGACCTCTGACCCGTCCAGCGTCCAGCTCACCTGCGCCCCCTGTGGAGAGTAAGAGCTGAGCAGGCAGAGCAGTGCGGCTGAGTCTCCAGAGATCTGCAGAGAAGAGGGAGGCAGCAGAGACACGGAGGGCTTCACTGCGGGACCAGCTGAAACACACACACAACAGAAGCAGAAATGAAAAATTGATCATTTGACTTCAATTTTATAAGATACATTTGAAATAATCCTTAGAACTTTGAAAAAAACATTATTCAAGAAAATTGATGTTTATATTGTGATGTCGCTATATGACAGAAATAAGAAAAAAATTAATGATTATTTCAATATTGATTGTACTTTTAAAATATTCCTGCTATTCAGACTCACAATCATAAATATCAGCAAACTTGATATTTTAAATAGTTTAAATGATTAATTTTCAAAATGCTCTTCAAGTTCCTTGTTGTCTGATGACAAACCCTTTATTGTTAAATTTGCCAAGAATTACAGACAAAATCATATCAAGAAATAATTAAATAGATTTTAAAGTACTACTATCAATACTTTTAATTGCATGTAATTATTCATATAAAATAAAAACTTTTTAAAACAATATAAATTCTAAAATGTAAATAAGGGATGAAATTAATATATATGTGTACTATTTAGATTTATTTCAGAATTAGTAAATTACAGAACATTTACATTTTTAATCTCAATCTAATAAAAAACTTTGTCCACATGAAAAATAATTAGTATATTGTGATTTCGTCATAAGATATAGAAAACAAATTTAAATAATTGCAATATTATTTGTATTTTTAAAAATATTATTCTGTTTTGACACTAACAATTAATTGTAATTTTAAACTTCTGTTATGATGATGTTGTTTTTTAAATGATTATCATCAGCAGCAGCAAACTTAATCGTTTAAATGACTGATTTTTAACATGATCAATAACTAAATTTCTCTTTGTCTGGTGACGACGCCTACACAATTACATTTAGTATTATCAAACTTTTTTCATGCATCTAAAAAAAAAAACATAATTTTTAAATTTACCATTAATTATAGACAAAAAGTATATATCAAGAAATAATTGAGTATATCATAAATTACTGACATCTTAAGATACAACAAAAAGTTTACAGATAATGAGTTAAATTATTCATATAAAATGATAAATAAGATTTAAAAACAATACAAAATATACAACTAAAGTAAAGTAAATGATGAAATATATGAAATATTGCAATTATTAAGGAAACTTTACAAAAACTTAATTTTTATAATAAATGAATAATTTTTAATCAAATATCATACATTTTTATGACAGAATTAAAGAGACTTACCGATCATCAGTTTAGTTCCTCCACCAAAAGTGTACCACAGTGCTTCATTCTAGTGAAAGCGTCGTACAAAAACCTCCGTCACACTCAAATAAACACAAACTCCAGCAGAGAAAGAGAGAAGAGACTCACACACTGATATCAGACTCAACAGCAGCTCTTCTCAACATCACACATGGATTATTGTGAAAAACAGCACAAAATATTCTTCTTTAATTCTTAACACTTCTTATTTCATGAAGACTAAAATTACTTTTTTCATAATCAGACCCAAAATACATTCCTCACATTTACACTAATTCTATTTATCTGCTTTATAATGAAATATTTGGCAAGATTTAGATGGTGATTCCCTATTGGATGACCTTTGACCTGTTACACAGTATCATGGATTATATAAAATCTCTCACACAGGTATTAAATGCTCTCAGCATCAAAGTCTGAATAAAGCTGATAATTTGGAGGGAGAAGCTCGGCCCAGAATAAACAATTAAATAACATCAAGTAAATCATGAGTGTCTGTTTCTGAAAATGAAACATTTATGAAATTGATGAAAATAAAATGAAATTTATTAGCAAAGATATTAAATAGTAAATGGTGTATCTGGTGTCTTCAGGTAAATGATGTGGAGTGTGTTTGCATATTGATCAGATGCTTCAGTGCTCTGAGAGTGTTTATAGTGCTGTGAGTTTAACACTTCATCACTGACACACACAACAATCTTCATCAACATGACCTTCATCATCATCTTCATCTGGACTCTCACAGCGTTTGCTCAAGGTTTGTGGAGCACAAGTTTGATATCAATTCATTTCTTCAAGTATATTGTCAAAGTTTTGAGTTGATTTTCTTCTTGTTGTGTGTTTCAGAGTGTAGAGGACAGATCAGCGTCACTCAGAGTCCCTCAACGACAGCAGCTCAACCAGGAGAAACAGTGAAGATCAACTGTAGAACCAGCACAGGTGTGTTCAGTTATTATGGGACACACTATTTCAGCTGGTACTTACAGAAATCTGGAGAAGCTCCTAAACTCCTGATTTATTATGCAAGCACCCTCCAGTCAGGAACTCCATCTAGATTCAGTGGCAGTGGATCTAACAGTGATTTCACTCTGACCATCAGTGGAGTCCAGACTGAAGATGCTGGACATTATTACTGTCAGAGTTTTCACTGCAGAACAAGTGGTTACAATTGTGCAGGTGATTATGTGTTCACACAGTGATAAAGAGTCGTACAAAAACCTCGGTCAGTCAGAGTCACAGTGACTGAACTGATGCTGCAGCTGATCAAACACTATCACTCACTACTGACACACAGAGACCAAACACAGAACTACACATGAGCTCAGAACTGAGTTAGGAGTCAAATCAGCTCTATTAGACTGTGAACTGTCCTGTGACAGACGGGTTTGACTCAATTATGCTCAGAATCAGAGAAAATAAAGATGTTAAATCAAACAAAAAACAATATTTTTCAGTTCCAGTGTTGTAGTTTTTTTTTTTTTTTGAATAGATTATTTAACCCTCGTTGTGTACAAGTGACATAAAGATGTTCTTGAGCAGTTTCTCAAGTAGTTTATTCATCTTAATCTGCAAATATCCAGTGACTACTAAATTGTCCCTAGCAATAATTTTGATCAAACAAATGAAGCGGACATAACACACTTTCTGCCAATCTCATGTTAATCTTGTATTGTATCCTTCATACCTCCAAAGAGTCTTTAGTTTTTATCAGATTTATAAAAGACAGTCACAAGCATGCAAAGCTTTTGTGTAGCCATTGTCTGCAAGCTGTGACGTCGACATGAATAAAACAGTACCAAAAACCTTATTGACTTAATTTTATAATGATCTGCCAAATAGATTGTGTTACAAGATTTCAGATAGGGTCAGATTTTACTTTGTTAGATTTTAAGGAGTTAAAAGAATGACATAAAACAGAGTTACAGTAAGACTGGTGTATTTACAATGTTCACATGAAACATTAAAACAACACAAAACCAGGAAAACTCAGGCTGTGCCAAGTGTGCTACCGCACAGGGCCTCGCTCCTGGCCTGTATTTTATGTCGTTTAGCTATGACTCATTTTTATTTCCGTTTTTCCACCCATTTTGTCCTTTGAAAGACTAA
Source organism: allo-octoploid hybrid of Carassius auratus x Cyprinus carpio (assembly GCA_024542945.1). Classification (NCBI taxonomy): domain Eukaryota; kingdom Metazoa; phylum Chordata; class Actinopteri; order Cypriniformes; species allo-octoploid hybrid of Carassius auratus x Cyprinus carpio. The sequence goes on from CM045082.1 coordinate 1,107,387, forward strand.
AATAGTCATAGCTGATAGACAGTATAAGATTGAGTAAAGCTGTTTGTGGTTAGGATGACAAAAAGATTTAAAAGTTAAACTTTTAGGCTGGTCAGCCTCAGTGGTCCATCAGCGCTCGTCAATGTCAGAACGATCGAGATCCAATCAAATCAAAGAAGGAGGGTCTTACTGTCATTGTCACAACTCAACTAGAGTTCGTGGAAAGATGTAAGTAGTACTGTATTAGAAAACTGTTTTACTGTTTTACGAAATGTTCAGCGACCAACAGTAATAGACTATCTAGTGATGCAAACTACTCAACTTTTGAAAATATGTGATCGTGATTAAAATGAACGTGACAAGAGACATTTGTGTTTTTGACTATTAGACATACGAATAAGAGTGAATGTGCACATTTTAAAATAAAGTATTATTTGCAAATAGTGTAGGAATTGATTACTACTTCATATATAACTACAAACCTAGAACTTATTTCAGTATTCTTATTTACTTACTCCCTTAAATCATTTTTAATCCTTTTAATCCCTAATAATTGCTTTATTATTATTATTATTATTATCATGCAGTAGATCTTACGATTCTTATGAGCGTGTGCGTGACTGTGATTCGTTTGCATGTCAGTGAGCACGGCATCTCAATCGATCAGATGCGTGTTAAAGTTGCGTTCGTTACTATAGCAATCCCCCCCCCCCCCCAACACACACACAAAATTGCAGAGGGCCTCGCACGTCGATTTCGCACAGGGCCTCGCACCCCACTTGCGATAGCCCTAGATACAGTTAATTGCACCATACCCTAAAACAGTCCAAGAATCCTTTGTCCCGAAGAGTCCCAATGTGAGTTAGTGTGCACCAGTGTGTATACAATCCAACAGAAGTGGAATCCATAAACTTCAAGCTGTGTCTGGAAAGGTGAGTCCACAAGAAGGTAACTCCACAATCCAGGAAAGTTGAATTTTGTGACTGTTAATGGCTGAGTGTTTGTTGTTGTTTTTGTTCTTCTTCTTCTTCTTCCTCTATTTTTATTGGGGTGGGGCAACTATCTATTAATGTGCATATCCACCACCTGCTGTACTGGAGAGTGAACCAGAGATTTGTATTTAAAAAATAAATAAATAAATAAATAAATAAATACAGTAATTAAATAATTAATTAATTACGTTATTTTCATTAATCCAGTTTCTTTCAGATAAAAATAAATACAGCTTTATTTATCTGTTGTTCATTTAATACATTCTTAAGATTTAACACACTCACCCCATATTTCTTTAACTCAAACGTTAACATTATTTTTTGTCTTATATTTTGAGTGTTTCTTTCCTGCTTCCTGTCATGTGACTGGTCAACCATGCATTTCTTAAAAACATACACTTTAAAAGTGTTAAGAGGAATATAATGGATTAAGAAAACGTGTAAACCAGTTGAAACTCTATTACAGATCCAGCCATATATAATCGATCCAGAACTTACGTAACCCGAATGAAGCATGTTGATGCTCTCGCTCCGGTTGATGTGTGTGCGCGTTCTTCCGGAGAAGTGCCCATACAAGCAATCCACCCTTTATGATGTCATACATGGCCGAAAAAAACTTTCAGAAACTTATATGAACCCTGAAGGACTCTTTTTGGCACAGAAATACATCCAACTCGCTTTTGAGACTTTAGTTATGTTTAGCATGAAAATCCAACTCGTTAGCAGTGTAAACTAGTCAGAATGCATGAAATAGCATTAGACCTCTTCTTTCAATAGATATTTATCGATATTTACCTAATCATTTAATCTTCACACATTTGGGCCATCAGAGTCTTTCTTCTTGTGGTTTGAACTGGTTGTAAATTTTAAGTTCACACTTATTGATAAATCATATTTTGTGCATGAAAATGTTCACACATGTGAGTCAGTCAGTAAGAGTGTCTCAATCAGCTCCTTAGTTCACTAGTTAGTGCACTACTCAGGGATCACATAATGCTCATGCTCAAAACATTCCCACAATGCACCATAAAAGCATCGCTGCTGTCTATATGTTTCTGAAGGTCCCTCAAATCAACTAACCAACATACTCAAATCCTCTAATAAACTGACAGATGATACAACACCAGTCAAAATAATTGTAGGAAATGATTAAAAAGATAAAATGATAAAAAAACCTATAAAAATATTAAATAGTGTGATGAGCAGATACAATGATAGACAGGAGGAAATGAACGAGCAATCTTCATTTAGAAGCTCATTTAAATACAGCATCAGTTCATTTGCATATTGATCAGATGCTTCAGTGCTCTGAGAGTGTTTATAGTGCTGTGAGTTTAACACTTCATCACTGACACACACAACAATCTTCATCAACATGACCTTCATCATCATCTTCATCTGGACTCTCACAGCGTTTGCTCAAGGTTTGTGGAGCACAAGTTTGATATCAATTCATTTCTTCAAGTATATTGTCAAAGTTTTGAGTTGATTTTCTTCTTGTTGTGTGTTTCAGAGTGTAGAGGACAGATCAGCGTCACTCAGAGTCCCTCAACGACAGCAGCTCAACCAGGAGAAACAGTGAAGATCAGCTGTAAAACCAGCAGAGATGTGTATTACAATGGTGCTTATTATTTGTTAGCCTGGTACTTACAGAAACCTGGAGAAGCTCCTAAACTCCTGATTTATGCTGCAAAGCTCCTCCAGTCAGGAACTCCATCTAGATTCAGTGGCAGTGGATCTAACAGTGATTTCACTCTGACCATCAGTGGAGTCCAGACTGAAGATGCTGGACATTATTACTGTCAGAGTTACCACTACATCAACAGTAAACATGTGTTCACACAGTGATAAAGAGTGGTACAAAAACCTCGGTCAGTCAGAGTCACAGTGACTGAACTGATGCTGCAGCTGATCAAACACTATCACACACACACAACAGTGCAGATTTTCATAAATACTGAATTAAATATAAAGCATTCGGTAACACTTTAGAATAGGTAACACTCGTTAACTATTAACTACAACTTTTCTCTCAGTAAATTCTTAATTTGCTGCTTATTGATAGTTAGTAAGGTAGTTGTTAAGTTTAGGTATTGGGTAGGATTAGGGATGTAGAATAAGGCGTTAATATGTGCTTAATTAGCACTAATACATGGTTAATATTCTAGTAATATGTATGCTAATAAGCAACTAATAGGTTTAACCATAAAATAAAGTGTTACCAAGCATTCTTTTGAGCTTTTAAGAAAGTAAATACTTATCTATAACACTTTATTTTATTAAAATGATCTAATATTATATCTGTGAGGTTCATAATTTAGCTGCATGTTCTTGTTTCATCATGAATCTGCAGGTGTTTTCATGCTCCACTGAGTGAAGTTTATTTACAAAATGTGAGCTAAAGCTCTGATCCAACCAAAGAACTGAAACACAAATGACACAACAGAACTCAAAGACATAACACTACAATTTTATTTATTGACTGAATTGTAACAAAATCATGACTGAATGATAAAGCACACACATATAGTCTTGTATGAAGCACACAAAGCAGAGCAGATGCAGATGCGAGCGACTGAAGCTGGATGTGGAGAATGAAGGAGTCGCTCATGTGCTGTTAGTCTCCATGTGAGACATGAGTGAGAAGAACAGCAGATCTACTCTGAACACTGCTGTCTCGTCACGTGTCCAGTGAGCGCAGGCTGGCCGCTCCGTGTGGCCTCACAGCTCACTGAGACGCTCTCCATCCACTCCTGCTCAGAGAGAGTCAGGCTGCTGCTCCAGCTGTACAGACCGTCCTTCTCCAGGAGCCCAGCGCTGCTCTCCTGAGACCTGCTGCTCCCGTCCACCTTCCAGCTCAGGCTCCAGTCTGACGGGAAGCCCTTGCTGGCCACACACACCAGTGTCGCTGTCTTCTTTGAGGAGATCTCTGCACTGGAGGGCGGCAGGACGCTCACTTTAGGACAAGTGACGCCTGACAAACACACAACAGTCAACTCAAGAAAAGAAGAAAGCATTTCTCTTCTTTCAGATTCATAAAAATATAAGAACAATTAATACAGTGATAGATTTATTACTTATTTTAGCAACATTATACAGCAAGTCACCTGAATGATTTTTTTTCAAAGCCTGTGATCAGCAGAGCAATGAAATTTTGTGAAATATATTGATTGGAAGAGACATTTACATTATTAATTTCAGTGTTAGTCACTTTGATTAAAAGCATCAAAGATCAGATGTGAACAAACATAACTGTCAGAGTGTAGAGGACAGATCAGCGTCACTCAGAGTCCCTCAACGACAGCAGCTCAACCAGGAGAAACAGTGAAGATCAACTGTAAAACCAGCACAGATGTGTACAGATGGAGTGGGGTTGATCTTTTATCCTGGTACTTACAGAAACCTGGAGAAGCTCCTAAACTCCTGATTTATTGGGCAAACACCCTCCAGTCAGGAACTCCATCTAGATTCAGTGGCAGTGGATCTAACAGTGATTTCACTCTGACCATCAGTGGAGTCCAGACTGAAGATGCTGGACATTATTACTGTCAGAGTTACCACTACATCAACAGTCAACGAGTGTTCACACAGTGATAAAGAGTGGTACAAAAACCTCGGTCAGTCAGAGTCACAGTGACTGAACTGATGCTGCAGCTGCTCAAACACTAAAGCTCACTCTACAGTGAATATTTTAAGAATATTAATTGAAACAAAGCATTCACTGAGTTTCCCATTTGCTAAATATGTTAATCTAACACTTTTTATCTTATTAAAATAATCTAACACTATATCTTTGAGGTTCATAATTTATCATGAATCTGCAGGTGTTTTCATGCTCCTCTGAGTGAAGTTTATCTGAGCAAAAACCCTGATCCAATGAATGACTCAAAACAAAAAGGACTCAAATTAACTTTATTTATTAATTTTATTTATTGACTGAACTGTAATGAAATCATAACTGATGCAGATGCGAGCGACTGAAGCTGGATGTGGAGAATGAAGGAGTCGCTCATGTGCTGTTAGTCTCCATGTGAGACATGAGTGAGAAGAGCAGCAGATCTACTCTGAACACTGCTGTCTCGTCACGTGTCCAGTGAGCGCAGGCTGGCCGCTCCGTGTGGCCTCACAGCTCACTGAGACGCTCTCCATCCACTCCTGCTCAGAGAGAGTCAGGCTGCTGCTCCAGCTGTACAGACCGTCCTTCTCCAGGAGCCCAGCGCTGCTCTCCTGAGACCTGCTGCTCCCGTCCACCTTCCAGCTCAGGCTCCAGTCTGACGGGAAGCCCTCGCTGGCCACACACACCAGTGTCGCTGTCTTCTTTGAGGAGATCTCTGCACTGGAGGGCGGCAGGACGCTCACTTTAGGACGAGTGACGCCTGACAAACACACAACAGTCAACTCAGTCAAGAAGAAAGCATTTCTCTCCTTTCAAAAAGTTTTCAAAAATATATGAAAGATAAATACAATGATAGCTTTTCTTGGCCATTTTAACAACATCAAACTGCAAGTCACTGGAATTAATTTTTATAAAGCCAGTAAACAGCAATGGAAGTTTGGTGAAATAGGGTACAGCGGGGTATTATTTTCCTCTAAACCACTAGATGGCACAAAAACGTTCAAAACATCCACTTTTCAAGATGCACATGTATATTTGGCTGATCCTTGACACAATCGCGGGCAGCAGCTCAAAGTTAATTCTGTGCTTACTTGATCAATATTTTATGTTTTTTAAAATGTTGTAATTTAAGTAGCAAATGAGAATCGCTCAAATTAATGCATATATTTTGAGACGAACGTCTTCTTAACTATTTTCAGTTTTGTTTGAGATAATTAAAGCAGCAGTTTTTAAATAACGAAAGAACATGTAAAAGTATAGTATTTGGGGTAAAAAGCGCCCCTGCTGTTGGGGCTAAAGACACAATAATTAACATGATAATTAATAGAAGGATGACTTTTCCATTTTTGACGACATGGTTAGATTCAGATGGTAAATATCGTATTTTATGTTGGGTGTCCATATTAAAGATAAAATCACCATGTTTAGAATGAAACCATCATATTTAAAAACATGGTATTAATCATATCATATAATAAAATACCAGTTGTTGTTACTAGCCTACTGTAAATCTGTATTAAATTATTATGGGATCTCCTTCAATGCTTTCAGAATCTTTTCTTTTTAAAATGATTTTGTTTCTGTATTTTAAAATGCATTTTTTTTTTGTATGAACATATTTTAATAACAGTATATTTATTGAATAAAAATGAATTATTTTATTTTTCAAAATAAACAGAAAATAGTACAAACTTTGCTAAAGTGACTGTTTTTAAACAAATATTAACTGACATTATTTAAAAAAAAACATTATTTTAGCTGAAGTATTTGTATCAGTACTGTGTGCCTTTCGCCCGTGTGGGGGGTAAAAGGCCACATCATACATTTCTAAGATTTTTAAACAAAATAAAGGACTTGTATGATTTATTTTCAATACAAACATATATGTTTTTTCTGCAATTATACATTTTAGGTGCAGTGAAAAGCTAATTATTTTTTAGGTGTGCCTTTAGCCTCGTTGTATATATTGATTCGAATGTCATTTTCATTATCAACTTCAATGTTACTGAAGCATGCTTTTATTAAAAAAGAATCAAAGATCAGATGTGAGTAAATATAATAACTGCAGGAGTTCATTACAGTTTTTGATGGCAGCATGAGAAGATTGGGTGCAAATGTTTTTTTTTAAGTACAGAAAATATAACTTTTGTCTCGCATGTCTATTATAAATTATTAACGTGTCAAATATTTAATAGATACAATTAAGCAACCATTATTCCCAGTTTGGAAATATCTGCAGGTTTTACTTAAAAATCAACACTCTAATCTGAAAATTTAAGTTGAGGTTGATTGCCAAACATTCAATGTGAACTAAAACATTTAATTAAGATATATAAATAAACAAAAAGGTATATCATTTCTATAGCCTAGCAAAGTGTTTAACAGTCAGTTGTTGTTTTAATAATATTAAATGATGATTGACTTACTGCCAACATCCAGTTTGGTGCCGCTGCCGAAAGTCCACCACAGTGATACAAACTAATAGAGCAGCTGAACAAAAACCTCCTGAACGCTTCACTAACTGAACAAACACACATCAACTGAGTCTCCCACAAACACATCACTCACAGCAGACATCACCTGCATTTACTTCATCTGCTTTATGAAGTCTGTGTTATTACTAAAGCATTAACCTGAATTAATGAAAGAAATTAACGTTTTATATCAAGTGTGACGCGACTCATAATCAAACTCAGTTGATTCAGTGATTGACAGAGACACGTGTGATGATCCTCATGTCTGTAAAAACCTGCAGAACATCCATAAGATTTATGAATTAACAGTCATGTGTCTATCAAACTACACTCAAAAATATTCTCAAAGTCTCACAGGAGAGAGTCAGGATCATATACTAAAGTTGGTCTTGTAGATTTATTCAGAAGTGATAAGATTAGAAATCTGATAAATTTAAAACAGATTGGCTATTACAATATATAATATTATGAAAAAGATTCATTTTTCACATTTTATTCATTGTATTTTGTGTCTGTTATTGAGTGACTGTCTTCAGGTAAATGATGTGGAGTGTGTTTGCATATTGATCAGATGCTTCAGTGCTCTGAGAGTGTTTATAGTGCTGTGAGTTTAACACTTCATCACTGACACACACAACAATCTTCATCAACATGACCTTCATCATCATCTTCATCTGGACTCTCACAGCGTTTGCTCAAGGTTTGTGGAGCACAAGTTTGATATCAATTCATTTCTTCAAGTATATTGTCAAAGTTTTGAGTTGATTTTCTTCTTGTTGTGTGTTTCGGAGTGTAGAGGACAGATCAGCGTCACTCAGAGTCCCTCAACGACAGCAGCTCAACCAGGAGATACAGTGAAGATCAACTGTAGAACCAGCAGAGATGTGTACAGTGATCTTTTGGGGAATTATTATTTAGCCTGGTACTTACAGAAACCTGGAGAAGCTCCTAAACTCCTGATTTATGCTGCAAGCAGCCGTCAGTCAGGAACTCCATCTAGATTCAGTGGCAGTGGATCTAACAGTGATTTCACTCTGACCATCAGTGGAGTCCAGACTGAAGATGCTGGACATTATTACTGTCAGAGTTTTCACTGCAGAACAAATTTTCTTGGTGGCTGTGCGGGTGATCGTGTGCTCACACAGTGATAAAGAGTGGTACAAAAACCTCGGTCAGTCAGAGTCACAGTGACTGAACTGATGCTGCAGCTGATCAAACACTATCACTCACTACTGACACACAGAGACCAAACACAGAACTACACATGAGCTCAGAACTGAGTTAGGAGTCAAATCAGCTCTATTAGAGTGTGATCTGTCCTGTGACAGATGAGTTTAACTCAATTATGCTCAGAATCAGAGAAAAACTAAAGTGCGTAAAGTGATATTAAATCAAACACAAAACAATGGTGCCACGTTTCTCAGTTCCAGTGTTGTAGTTTTTGTGTTTTGTTTAGAATAGATTATTTAACCCTCATTGTGTATCACCATTTGCATAGCCATCGTCTGCAAGCTGTGACATCGACATAAATAAAACAGCAACGGAAACTTTATTGACTTTATTGAAAATTAACTTGTATGTAGGATTAAAATTCTACATGCGTCACATTTAATGTCCAACAACAAATATTTTAGCAGAATGCATATTTTATTCAGAATTATTGTGCTATTATTCTATTTCGCTCAGTCTGTTTAGCGCGCAGCAGCGCTCGTTCACTCGTGTAAGCCTCGCCCACTCCTGGCAGCAAAATGGATATATTTTCATGACTTTCTAACATTTACAGATGAAAAATATACATGTGACGTGTCAGTTATGCCCTGAAGAAAACACAATGTCTCAAATGCATTAAACAGCACAAATATTAACAGTTTGTCATAGTGAATCAATCTGATCCATGATCGACATTAAGGACTGCTTAAGAATAAGCGTGCGCATCAAATTATCCTGACTCATTGAACCTGGATCGAATTAGTGAGTTTGCATGAACTTAAATTGTCGTTTATGAAACCGTTTTAGTCCCGATCGATTTGTTAGGTTATTTCAAGTCAGGTTTTGGAATTTAATCTCCGCTTTTTTCTTAGCGTCTTTTATAAAACAGCCCCCAGTATGCATTGCTGCTGTCTGTTGTTGTGTCCCTTTTGTTCCATTTGAGTGTTTTCTTTTGTTTTTGGGAGGAGTTTGTGTCTCTCTGTCCAGGAAGAAGACTGATTGGTTCCTGCAGTCTAATTGGTGTCACGCCCCGTCTGGTCAGCTGACTCCTAGCTGCTTATAAAGACCTCCTTCATCACTTCCTGCTCCAGCCTCATGCCCTACTTTTCAAAAAGAACTCTACTGTGTCGTACTCTTTCATGATACACTTTACCTAGTGATGGAAAAATTAAGCTCTGCGAAGCACCGAGGCTTTCCCCTCAGCTGTACAGTAAAAAGGTTCATTACTCAAAGCTTTTCAAGATGCTGCACAATAGCGACATCCTGTGGTCAAAAGGTGGAAAAAGCTGCCTTTGTGTCCCAGACGACCCCAGTAGTCCAGCCATTTTTGGACTGTTTCAGATAATAAATTAGTTTGTGCTGAAAACCTGTATAAAGCAAAGGAAATATGAAGTCTATATAAATAAGTCTTTGTGTCAGTCATTGTATTACACAATATGAATACATGAGTCAGTGAATAAATTTGTGGAAAAAATAGACAAGGCTAGGCATATAGAGGCGATGATCAAAATAACCGAAGATTATCATAGAATGGTCAGTTAAAGTGTCTGTGAATCAGGAATTAATACAAAATGACCACGCACAAAACTACACATACAAATATATATTTGCATTATGATTTATTCTTTTCAAAGAAGTGAGTGACACTTCAACCTGCACAAGTGGTTTGTCTTATTTGAATCAGAATACGAAGCAGTCACGTGGTTGTGTGTGAAAACGAAGCTTCGGACGTCACAGATCACGTGGTTTTGGCAAAACGAATCAAGCTCCGGTACAGTGCTTCACTGTGAGATGTTTCTTTTTTTTTTTTATTACAAGCTTCGAAGCCTCAGTGCCGAACGTCACATCACTAGAAATAATTCATATACAAAAACCTTGAATAATCAAAATGTTTTAACGTTTTTAATATATCCATAATCATAATCAATCCTTAATAACCTGACAGATGATAAAACACCAGTCAATATAATTGTACAAAACAAAGATTAAACCGTTTGATGTGCAGGTACAATGATAGACAGGATGAAATGAGCGAGCAATCTTCATTTAGGGAGCGAGGGACCAATGGTAATAAGGTAAAAAGCAAATTCTAAGGATTTCTTGGTTCTTGCAGGACATAAGAAGCCCTTTGCTCTCTTGACTGGCTAAATGACCAGCTTTGCTTGGATAATTTGAGCTGATAACCTGACAAACACTTTCTTGGCAGAGAGTCAATCCTCATATGCATACATGTGTGTGAAGCTTAAAACCTAAACTAATATTTTGTATATTTTAATACATTTTCAATATTTTGCTTAATATATTTTCATATTTTTGCCTTTTTGCATTATTTGTGCAAAATTGAAAGTTATTAAAATAACTACCTTATAAAGCTCATTTAAATACAGCATCAGTTCATTTGCATATTGATCAGATGCTTCAGTGCTCTGAGAGTGTTTATAGTGCTGTGAGTTTAACACTTCATCACTGACACACACAACAATCTTCATCAACATGACCTTCATCATCATCTTCATCTGGACTCTCACAGCGTTTGCTCAAGGTTTGTGGAGCACAAGTTTGATATCAATTCATTTCTTCAAGTATATTGTCAAAGTTTTGAGTTGATTTTCTTCTTGTTGTGTGTTTCAGAGTGTAGAGGACAGATCAGCGTCACTCAGAGTCCCTCAACGACAGCAGCTCAACCAGGAGAAACAGTGAAGATCAACTGTAGAACCAGCACAGATGTGTATGGTGGTGATGGTTTATCCTGGTACTTACAGAAACCTGGAGAAGCTCCTAAACTCCTGATTTATGCTGCAAAGCTCCTCCAGTCAGGAACTCCATCTAGATTCAGTGGCAGTGGATCTAACAGTGATTTCACTCTGACCATCAGTGGAGTCCAGACTGAAGATGCTGGACATTATTACTGTCAGAGTTTTCACTGCAGAACAAGTTATTATGGTAGCTGTGAGGGTGATTATGTGTTCACACAGTGATAAAGAGTCGTACAAAAACCTCGGTCAGTCAGAGTCACAGCGACTGAACTGATGCTGCAGCTGCTCAAAGGAGGATCTGAAACAACATTGTCACACATGCATCTAAAATAAAATCATCTAAATTAATTCTTCATTCTTAATAATGGAGGTCGGAGGTCAAAGCATTAGTTGAGAGAAACAACTAGACACAAGTCCATCAGTGTCTCTGCAGATTCTCTATCAGACTCACAAACACACAGACTCAGGTGTTATTATTATTGTTTTCGTCTTCTGCTTCTGTCACACTTTGGAAGTGTTTTTTTTCTCCCTCATATATTCATACTCTCTGAAAGGAGAATTAAATGTGTTGGAAATTGGACCGATTGAATCTGTGCAGCTTTTAGAGATTGTGTGCTTTTATAAATCAGAGACAGGACTGAGGTCTGGGTGATTTCTACGGTGTCTGTAAGATGACACGGTCGGTTCACTTAGTTTTGTCCTGGCCACGATATATTAACTCGTGGGAACGTGATATTATGTCGTGGCCTCCAGATGTTATGTTGAGGGAGCAACATGTTTTTCTCGTGGCCACGAGTTTAATGCCTAAACAAACCTGTGTGACCATAGAAACCTGGATTATCAGAGATTGATTCATTAATATTTTATTTTGAATTAAGAAATTATTAGATTATTTATTATAGAAATTATTACATTATTAAAATATTATATTAACCATAGGTCTTGGCTACCGAGTGATAGTCAGCATTCAAATGACGTTTATCGTGAATAAATGTTACATAAAGTGCATAATATAAAATAGGCCTACAATAAAAAAAAATATATATATATTCATCCTACAGTCTTGTAAGCCCATTAACTGATCGTCTTTTTCCTGTAATATTTGTATATTATTATTATTAGCCTATTATTATTGGTTATATTTTTATATTTGTTTATATTAATTTTTTCCCTTCATTTCGATCTCTTTACTTCATGTTCTGAATACTTTTGTAAATAATAGCCTACTGTAAATGCTCGACATGCCAATCAAGCTTTGATTATGCTGACTGGACTTTTTGCTGGAATGCAGTTTAAATTTAACATATATTTCATTTTATTTCGGCTAATTAATAGACTATAATTATAAATACTATAGTGTTTCGTTGAGGAATTAATCATTCACGTAGTTTCATTAGTAAATGAAAGCACAACACGCTCAAAAGTATTCAGAATCAGAACGTTAAGTAAAGAGATTGAAATGAAGGGAAAAATAATAATATAAACAAATATAAAAATATAACCAATAATAATAGGCTAATAATAAGAATAATATACAAATATATCGGGAAAAGGACGATCAGTTAATGGACTTACAAGACTGAAGGATGGATAAAAATGTTTTATTGTAGGCCTGTTTTATATTATGCACTTTATGTAACATTTATTCACGATAAACAACATTTGACGAATATAAATGAATCTGTCACTGTTAAAGGGATAGTTCAGCCAAAAATAAAAATTACCCCATGATTTACTCACCCTCAAGCCATCCTAGGTGTATATGACTGTCTTCTTTCAGAAGAATACAATCAGAGTTATATTAAATAATGTCCTGGCTCTTCCAAGCTTTATAATGGCAGTGAATGGTGCTCAAGATTTTGAAGCAAAATGGTGCATCTATCCATCATAAAAAGTTCTTCACACAATGAGTCAATGAATCATTCACTCAAATGATTCACGCTGTTTGTTTTGAACTATGTCAGCTTACCGAGCAAAAACAAAGTAGCTACTGACAATATTGAGTCTAAAAAGTAAAAATACTCAGTTTAAACTTTTTGTTAACTAAACTAATGTATAAAAGCAATATCACATTCACATTCATGCTGTTGATCTGATATTCAGAAGAAACAGCGCTCTTGCAAATTTGATTTTGCTTTATATCAATAAAGGATAATATTAACGTGAACTCATTAAATATTTTCTTAAGTCTCAGTGAAACAGCACAATAAACCAACTTAAACTTGTTAAAATTCTCCTGCAGTGTTTGCATAGAGAGTGTGTTTTACATGAGCGACACACGCTTCAGTGCTCTGCATGTGTTTATAACTCTGACAAACATCAAACATGATCAACAACTGTTTCTCACTAGAACTGAACCTACAACCGACAGAAATGACTTTCATCACCATATTGATCTGGACGCTGACAGTATTATGTAGAGGTTTGTGTCTGGAAGGATTAATTGTGTTATTAACTTGTTATTTTTATGTTGTGAAGATATATGTTTGTAAAAGTGTTTGTGATTTCTGATCTTTCTCATTTAACAGAATCTATTGGGCAGGTGACAGTGACTCAAACTCCCTCAGTGCTGCTCGCTCAAACTGGACAATCAGTCACTGTAACCTGTACATTTAACAGAGATGCAAACTGCTGCCACAATGGGAACCATTTTCTTAGCTGGTACTTACAGAAACCTGGAGAAGCTCCTAAACTCTTGATTTATGCATCAATCAATCTGCAATCAGGAACTCCATCTAGATTCAGTGGCAGTAGATCATCTGGGAGAGATTTCACTCTGACCATCAGTGGAGTCCAGACTGAAGATGCTGGACATTATTACTGTATGAGTGCACACTACATCAACAGTAATTATGTGTTCACACAGTGATAAAGAGTCATACAAAAACCTCGGTCAGTCAGAGTCACAGTGACTGAACTGATGCTGCAGCTGATCAAACACTATCACTCACTACTGACACACAGAGACCAAACACAGAACTACACATGAGCTCAGAACTGAGTTAGGACTCAAATCAGCTCTATTAGACTTGTGAATTGATATCAAATCAAACAAGTCACTTCTCAGTTCCAGTGTTGTAGTTTTTGTTTTATTTTTGTTGATTTTATTACAATCATAAATGTATCCCATTCCCTGATAAACTGGCCTTATGAAACTATCACTCAATCTTCATAACTGTCTCATCACTGCATGAGCAGAAGTGAAACTGTTCCAGTTCAGAGAAGTTCAAAACATTTTATCCTGTATCTGCAAGTGTTTTTTCTTGTTCCATTGAGAAAGGTTCTGAATTTTTATTTATTTTTTATTTTATTTATTTTTTAATGTGAGCTAAAGCCCTGATCTAAAAGAAAGACCCAAAACAAAAATGACAAAAAAGGACAATTACAGTTATATTTTATTTATTGAGTAAATTTTAATAGAATGATAAAGCACACATATAGTCTTGTATGAAGCACACAAAGCAGAGCAGATGCAGATGCGAGCGACTGAAGCTGGATGTGGAGAATGAAGCAGTCGCTCATGTGCTGTTAGTCTCCATGTGAGACATGAGTGAGAAGAGCAGCAGATCTACTCTGAACACTGCTGTCTCGTCACGTGTCCAGTGAGCGCAGGCTGGCCGCTCCGTGTGGCCTCACAGCTCACTGAGACGCTCTCCATCCACTCCTGCTCAGAGAGAGTCAGGCTGCTGCTCCAGCTGTACAGACCGTCCTTCTCCAGGAGCCCAGCGCTGCTCTCCTGAGACCTGCTGCTCCCGTCCACCTTCCAGCTCAGGCTCCAGTCTGACGGGAAGCCCTCGCTGGCCACACACACCAGTGTCGCTGTCTTCTTTGAGGAGATCTCTGCACTGGAGGGCGGCAGGACGCTCACTTTAGGACGAGTGACGCCTGACAAACACACAACAGTCAACTCAGTCAAGAAGAAAGCATTTCTCTCCTTTCAAAAAGTTTTCAAAAATATATGAAAGATAAATACAATGATAGCTTTTCTTGGCCATTTTAACAACATCAAACTGCAAGTCACTGGAATTAATTTTTATAAAGCCAGTAAACAGTGATGGAAGTTTGGTGAAATATGGTACAGCGGGGTATTATTTTCCTCTAAACCACTAGATGGCACAAAAAACGTTCAAAACATCCACTTTTCAAGATGCACATGTATATTTGGCTGATCCTTGACACAATGGCGGGCAGCAGCTCAAAGTTGATTCTGTGCTTACTTGATCAATATTTTATGTTTTTTAAAATGTTGTAATTTATTTAGCAAATGAGAATCACTCAGATTAATGCATATATTTTGAGACGAAGGTCTTCTTAACTATTTTCATATAACTATTTTTTTGTTTGAGATAATTAAAGCAACAGTTTTTAAATAACAAAAGAATATGTAAAAGTATAGTATTTGGGGTAAAAACCGCCCCTGCTGTTGGGGCTAAAGACACAATAATTAACATGATAATTAATAGAAGGATGACTTTTCCATTTGTTGACATGACATGGTTAGATTCAGATGGTAAATATCGTATTTTATGTTGGGTGTCCATATTAAAGATAAAATCACCATGTTTAGAATGAAACCATCATATTTAAAAAACATGATATTAATCATATCATATAATAAAATACCAGTTGTTGTTACTAGCCTACTGTAAATCTGTATTAAATTATTATGGGATCTCCTTCAATGCTTTCAGAATCTGATTGAGATTGAGTGTGAAAATATTCTCAAAGTCTCGCAGGAGAGAGTCAGGATCATATACTAAAGTTGGTCTTGTAGATTTATTCAGTAGTGAATGATCTGATATAATTTATAACAGCTTGGCTATTAGAAGAACAAATATTGAAAGATTAATTAATAACAGTATTTTGTGTCTGTAATTGAGTGACAGTCTTCAGGTAAATGATGTGGAGTGTGTTTGCATATTGATCAGATGCTTCAGTGCTCTGAGAGTGTTTATAGTGCTGTGAGTTTAACACTTCATCACTGACACACACAACAATCTTCATCAACATGACCTTCATCATCATCTTCATCTGGACTCTCACAGCGTTTGCTCAAGGTTTGTGGAGCACAAGTTTGATATCAATTCATTTCTTCAAGTATATTGTCAAAGTTTTGAGTTGATTTTCTTCTTGTTGTGTGTTTCAGAGTGTAGAGGACAGATCAGCGTCACTCAGAGTCCCTCAACGACAGCAGCTCAACCAGGAGAAACAGTGAAGATCAACTGTAGAACCAGCAGAGATGTGTACAGTGATCTTTTTGGGAATTATTATTTAGCCTGGTACTTACAGAAACCTGGAGAAGCTCCTAAACTCCTGATTTATTATACAAGCAGCCGTCAGTCAGGAACTCCATCTAGATTCAGTGGCAGTGGATCTAACAGTGATTTCACTCTGACCATCAGTGGAGTCCAGACTGAAGATGCTGGACATTATTACTGTCAGAGTGCTCACTATATCAGTAGTAGCTGGGTGTTCACACAGTGATAAAGAGTGGTACAAAAACCTCGGTCAGTCAGAGTCACAGTGACTGAACTGATGCTGCAGCTGATCAAACACTATCACTCACTACTGACACACAGAGACCAAACACAGAACTACACATGAGCTCAGAACTGAGTTAGGACTCAAATCAGATCTATTAGAGTGTACTCACACTAGGCATGGTTGCCTTGAACTGAGCTCAAGCACAATCCCCCCTCCCTCGCTGGGCTGCACTCATATTGCACTTTACGTTCCGGGCTGGAGCACGCTTACATCATTATGAATGAATGAATGAATGAATGAATGAGGCATTTATATTGCACTTTATTGTGCATGTACACAAAAGCACTTCACAATCATATGAGAGGGTCTCTCCTCAACCACCGCCTGTTAACTTTGTGGTTTATTATTTTGAGTCGTTTAGGAAACGGTGACACATGGCCCTCTCACAATATGTCTACATTGTCGCGTCCAGTGTAGACAGCAGCCCTGTCCCAAATCACACCCTAAACCCTCGCAGTCTTCCTCTGAGTCCACACTGCTGTGACTTAATGCCACTTTGACTGTTGGGTAGAAGTCTGCCGTGGAGCTCGCGTCTGTGCGGGGACGAGAGAAGTGTGCATAGCGGCCGCAAAGGGGACACTCACAAGCACCCTTCTAGAAGCTAAAATGATGAGTGGGACACTCTACAGACTCGTGGACTTCATGGACACGCGCATACAGGGTCCATTGTAAGTCTGCAAGACCGTAAGTGCACGTGAAGTGTGCCATTTGGGACTGGGCCAGAGTCAAGCTGTTGCGACGTGTGTGCTGCACATTTCCATTTCAGCGCTCGGGTACATTTAGCATTCACACTACATGTGTACCGCACCTGAGCCGAACTGAACTGTGCTCTGGCCAACATCTTCCAAGCAAGCCAGGGACGGCTAAACAGAGCGATCACACTAGACTAACGAACCAGGCTTTGGGGGTCAAACGACTTCTGTAACCTAAATGAAGCACGTTGATGAGTGTGCTCTTGCTCTCGATCTGTTTGATGTGTGCACACTTTTGTGGGAGAACTGCCCATAAAAGCAATTCTGCCCTTTATGATGTCATACAGGCCCATATTCAAAAAAAAAAAAACATTCTGAAACTTATTCAAACCCTGAAGGAGTGTATTTGGCACAAAAAAACTCCATCAAACGTCCAACTCGTTTTTCTTCAACTCTTTAGCAGTTTAAAATAGTCAGAATGCATGAAATATCATTAGACCTCCTCTTTATATTTAAATATATTTACTTAAGCATTTAATCTTTACACATTTGGGCCATCAGGAGTCTTTCTTCATGTGGTTAGAATTGGATGTAAATTTTAAGCAAATTTTTTTAAAGTCCACACTAATTGATAAATCATGTTTTGTGCATGAAAATGTTTACACGTGAGTCAGTTAGTAAGAGTGTGTCTCAATCGGCTCATTAGTTCACTAGTCAGTGCACTACTTAGCGATTACATAATGCTCACACTCACAAAATTCCCATAATTCACCATAAAAGCCAGTATGCATCGCTGCTGTCTATAGTGATGTTTCTTGAGGTCCCTCAAATCAACTAAGCTGAAATAATTGTGCTTAATTTATATGCAAAAACACTAATCAAAATATTTTAAAAAGTTATTAATACATCCATAATCATAGTTCAGTCCCATAATAAACTGACAGATGATAACACACCAGTCAAAATAATTAACAAAAAAAAAAAAAGTGTGATGAGCAGACAAAATCAACTGTAAACCCAGCAGAGATGTGTTCAGTGATAGTTCACAGCGTCATTATACCAGCTGATACAGACACCTGGAGAAGCTCCTAAACTCCTGATATGAGACTCAATATCATTTCTGTTTATCAGCGATGGATAATCGGATTGACTTTCACAAAAACAGCCTCATCATCTCTAAATGCCTCTGATGTGTGAACTTTATTATAATAATAATCAAATGTAAATAAAAGAATTCAATTGCATTATTCAGGAAATGCATGTATTAATCACATTTTTATTAGACACTGGGTAATTCTTTTTTTTTGGGGGGGGGGGGGGGGGGGGTTGATGACCTGTGACCTCTGGACTGACCTTTGCCCTCTCATGGAGTTCACAGTGACATATTTGTTTCTTGATGCAACTGTGATTTGAATAATCACAAAACGCTATGGGAAAAACGCTATGGCATCGGAAAAACGCTATGGGAACGCCCTTCAGCATGACCAGCTCTGAATAACATGTGTAATCGGTCCCATGAATGGGCGTGACGTCATAGGCGGGTGACGTAGCGACCAGGAAGCTATAAAAGCACGTGAGGTGGAACGAGCATCAGCTTCTAGGAATGAAGCGAACTCTGGCAGGGATGCCGGAAGTATGGCCTAGAGACGCAGCGTCTCGTTCCCTTCGGGGAACCATGGTTACATACGTAACCTGAGACGTTCCCCTTCAGGAACTCGAGCTGCGTCGGAAAAACGCTATGGGAACGAGAATGCCCACGCCGCCAGACTTGCAAGTCCCTGCCTAGTGTGTATATAGGGAGCACAGCTAAGGCAAGAGAACAGAAGAGCCTGGAGTGGATCGCAGATCTAAACCATAAAATCTGACAAATGTGAGGGGCGTGGACCATCCAGCTGCGTTGCAGATGTCCTGCATGGACACACCTGACAAGAAGGCCTTGGAGGCCGCCATACTGCGGGTAGAGTGAGCCTTGACTCCCAATGGTGAGGGGAGATCAGAGGACTCATAGGCGGTAGTAATTACATCCACTATCCACCGACTGAGGGTCTGTTTTGTGGCTGGAAGACCTCTCTTAGGGGGACCATAGCATACAAACAGTTGGTCCGCCTTTCTCCACATGGCAGCTCTGTGGACGTATGCGTCCAGTGCTCGCACTGGACACATACAGTTTAGCTTCTGCTGGTCTGGGTCCCCGAAGGGAGGAGGACTGAAGGCCTGCAGTACAATAGGCTGTGGGATAACTGAGGGAACCTTCGGGACATACCCCGCTCGAGGGTAGAGAAACACTTTGGCCATGCCGGGCGCAAAGTCTAAATAGGAAGGGGCCACTGAGAGGGCCTGAAGATCCCCAACTCTCTTTAGAGAAGTAATAGCTAGAAGAAAGGCAGTCTTAATCGTAAGATAGCGGCCAGCAATTTCTTCAATAGGCTCGAAAGGAGGCTTACAAAGAGCTTCTAGCACCACAGCCAGGTCCCACGTGGGGACACAAGAACGTATCAGAGGCCTCAGCCTCAGCGTGCCACGGAGGAAACGTGAAACTAGGGGGTGTCTGCCCACTGATTGGTCACCGAGAGGGGCTGGTAGGCCGCAATGGCCGCCACGTAGACCTTCAGGGTGGAGTGAGTCAACCCTGCGGAGAAACGGGCCTGCAGGAACTCCAGCACTGTACCGACTGGGCAGTTGACTGGGTCAATTTGGCGATCTCCGCACCAAGAAGTGAAAAGTTTCCACTTCAAGGCATACAGTTTCCTCGTTGAGGGAGCTCTGGATTGGAGGATGGTCTCAACAACCTCGGTTGAGAGACCAGAAGCTACGAGATGTGCCCCCTCAGGGGCCACACCCATAACTTCCACAGCTCCGGGCGGGGGTTGAATATCGTGCCCTACGCCTGTGAGAGGAGATCCCTCCTGATGGGAATCTCCCATGGAGAGCCGTCGAGGAGCGAGATCAGATCTGAGAACCATACTCGGCCCGGCCAGAACGGGGCTACTAATAGAAGACGGACCCCGTCCTGGCGTACTCTCGCCAGAACTCGAAAGCGTACAGGCGAAGCCTCGGCCACGTCTGTACCATAGCATCCAGTCCCAGAGGAGCTGGACGAACTAGAGAGAACCAAAGGGGACAGTGCGATGTCATCTGAGTCGCAAACAGATCCACCTGAGCCAAATATAGTCCATATCTGCTTCACCACCTCGGGGTGAAGCCTCCATTCCCCGGGCCTCGGCCCCTGCCTCGACAGGATGTCTGCTCCCATATTCATATGCCCAGGAATATGTACTGCTCTCAGCGAAAGGAGTTTGCCCTGGGACCACACAAGGATCTGGCGTGCCAGCTGGTACAGGGGTCGCGAGCGCAGGCCTCCTTGATGGTTGATATAAGAGACCACCGCTGTGTTGTCGGTGCGCACTAACACATGGTGACCTCTTAGGTCTGGGAGAAAATGATTCAATGCTCGAAATACTGCTAGCAACTCTAGACAGTTGATATGCCATGTCAGATGGCGACCACTCCACAGACCGCGGGCAGGGTGGCCACTCATGACCGCACCCCAGCCGGTGAGGGACGCGTCCGTCGCTAGCGTCACGCGGTGACAAGGAGCTCCCAGCACCGGGCCCTGAGACAAGAACCAAGGCTTCCTCCACATGTCTAAGGCACGTAGGCATCGCTGCGTGACCTTGATCATGCAAAGTGGGTTTCCCCTCGGGGAGAACCCCTTGGTCTTGAGCCACCACTGTAGGGGACTCATGTACAGCAGGCCAAGAGGTATCACGTTGGACGCAGCTGCCATTAACCCCAAAAGTTTCTGAAACTGCTTGACAGAGAGTGACTGGCCTTCTCTGACTCTCTTGACTGACGTGAGGATCGACTCGATACGAGCAGGGGACAGACGTGCCTGCATCGTGGTCGAATCCCACACCACGCCCAGATAAGTGGTCCTCTGTAATGGAGAAAGTACACTTTTCTTGGCGTTTAATCTTAACCCCAACTTTTCCATATGGGCGAGAACGACATCTCGATGTCGAACCACCATCTGCTCTGATTGAGCCAAAATCAACCAATCGTCGATATAATTTAGTATGCGGATGCCCTGGAGTCGCAGTGGAGCCAGCGCAGCATCCACACACTTCGTGAAAGTTCGGGGTGAGAGTGCTAGACCAAAAGGAAGAACTCGATACTGGTAAGCTTCGCCCCTGAAAGCAAACCTTAGGAACTTCCTGTGATTGGGAAGGATGGAGATATGAAAATAAGCATCTTTTAGATCTATCGTGACAAACCAGTCCTCGGACCTGATCTGAGACACGACCTGCCTGATAGTAAGCATCTTGAACTTCAGTCGCATGACTGAGTGGTTTAACTGACGCAGATCCAAAATTGGACGCAACCCCCCATCCTTCTTCGGAACTATAAAGTATCGGCTGTAGAACCCGGACTCTCTGTCGTGAGGAGGGACCACCTCGATGGCCTCCTTCCTCAAGAGAGTATTTACTTCTTGTTCCAATATCAGAGCCTGCTTGGGGCCCACTAGTGTGGGAAAGACCCCGTTGAAAGGTGGCGGCGGAGCGCCGAATTGAATTCAATAACCTTTCCCTACAGTCTGCAGGACCCAACGAGACACATTTGGCAGTAGCTTCCACGCTGCTAAATAGTCTACTAAGGGAACCAGTCTCTCGAGACTGGTCTCTGATGTACTTTGAGCTGCTAGCTCGGTGCCCTGAAGCGGAGGACCGGCAGGAAACAACTGAACTAGCTGCTGTTGAGGGCTCTGAGGAGAGACGGGCACCGTGTAATGCGGTGCACCCCGCTCTTCCCCAGTAGGGGTCACCCTCAGCGATCCTGCTTTTTTATGTTGATTGTCAGGAACGCTTTGTCGAGGGCTTCCTGGACTGAAGCACGACCCTCAGATCGGGCCTCGTCTTAGAAGCCTCCTGCTTAGAGCGCCACCGACCTCGGTCCCGTTGCGGGGGAGCACGAGAGGCGACGCTCACTTTTTGCACCTCTCTGTATGAGCTGGTACACGGCCGGGGCTGCTCCCGCCCAGCAGCCCCCTGAGCTAAAAAAAACGGCGAGGGAGGAACCGCTGGAACGCCGCCGCCTGTTTACGAGCCTCCTGGTATCTGTCGACAATGGAATTGACGGCGTCGCCGAACAGACCAGAAGGCGCAAGCGGGGCGTCCATAAGGAAGACCCTGTCTTTATCTTTTAAATCAGACAGGGTCAACCACAGATGTCTTTCTGCCACCACCAGGGCTGCCATGGACCGCCCAATAGCACGGGCGGTCTCCTTGGTGGCGCGCAGAGCTAAATCAGTGGTCTTCCTCAACTCAGAAATATTTTCCTCTTTAACTTCCTCGCCTTCATCCAGCTCTTTTAGCAGATCAGCCTGGTATGCCTGTAACACAGACATCGTATGCAGACATGAGCCAGCCTGACCTGCTGCCGCGTACCCCTTGCCAATCAGCACTGATGTAGTTCGCAGCAGCTTGGAAGGCAAGACCGGCGCCTTTAATGATGATGCCGCGTCGGGAGACAGATAGCTCGCGAGCGTCTGTTCTACCCGGGGCATCACCTTATATCCATACTCATCTAATTGTGCCACATTGCCATAATAATTGGAGGCGGGGACAAATAAACGGGACGAGAATGGTTTCGCCCACGATCTCGACACCTCGGTGTGGAGATCGGGAAAAAAAGGCAGGCTCCGGTGTGGAGGTGGTGGCCGAGATCGTAAAAACCGCTCATCTAATTTACTCTTTTGCGGTTCGGCTTTTTTCTCGGCGGGCCAATCGATGTTTAACTTGGCTACCGCGTGAGTTATCACCTCCAACAACTCCTCATACTGTGGTGACTGACAGGGCGATTCATCGACGCTCTCCTCATCCACCTCCTCGGAGGCAGACAGGCGGAGCGCCGCGTCCGCTTCCCGGGGGGAAGTAGCGCCGAAGCGCGCTTCCGATCCCAGAGAGCAAACGCTGGATCTGGCAGGTGAGGACGAAGATAGGGACTCGCCCGTATGCATTCCCTCTACCAGATCCAATTGCGATCCCCACGAGTGCAGCTGCCACTCTGCCTCGGCGAAAGCGGGGCCAGCACCGCGAGGAACGCTCGAGAAAGCTCCCTCCTCAAAGAGAGCCCTCCGAGAGCGAAGCGTACGCAGGGGAAGCTGTTCACAGTGCGGACAGTCGGCTCCCTCGAGAGCCGACTCTGCGTGCTCCGCTCCCAAGCAGACCACGCACAAACTGTGTGTATCCCCGCTCATGATGTAGCGAGAGCAGCTTGAAACGCGATCCACTTTCGCCCAAATGCTTTGTCTTACTATCAGCCTTTCTTGCCATGTTCTGCTTGTGCAACTTTGTAAGACAGACAACAGTAAACAAGACTGACAGACACGTAATGGTAACTGACACACACACAGAGCTTCGCTGAATGACAGAAAGCTGATGCTCGTTCCACCTCACGTGCTTTTAAAGCTTCCTGGTCGCTACATCACCCGCCTATGACGTCACGCCCATTCATGGGACTGATTACACATGTTATTCAGAGCTGGTCACGCTGAAGGGCGTTCCCATAGCGTTTTTCCGATGCAGCTCGAGTTCCTGAAGGGGAACCTGAAGCTTCAGACACATGAATCAAAGTATTTGACTGATAACATGAGAAAAGATCCTGAACACTGTTATGTTTTATGTGCATCATCTGCTGTGACTCATACACAGATTTACATCGAGATGATTTGCATTGCAGCACAAGCTTCAGCAGGTTTTATAGCTCTGTGAGTTTGAACTCTGAGAATCTGAACCAACAGCAACCATGAGCTTCATCACCATCTTCATCTGGATCTTCACTAGCTACTGTTTCACAGGTGAGGAGATAAACATACTCTATTCTAACTGATCATCTGTGCTAGAAATACTGTCCTTCAACAAATACTGAATTCTGAATGTTTGTTCATTTTTCTCAATATAGAATCAGCAGCTGAAGTGACAGTCACTCAGACGCCTGCAGTGAAACCTGTTCAACCAGGAGACACAGTTACTATGTCCTGTAAAACCAGTCCTGAAGTTTACCAGGGTTACAGTTTTCAGCCTCTATCCTGGTACTTACAGAAACCTGGAGAAGCTCCTAAACTCCTGATTTACGCTGCAGACAATCTTGAGTCAGGAACTCCATCTAGATTCAGTGGCAGTGGATCTAACAGTGATTTCACTCTGACCATCAGTGGAGTCCAGACTGAAGATGCTGGACATTATTACTGTCAGAGTTACCATGAAATCAACAGTGATGATGTGTTCACACAGTGATAAAGAGTGGTACAAAAACCTCGGTCAGTCAGAGTCACAGTGACTGAACTGATGCTGCAGCTGATCAGAGGAGGATCTGAAACTCTTTTTTTTCTCTCTCTCTCTATCTTGTTTTTGCTCTTTCTTCTCATATTCTGATTCTCTGTAGGGAAAAGAGTAATGCTAGAGACTGGACTGATTGAATCTGCACAGCTTTGAGGTTTTGATTTGATTCATTGTGCTCTCATAAATCCGTCACATGATGAGATTGAAGCCTATTTTACAAACACTAATTCAGCTGTTTTCAGTCACACAGCTACAAATCCTATAATGATGACTAAATTCTACTTCAACTCAATAACAGAAACTCACAGTTCAATAACATATTTCAAATCAGCAATAAAATCTGACATAAATGATACCATAATCATTGTTTCATACCTTTTCCAGCAAATGCTTAACATAACCCCAAACGTTGGCGCAGCTGAATTATGACACTAAAACTGACATATTGTGTGTCTCAGTTTCTCCCATCAACTGTAAAACCTTTTGTGGTCAACCATACACAAATGTAATATATGTACATATATTAAACTTCCATATATGAAGTATATTGTCGTATGAAGTAAAAACATATATGAAACTTATATTACAAACTGAAACAATTTCATGTATTGACATGTATATCCAGCCGGACCAGCCCATGCAAATACCTATGTTTATGTATGTGTAAAACATTAGACATTTATATCATGTACATGTATATCCTTCCTAAAACTCATCAATAAATGCTGCTATTATAAAAGTAAATATAAAAGATAGACATGTTAAAACATACATTAATAAAGTTTTATGTATAAAACACATATTGTTGATATGCAGTATAGTTACTACACACAATACCATATAAAAATAATCATAAATATTATTAAAATATGTATATACATTTTAATATGGGAATTTTATATCTATCCAGATTTATTGACCAAAGTGCTTTCCAGCATCATTACATGCAGTCACACAAAGAAAAAGATCAATGAATGACAGGATGAGATGAACAAGCAATCTTCATTTAGAAGCTCATTTAAATACAGGATCAGTTCATTTGCATATTGATCAGATGCTTCAGTGCTCTGAGAGTGTTTATAGTGCTGTGAGTTTAACACTTCATCACTGACACACACAACAATCTTCATCAACATGACCTTCATCATCATCTTCATCTGGACTCTCACAGCGTTTGCTCAAGGTTTGTGGAGCACAAGTTTGATATCAATTCATTTCTTCAAGAATATTGTCAAAGTTTTGAGTTGATTTTCTTCTTGTTGTGTGTTTCAGAGTGTAGAGGACAGATCAGCGTCACTCAGAGTCCCTCAACGACAGCAGCTCAACCAGGAGAAACAGTGAAGATCAGCTGTAGAACCAGCAGAGATGTGCGCAGATGGAGTGGGGGAGAGGAAGATTTAGCCTGGTTCTTACAGAAACCTGGAGAAGCTCCTAAAGTCCTGATTTATTCTGCAAATCGCCTCCAGTCTGGAACTCCATCTAGATTCAGTGGCAGTGGATCTAACAGTGATTTCACTCTGACCATCAGTGGAGTCCAGACTGAAGATGTTGGACATTATTACTGTCAGAGTGTACACAGTGGTGGTGTGTTCACACAGTGATAAAGAGTGGTACAAAAACCTCGGTCAGTCAGAGTCACAGTGACTGAACTGATGCTGCAGCTGATCAAACACTATCACTCACTACTGACACACAGAGACCAAACACAGAACTACACATGAGCTCAGAACTGAGTTAGGAGTCAAATCAGCTCTATTAGACTGTGAACTGTCCTGAGACAAATGGGTTGAATAAATTATGCTCTGTTTTTGAGATTAATTAATATCTAATCATACAAAAAGCACACAACAATTTTCTCAGTTCCAGTGTTGTAGTTTTTGTAGACTGTACTACACTCATACCTTATAAATGTATCCCTGATAAACTGCCTCATGAAAATACCACTCAAACTTCATAACTGTCTCATCACTGCATGAGCAGAAGTGAAACTGTTTCAGTTCAGAGCGTTGAACCAATCAAACAGTGAAACTGTGAGTTTGAGCTGAAAATCAGATTTGCATTGACAGCTTTAGTGATTCTGATCGTCTCAGAATAGAGCAGCTCCGTCTCCAGAGACCATGTTCAAACCCCAAGAGATTATGTTCACATTTACTGCTAAACACAGCTGTTCTCAACTATTACAATCCATCAACAGCAGCTGAAACTTTAGTGAAGGAAGGACACACTGATCAATGATGCAGTCGAACACAAATGTAAGGCGTTCAGAAGCTTTATTGAATGAACAGCAATGGCAGCACATTGAAAGACTGCTTGAGTATTGAGCTGTAAATCAGGAGACTGCTGTGAATCCTGCTGCTCTTCACTGGAGAAACATCAGCACTCGGAGCTCTTGAGGAACGAGGTCTCGTGATCAGCTCCGTCATGTGTTACTCTGCAGACGAAGCGCTCGCCGGCTTCCCAGCGTGCTTTGCTGAGGCTCAGGACGCTGCTGCGGCTGTAGCGTCCGTCCCGCTCGCTCTCTGCGCTGGTCTGAACCCCCTCGGTGACCTCTGACCCGTCCAGCATCCAGCTCACCTGCGCCCCCTGTGGAGAGTAAGAGCTGAGCAGGCAGAGCAGTGCGGCTGAGTCTCCAGAGATCTGCAGAGAAGAGGGAGGCAGCAGAGACACGGAGGGCTTCACTGCGGGACCAGCTGAAACACACACACACACACAACAGAAGCAGAAATGAAAAATTGATCATTTGACTTTAATTTTATAAGATACATTTGAAATAATCCTCAAAATTTTGAAAAAACATTATTCAAGAAAATTGATGATTATATTGTGATGTCGATATATGACTTAGAAAAAAATTAATGATCATTTCAATATTAATTGTACTTTTGAAATATTCCTGGTATTCAGACTCACAATCATAAATATCAGCAAACTTGATAGTTTAAATAGTTTAAATGACATTTTATAATAATAATTATAATAATTTTCAAAATGCTCTTCAAGTTACTTGTTGTCTGATGACAAACCTTTTATTGTTAAATTTACCAAGAATTATAGACAAAATCATATCAAGAAATACTTAAATAGATTTTAAAGTACTGCTATCAATACATGTAATTATTCATATAAAATACAAAATAACATTCACAAACAATATAAATTATAAAATGTAAATAAGGGATGAAATGAATGAAAAGAAAATATATATATACTAATTAGATTTATTTCAGAACATGTAAACTTTTAATCTCAATCTTATAAAAAAACATTGTCCACATGAAAAATAATTAGTATATTGTGATTTTGTCATAATATATGGAAAACAAATGTAAATAATTGCAATATTATTTGTATTTAAAAAGTATTATTCTATTTTGACACTAACAATTAATTTTAATTTTCAGTACAATTTTAAATTTCTGTTATGATGATGTTCTTTTTTAAATGATTATCATCAGCAGCAAACTTAATCATTTAAATGACTGATTT
The DNA here is from genome assembly GCA_024542945.1 of allo-octoploid hybrid of Carassius auratus x Cyprinus carpio. NCBI lineage: Eukaryota > Metazoa > Chordata > Actinopteri > Cypriniformes > allo-octoploid hybrid of Carassius auratus x Cyprinus carpio. The sequence goes on from CM045082.1 coordinate 1,135,475, forward strand.
TTAACATGATCAATAACTAAATTTCTCTTTGTCTGGTGACGACGTCTACACAAATACATTTAGTATTATCAAACTTTTTTCATACATCTAAAAACCGTTAATTGTTAAATTTACCATTAATTATAGACAAAAAGTACATATCAAGAAATAATTGAGTATATCATAAATTACTGACATCTAAAGATACAACAATAGTTTACAGATAATGAGTTAAATTATTCATATAAAATGATAAATGAGATTTAAAAACAACACGAAATATACAACTTAATTAAATGATGAAATAAATGAAGTATTGCGATTATAAAAGAAACTTTACAAAAACATTATTTTTATAATAAATTATATTTTCTGAAATAATCTAAAAATATCATACATTTTTATGACAGAATTGAAGACTTACCGATTGTCAGTTTAGTTCCTCCACCAAAAGTGTACCACAGTGCTTCATTCTAGTGAAAGCGTCGTACAAAAACCTCCGTCACACTCAAATAAACACAAACTCCAGCAGAGAAAGAGAGAAGAGACTCACACACTGATATCAGACTCAACAGCAGCTCTTCTCAACATCACTCATGGATTATTGTGAAAAACAGCACAAAATGTTCATATATTAAAAAAATAAAAAATAAATCTTATATTTGTTTTTTTGTTCCAAACTCAGAATTTGTGCTCTGCATTGAACCCATCCAAGTGCACACACAGATCAGTGAACAAACACACACAGAGCAGCTGGGGGTTTGGTGTCTTGGTCAGGGGTTGTAGTATTGAGGAAGAAGGAGAGCACTGGTCATTCACTCCCTCCACCTACAATTCTTTCCAGTACAAAGACTCGAACCTATGACCTTTGGGTTACAAGGCCTACTCTCTATCCATTAGGCCACCACTGCCCCCATGATGATGAGTCTGTATTGGATGACCTTTGACCTGTAATACAGAATCATGGATGATATAAAATGTGTAAGACAGTTATTAAATGCTCTCAGCATCAAAGTCTGAATGAAACTGATCATTAAAACAGTGTTTAGAGACACAAGCTTGACCCAAAATAATGTGCAGTAAATCATGAGTGTCTGTTTTAGAAGAAATAAAGATAAATAGAGATTTGGTAAATAGTAAATAGAGATGTATTAACAAAGATGGCAAAATGATGCATCTGCTGTCTTCAGGTAAATGATGTGGAGTGTGTTTGCATATTGATCAGATGCTTCAGTGCTCTGAGAGTGTTTATAGTGCTGTGAGTTTAACACTTCATCACTGACACACACAACAATCTTCATCAACATGACCTTCATCATCATCTTCATCTGGACTCTCACAGCGTTTGCTCAAGGTTTGTGGAGCACAAGTTTGATATCAATTCATTTCTTCAAGAATATTGTCAAAGTTTTGAGTTGATTTTCTTCTTGTTGTGTGTTTCAGAGTGTAGAGGACAGATCAGCGTCACTCAGAGTCCCTCAACGACAGCAGCTCAACCAGGAGAAACAGTGAAGATCAGCTGTAAAACCAGCACAGATGTGTTCAGTTATAGTAGTGGGGATGAAGATTTAGCCTGGTACTTACAGAAACCTGGAGAAGCTCCTAAACTCCTGATTTATTATGCAAAAAAACTTTACACTGGAACTCCATCTAGATTCAGTGGCAGTGGATCTAACAGTGATTTCACTCTGACCATCAGTGGAGTCCAGACTGAAGATGCTGGACATTATTACTGTCAGAGTTTTCACTGCAGAACAAGTTATTATGGTAGCTGTGCAGGTGATTATGTGTTCACACAGTGATAAAGAGTGGTACAAAAACCTCGGTCAGTCAGAGTCACAGTGACTGAACTGATGCTGCAGCTGCTCAGAGGAGGATCTGAAACAACATCATCACACACGCATCTAAAATAAAATCATCTAAATGAATCCTTCATTCTTAATAATGGAGGTCGGAGGTCAAAGCATTATTTGAGAGAAACAACTAGACACAAGTCCATCAGTGTCTCTGCAGATTCTCTATCAGACTCACAAACACACAGACTCAGCTGTTATTATTATTGTTTTTGTCTTCTGCTTCTGTCACACTTTGGAAGTGTTTTTTTCTCCCTCATATATTCATCCTCTCTGAAAGGAGAATTAAATGTGTTGGAAATTGGACTGATTGAATCTGTGCAGCTTTTAGAGATTGTGTGCTTTTATAAATCAGAGACAGGACTGAGGTCTGGGTGATTTCTACGGTGTCTGTAAGATGACACGGTCGGTTCACTTAGTTTTGTCCTGGCCACGATATATTAACTCGTGGGAACGTGATATTATGTCGTGGCCTCCAGATGTTATGTTGAGGGAGCAACATGTTTTTCTCGTGGCCACGAGTTTAATGCCTAAACAAACCTGCGTGACCATAGAAACCTGGATTATCAGAGATGGATTCATTAATATTTTATTTTGAATTAAGAAATTATTAGATTATTTATTATAGAAATTATTACATTATTAAAATATTATATTAACCATAGGTCTTGGCTACCGAGCGATAGTCAGCATTCAAATGATGTTTATCGTGAATAAATGTTACATAAAGTGCATAATATAAAATAGGCCTACAATAAAAAAATATATATTCATCCTACAGTCTTGTAAGCCCATTAACTGAACGTCTTTTTCCTGTAATATTTGTATATTATTATTATTAGTCTATTATTATTGGTTATATTTTTATATTCGTTTATATTAATTTTTTCCCTTCATTTCGATCTCTTTACTTCACGTTCTGAATACTTTTGTAAATAATAGCCTACTGTAAATGCTCGACATGCCAATCAAGCTTTGATTATGCTGACTGGAGTTTTTGCTGGAATGCAGTTTAAATTTAACATATATTTCAGTTTATTTCGGCTAATTAATAGACTATAATTATAAATGCTATAGTGTTTCGTTGAGGAATTAATCATTCACGTAGTTTCATTAGTAAATGACAACACAACACACTCAAAAGTATTCAGAATCAGAACGTTAAGTAAAGAGATTGAAATGAAGGGAAAAAATAATAATATAAACAAATATAAAAATATAACCAATAATAATAGGCTAATAATAAGAATAATATACAAATATATCGGGAAAAGGACGATCAGTTAATGGACTTACAAGACTGAAGGATGGATAAAAATGTTTTATTGTAGGCCTGTTTTATATTATGCACTTTATGTAACATTTATTCACGATAAACGTAATTTGACGAATATAAATGAATCTGTCACTGTTAAAAATAAAAATGACCCCATGATTTTCTTACCCTCAAGCCATCCTAGGTGTATATGACTGTCTTCTTTCAGACGAATACAATCAGAGTTATATTAAATAATGTCCTGGCTCTTCCAAGCTTTATAATGGCAGTGAATGGTGCTCAAGATTTTGAAGCAAAATGGTGCATCTATCCATCATAAAAAGTTCTTCACACAATGAGTCAATGAATCATTCACTCAAATGATTCACGCTGTTTGTTTTGAACTATGTCAGCTTACCGAGCAAAAACAAAGTAGCTACTGACAATATTGAGTCTAAAAGGTAAAAATACTCAGTTTAAACTTTTTGTCAACTAAACTAATGTATAAAAGCAATATCACATTCACATTCATGCTGTTGATCTGATATTCAGAAGAAACAGCACTCTTGCAAATTTGATTTTGCTTTATATCAATAAAGGATAATATTAACGTGAACTCATTAAATATTTTCTTAAGTCTCAGTGAAACAGCACAATAAACCAACTTAAACTTGTTAAAATTCTCCTGCAGTGTTTGCATAGAGAGTGTGTTTTACATGAGCGACACACACTTCAGTGCTCTGCATGTGTTTATAACTCTGACAAACATCAAACATGATCAACAACTGTTTCTCACTAGAACTGAACCTACAACCAACAGAAATGACTTTCATCACCATATTGATCTGGACGCTGACAGTATTATGTAGAGGTTTGTGTCTGGAAGGATTAATTGTGTTATTAACTTGTTATTTTTATGTTATGAAGATATGTGTTTGTAAAAGTGTTTGTGGTTTCTGATCTTTCTCATTTGACAGAATCTATTGGGCAGGTGACAGTGACTCAAACTCCCTCAGTGCTGCTCGCTCAAACTGGACAATCAGTCACTGTATCCTGTACATTTAACAGAGATCCAGCCTGCTGTTGTAGTGGAAAGCAGTGTCTCAGCTGGTACTTACAGAAACCTGGAGAAGCTACTAAACTCCTGATTTATGGAACAAGCACCCTCCAGTCAGGAACTCCATCTAGATTCAGTGGCAGTGGATCTAACAGTGATTTCACTCTGACCATCAGTGGAGTCCAGACTGAAGATGCTGGACATTATTATTGTCAGAGTTTTCATTGCAGAACAAATTCTTATGGTAGCTGTGGGGGTGGCCATGTGTTCACACAGTGATAAAGATTGGTACAAAAACCTCGGTCAGTCAGAGTCACAGTGACTGAACTGATGCTGCAGCTGATCAAACACTATCACTCACTACTGACACACAGAGACCAAACACAGAACTACACATGAGCTCAGAACTGAGTTAGGAGTCAAATCTGCTCTTTAGACTGAGATCTGTCCTGTGACAGACGGGTTTGACTCAATTATGCTCAGAATCAGAGAAAAACATAAAGTGCGTAAAGTGATATGAAATTAAACAAAAAACAATGGTGCCATGTTTCTCAGTTCCAGTGTTGTAGTTTTTGTGTTTTGTTTAGAATAGATTATTTAACCCTGATTGTGTATCACCATTTGCATAGCCATCATCTGCAAGCTGTGACATCAACATAAATAAAACAGCAACGGAAACTTTATTGACTTAAATTAACTATGGCTAAAAATCAGATCCAGCCATAATATATTCCATCCAAAATCGGATCCCAACAACTTTTGTAACCCAAATGAAGCACGTTAGTGGCTGTGCTCTCACTCTGGCTGGCGCGGATTAATGCACAGGCTTGCATAGGCTGCAGCCTAAGGGCCCCACGTGTGCAGGGGGCCTTGGATTGACCAGACTTAAGTGCGAACCAGGCACAGCATGGTGCATCATTCCAGTTTCCAGTTTGGATGGGCCAGACAAATTGTGAACGTTAAATTAAAAACATTATCCAATCACTGTTTAACCTAATAAAAATTACTGACTAATATACTGTTAAATTATCTGTGAGTATACATAATATAGATTTTAATAGTTTGATGCTCTTTAAATATTTTGTTGCATTGTAAAAAGTTTCGGTGCATAGGACGGACCTATCCGCGATCGCTCTCCATGGTTCTGACCAAAGAAGAGCGCTTTGGAATCTCCATTACGCATCATACGCATCATACCTGGGCTGCGTTTCCCGATAACGCTGTCTCTTAGCGCGCTACGAAGACTCTTAAGGTATAACTTAACTACAGGTATACTACTACTAAAGGTATACCATTGCTAGGCGTCTTCAGGGCTATCATCCACTCGCGAGGCAGAGGCGCTCTCCTATAGCAACGGCACTGGTCGCGCTAGCACCCTGGGGTGGCAGAGACGAAGATGTGCTAGGTGATGTGGATCTCAGCTCTCTTCATCTCCTGGTTGCAGCGATGACTCCGAGACTGTACGTGCGCGTTTAAGGTACCTAAACAACAACGGTTGCAGCAGGGCTGAGGGCTGGGTTGGAAAATATGTGACGTCATTATGTTTTTTAATTTAATCAATGTTGATTGTGAAAGTGAGCATGCAGCATGAGAAAGATATGATACATCATGAGATGCGCAATATGTCTGGAGACATGGGTAAAACATTTTGACCACTTCATTAAAGTTTTGTTTTGTTGTCTCTTTTTTAAAAGATTTTCGTTTTGTATAAATTGTATCTTAATTTTGATCAATGTTTTATCAACCAATTGCCTGTATTTAATAAATAAGAAGCAAATATATAGCAGACAATGTAATAAGGCGCCGACACGATCACTTGCATTGCACGTGAACTGAAGGGAAACTCAGCTTGTTATAGAAAGCTTGAAATGTCTACTTTTAAACGAAAATATTCAAAACCAAAATAAATAGGCTACTCTCTGAAATGTGCATTTCTCTCTGGCGTTCATGGCAAGACCGCATCTTCAACTTCATCTTTGCAGCGACACAGAAAACACCAGTTTATTAATAAATAATTAAATGTCTCCATGCTATTTTAGACACATTCATAATCATTACTTTTACCGGTTCTTTGTGGCAAGCTTTATGCGTGCGGTCGAGCACTTGAGTGCGGCTATTAATAAACTTTATTTCCAGACCCAGAGGGATCCATAGTACAATACAAAAACACATACATAGGGAGAAAAAATAAAATAATAATAAATATACAAGAAGTAAAAATAGACCCTCCACAGTGTTCAGTGTCTAACATACAGACATGTCCACCAATGGTTCCACAGTCTGGACGAAAATCTTACAGAACTTCGTCTAGGGTTAGCCAACACAGCAATTAGGTCATTTTTTGACTCAGACACCCTACCCATAAATCTAAACATTAAGTTACGCAAGACTGCAGCACAGGTAGGTACCCCAGCACTAACAAACATATGGCTTGCACTGGAGTCTCTTGGAACTCTTAGCAGCAGCCTCATGCTGTCATTATAAGCCACTGTGAGCTTTCTAATGCTATCTTGCTTATAACGGCACCAAAGATAGGCAGTATACAACGGTGTACAGTATGTTCTAAAGAGTGAAATCTTCACAGGAACAGAGCACATACTAAACTTACGACACAACATGTTCGCTTGCACATACAGCTTACGACGCTGCCTATAAATATCCTTGTCATCAGACAGGTCATTTGCAATAATATGGCCAAGATATGTAATATCTGTGCATACATCAAGTACAGTACCAGATAGATAAAAATCAGGAAAATGAGAATGTTTATCATCTCTACTTCTTATAGTCATAATTTTACTCTTTTTTGGATTATACTTTATATCAAAATCTACACCATACTGTGTGCATAGTCTCAAAAGCTGTTGTATACCAGCACTATATGGGCTAAAGATGACCAAGTCATCAGCGTACATAAGGTGATTAATTAGTGAGTCACCAACCCTACAACCTGTACCACAAGCATTTAAAATCATAGACAAATCATTCATATACACATTAAAAAGAAAAGGAGACAGAATTCCACCCTGTCGAACCCCATTGGTCACTTTAAAGGGAGCCGTTGTTACCCTCCCCCATTTGACTCTCATTGTCTGATGAGAATACCAATAGACCAAGATTCTAATCAAAAAACCAGGGACCCCACTTTTAATCAATTTTAAAAACAATTTTTGATGATTAACACGGTCAAATGCTTTAGAGGCATCAATGAAGCACAAGAACATTGTGGAAATTTGTTTATTATATCTATCTAAAATTTCCTTTAGTGCAAAAATACATAAATCAGTACCATGCTTTCGTTTAAAACCAAATTGATTATCCGTAGACAGGACGTACCTCTCAAGTCTACACAGAACAACTGTCTCCAGCACTTTTGACATAACACTGGCCAAAGCTATTGGCCTATAGTTATCTGAGCTATTCAGCTTCCCCACTTTATCCTTAATAACAGGTACCAGCTCAACAGACAGCATAGAATCAGGTAACTCCCCATGAACAAAAAACCCTGTGTAGCACATAGCCACCAGAGGACACAGTTTCTTACTGGCAAGTTTAAGATGTTCAGCTGTAATATGGTCCGGGCCACATGCCTTATTATCCCTTAGCTTCAATATTGCTTCATGGATTTCAGAAGAAGTAATAACAACATCATCATTATACTCCACATTATCCACCACAAACAGATTACTTTTTACACAGTTTAGTAGTTCACAATAATGTTTCCGCCATAACTGTGAAATTTCATCAGGACCACTCACACCATCTATATTAGACGGAAGAGATATTTTGCAATTATTAATAGTTTTAATTTCTTTCCAGAAATCATTAACATTATTATTTTGCAGCTTCCAAGCCAGTGAATCAGACCTCATAATGTTTTCATTTCTTTTAATATAGCGAAGTGCACATTTAAATCTGGCATTAGTGCTTTTTTTTATTTCAAACAAGGGGCCATGCCTACTTTTGCCTGACTCAGCCCATTTTTTAAAAGCATTACGGGCCTCTACATGAAGCTCTTCTACGTATTCCTTCCACCCTGGCTTAGCAATGCACAAGTTTTTCCTAGGTTTATATAGAGGCCTACTTGAAATACTGAGAGACTCCACAATAGCTTCATACAGAGAACATAAAGCCTTACAGTGTTGCACATTCTTACAATTCATATCCCGACACAATAAGGCATCATTTGGGACCTCAATATTGGCCAACAAAGCATCTGAATATAAGGTAAATGCTCATTATCCTATAGGGTATATAGCCTAAGTAATTAAATTAATATAAAGGGGTGATTTGTCCACGAATGGCTTAAATGAACAACTACTAGTCGACTAGAAAACAATTTAGTCAGAGGCAGCCCTTATTCCACATATTTTCGAACCAGGCAGCAGAGGCCATTCTGGGTTGAGCGAGCGACCCTGCGGAATGAGCGAGCGGAGCGGAATATTCAGAAATGCTCACGAGTTCTGATCAGAACAAACCTGAACCTCACTGTCTGCTGAACTTGCGCAGAAACATCAAAATAGACATAACCAGCTTTTTAAAATTGTTTTTAAAACTAAATATTTAGACTATTTTAGCACAAAGTATGTTAGTTTTGGTTGTGCTGCCAGTGTTTCTTGATCATAATTAAATGGTTGATTCTAAGCACTGGGCCTTGTTTGTATTTGTGGTTTGTTTGTAATGTTCATTTTTTCATTTTACCTACATGCCGTGGTGGTAATTGTCTTACTGTTGTGGTCCACCACTTGAAGGAATGTAAAGAAAACACTGTAGTGTTGGCTGTCTCAATGTGTGTGTATGCCAGTTCACCGTAGTTGCATATGGACATGTATGGCACTAAATGATTTATTTATTTTTTTATTTTTTGGGGGGGGGGGGGGGGGGTGGAGTTTGCTCACACAAAGAGCAGCCTAGGGGCCCCTGACCACCTTAATCCGCCCCTGAACCACTGATGTTACATGGATTATTTTAACATGTCCTTGCTGCGTTTCTGAGTCTTGACCGTGGTAGGATCCTTGCTGTCTATGGAGGGTCAGAAAGCTCTTGGAATTCATCAAAAATATCTTAATTTGTGTTCCAAAGATGAACGAAGGTCTTATGGTTTTGGAACGACATGAGGGTGAGTAATTAATGACAGAATTTTCATTTTTTGGTGAACTATCCCTTTAGCATGAAAATCCAACTATAAATAAATCAGAATGCATGAAATAGCATTAGACATCCCCTTTAAATAGATATTTACCGCTATTTATTAAAACATTTACTCTTATTTGAAATGGTTTGAATTGGTTGTAAAATGTATGCTATTTTTTTTTAAGTTCACTATTATTGATAAACCATGATTTGCACTTCAGTCATCAGTCAGTCAGTAAGAGTGTGTCTCAGTCAGTTCCTTAGTTCACTAGTCAGTGCACTACTCAGTGATCACATAACACTCATGCTCAAAACATTCCCACAATGCACCATAAAACCGGGGGGCTGTTTAATAAAACAAGTTTACCAAATAAGCCAGGATATTTCAGTTAGTCTGACTTATTTTCACTTGATTTGGTTTCATAAAGCAAAATTACCATAGCTCAAGCTCAGTCACTCTGACAACTTATGCTGGAAAACTGACCTGCTCCAGAGCAGGCTAACTGTCAGGCGTAGCTAAGCTCCTCTAACACTGACCAGAAGGAACGCTCCATTTGAGTGTTTTCTTTTGTTTTTGGGAGGAGTTTGTGTGTCTCTGTCCAGGAAGAAGACTGATTGGTTCCTGCAGTCTAATTGGTGTCACGCCCGTCTGGTCAGCTGACTCCTAGCTGCTTATAAAGACCTCCTTCATCACTTCCTGCTCCAGCCTCATGCCCTGCTTTTCAAAAAGAACTCTACTGTGTCGCACTCTTTCATGATACACTTTACCTAGTGATGGAAAAATTAAGCTCTGCGAAGCACCGAGGCTTTCCCCTCAGCTGTTCAGTAAAAAGGTTCATTACTCAAAGCATTTCAAGATGGTGCACAATAGCGACATCCTGTGGTCAAAAGGTGGAAAAAGCTGTCTTTGTGTCCCAGACGACCCCAGTAGTCCAGCCATTTTTGGACTGTTTCAGATAATAAATTAGTTTGTGCTGAAAACCTGTATAAAACAAAGGAAATATAAGGTCTATATAAATAAGTCTTTGTGTCAGTCATTGTATTACACAATATGAATACATGAGTCAGTGAATAAATTTTTGGAAAAAATAGACAAGGCTAGGCATATAGAGGCGATGATCAAAATAACCGAAGATTATCATAGAATGGTCAGTTAAAGTGTCTGTGAATCAGGAATTAATACAAAATGACCACGCACAAAACTCCACATACAAATATTTATTTGCATTATGATTTATTCTTTTCAAAGAAGTGAGTGACACTTCAACCTGCAGAAGTGGTTCGTGTTATTTGAATCAGAATACGAAGCAGTCACGTGGTTGTGTGTGAAAACGAAGCTTCGGACGTCACAGATCACGTGGTTTTTGGCAAAACGAATCAAGCTCCGGTACAGTGCTTCACTGTGAGATGTTTCATTTTATTTTTTTTTTATTACAAGCTTCGAAGCCTCAGTGCCGAACGTCACATCACTAGAAATAATTCATATACAAAAACCTTGAATAATCAAAATGTTTTAACGTTTTTAATATATCCATAATCATAATCAATCCTTAATAAACTGACAGATGATAAAACACCAGTCAATATAATTGTACAAAACAAAGATTAAACCGTCTGATGTGCAGGTACAATGATAGACAGGATGAAATGAACGAGCAATCTTCATTTAGGGAGCGAGGGACCAATGGTAATAAGGTAAAAAGCAAATTCTAAAGATTTCTTGGTTCTTGCAGGACATAAGAAGCCATTTGCTCTCTTGACTGGCTAAATGACTAGCTTTGCTTGGCTAATTTGAGCTGATAACCTGACAAACACTTTCTTGGCAGAGAGTCAATCCTCATATGCATACATGTATGTGAAGCTTAAAACCTAAACTAATATTTTGTAGATTTTAATACATTTTCAGTATTTTGCTTAATATATTTTCATATTTTTGCCTTTTTGCATTTTTTGTGCAAAATTGAAAGTTATTAAAATAACTACCTTATAAAGCTCATTTAAATACAGGAACAGTTCATTTGCATATTGATCAGATGCTTCAGTGCTCTGAGAGTGTTTATAGTGCTGTGAGTTTAACACTTCATCACTGACACACACAACAATCTTCATCAACATGACCTTCATCATCATCTTCATCTGGACTCTCACAGCGTTTGCTCAAGGTTTGTGGAGCACAAGTTTGATATCAATTCATTTCTTCAAGTATATTGTCAAAGTTTTGAGTTGCTTTTCTTCTTGTTGTGTGTTTCAGAGTGTAGAGGACAGATCAGCGTCACTCAGAGTCCCTCAACGACAGCAGCTCAACCAGGAGAAACAGTGAAGATCAACTGTAGAACCAGCACAGATGTGACTTGGAGTCGTTTATCCTGGTACTTACAGAAACCTGGAGAAGCTCCTAAACTCCTGATTTATTATGCAAGCAGCCTCCAGTCAGGAACTCCATCTAGATTCAGTGGCAGTGGATCTAACAGTGATTTCACTCTGACCATCAGTGGAGTCCAGACTGAAGATGCTGGACATTATTACTGTCAGAGTTTTCACTGCAGAACAAGTGGTTACAATTGTGTGGGTGGTGATGTGTTCACACAGTGATAAAGAGTGGTACAAAAACCTCGGTCAGTCAGAGTCACAGTGACTGAACTGATGCTGCAGCTGCTCAAAGGAGGATCTGAAACAACATTATCACACATGCATCTGAAATAAAATCATATAAATGAATCCGTCATTCTTAATAATCATAGAGGTCAGAGCGTTAGTCGAGAGAAACAACTAGACACAAGTCCATCAGTGTCTCTGCAGAGTCTCTATCAGACACACAAACACAGACTCAGCCGTGTTGGTCTTAGATTATTATTTTGTCTTTTACTTCTCTCACACTTTGAAATTGTGTGTTTTTATTATTTCCTCATATTCATACTCTCTGTAGGGAGAATAAAGACATACTGGAAACTGGACTGATTGAATCTGAGCAGCTTTAAGATTTTGTGCTTTTATAGATTAGAGTCACGAGTGAGATCTGACTGATTTCAGTTTGTCTCACTTTTTTTTAATAACACACATTCATTTTCATAATACTGTGAAAAAGTCAAATCAAGAGGCAATAAAGGCACACAAATATGTATCTAGAGACAGAGACGTGATGCTGGTGGCCTTCAGACAGAAGCACTATCACAGCTCCAGCTTGACCTGTGACCTCTGAGATGACCTCTGACCTCTGCCAGTATGAGTGATTCACTACGGGAATCACAGTGAGCAGCTTCCTGTTGTTAGTGTTCGATATTCACAGAAGACAATGCAGTTTTTGAAACAGTACGTAAAACAGTAGCCATTATTCCACTTTAAAGTTGCCAAAAATTGTCACATGAGCTCATCAAACTGTTATCATGGTGTCTTTAACTGATAAGGACAAGATAAGAATTTTAATTTACAGTTTTACCATGAACTATTATACATTTTTGTTGAACTTATCTACAAACTTATCCACTCATCTCTCTATTAGTCAAACTGATTCATTTCACAGAATAAAGAGCCAAACTCATCTCTGCATCATCAGGTGATGTTCCTCTCTGAATAGAGCAGATCTTCATCATCTTCAAATAACCATTAAACATCAGAACAGTGAGAGATGAATGATATGTCTGTCACGCATGTTTATCTTCAAAACAATTACATTTATCTATCATTATATCTGTGAGGTTCATAATTTAGCTGCATGTTTGTTTCATCATGAATCTGCAGGTGTTTTCATGCTCCACTGAGTGAAGATTATTAATAAAATGTGAGCTTAAGCTCTGATCCAATGAAAGAGCTGAAAAACACAAACATACTCAAATAGTTAAGACTTATTTATTGAATTTTAATAAAATGATGACTGAATTTTTAAATTGTAATATTTGTAATTTCTCCTCTCCTGTAAGTGACTGTGACACATTTGAGAGGAAACGGCTTTGAATGTGTGTCCCACCCTGTGATTGAGCACAATATCAGAGCGTCTGTCAGTCAGACTGTGAATCAACATCACTGTCCTTCAGTTCTCACTCATTCCCAGTAAAGATGAGGACACTCGCTCTGATCATCTGCTCTCTGCTGCTGCTCCTCAACGCTCAGACTCACTTTTACTGCATTCAACACATTACATGCTTGTGTGGGCAAACATCATTGATTTATTCTGATGATTTTCTTCTTGTTGTGTGTTTCAGAGTGTAGAGGACAGATCAGCGTCACTCAGAGTCCCTCAACGACAGCAGCTCAACCAGGAGAAACAGTGAAGATCAACTGTAGAACCAGCAGAGATGTTTTCAGGGATTATTTGATTAATGATCATTTAGCCTGGTACTTACAGAAACCTGGAGAAGCTCCTAAACTCCTGATTTATTATGCAGACACCCTTGAGTCAGGAACTCCATCTAGATTCAGTGGCAGTGGATCTAACAGTGATTTCACTCTGACCATCAGTGGAGTCCAGACTGAAGATGCTGGACATTATTACTGTCAGAGTTTTCACTGCAGAACAGATTCTGATGGTGATTGTGTGGGTGATCGTGTGTTCACACAGTGATAAATAGTCGTACAAAAACCTCGGTCAGTCAGAGTCACAGTGACTGAACTGATGCTGCAGCTGCTCAAAGGAGGATCTGAAATAACATCATCACACACGCATCTGAAATAAAATCATATAAATGAATCCGTCACTCTTAATAATCATAGAGGTCAGAGCGTTAGTCGAGAGAAACAACTAGACACAAGTCCATCAGTGTCTCTGCAGAGTCTCTATCAGACACACAAACACAGACTCAGCCGTGTTGGTCTTTGATTATTATTTTGTCTTTTACTTCTCTCACACTTTGAAATTGTGTGTTTTTATTATTTCCTCATATTCATACTCTCTGTAGGGAGAATAAAGATATATCGGAATCTGGACTGATTGAATCTGCACGAGTGAGATCTGACTGATTTCAATTTGTCTAATTATTATTTTTTTTAATTAATAACAGACATTCATTTTTTTATATAAGACTGTGAAAAAGTCAAATCAGGAGGTAATAAAGGCACAAAAATATGTATCTAGAGATAGAGACCTGATGCTGGTGGCCTTGCGAATCACTAAATGATAATTTATTGTGTAAAATTCATGATTGTGTCTACAGAGCCTTCAGATAGAAGCACCATCACAGCTCCAGCTTGACCTGTGACCTCTGAGATGACCTCTGACCTCTGCCAGTATGAGTGATTGGCAGATTGGCCATTCACGGGAATCAAAGTGAGCGACTGCGTCCGAAATGGCATACTTCCCTACTATATAGTATGGAAAAAGCAGTAGGCGAGCAAATTAGTATGTTTGAATCCTCTGTGTTCATAAAAGAGTAGGCGAGAATTGCACTAATTCTTGCGAGATTCAGACGTACGTATACTTAATTTGCGATCTAATATGCCTACTTACCTACTATATAGTAGGGAAAAACAGTATGTGAAGAAAGAAGTACGTTTGAAACCGCAGTATTCATAAAACAGTAGGCGAGAAATCCCCGGATGTCCTACTGCTTCAGCCCAGATTCTAAAGTGTTCATCGATGGACACTTTTCAATCCCATGATGCCATGCGAAAGGGATACGTCATCATCGAACGTGAAGGAGAGCAGCGACAATTTATTTATTACAGGGACAATGCATTTTAATAAACATTTCTGTCAATATGCCAGAGTTAGCCAGAAGGATATTTTTCAACTGTAGTCCCTAGACAGATGGTAATAGTCGCCCTAAAAGAGAGTAAAAGTACATATTTACATACAATAAAACAATTACAATACATTTAGTAAAAAGTACTATTAAGCTATGATGTACAATAGAAACACAACAGACCAACAATTAGACAAATACATATACACACCCAAAAAAAAAAAAAACCTTGAACAGAAAAAGCGGTTTGGCCAAATACACTTTCCCCAAAGGGAATGATACAGTCTCCCCTCGCTGCACCTCTGGTTGTACTATGATCAGCTGTACGGATGTTGACAAATTGATGGGGGGGGGGGGGGATGATAAACCATGAATAATTTTATAAACAAGACATAGATTTGAAAATTTTACCATGTTTTCCCAGCTGAGTAATCTGTGTTTTTGTAATATAGGACAATGATGAGACATGCTTGGTTTTTTATCCAGAATTTTTACAGTTTGTTTGTAAAGTGATTGCAGAGGTTTCAGAGATGTAACACTAGCTTGTGACCAGATAGATAAACAGTAAGTGATATGTGAAAAGATCATTGTGTCCGTATACATTTTTGCTGCAGGTGTTGACATTTGATGGCGAATGTGTCTAAAATTACTGAGGTTAAGTTTAATTTGATTACAGACCCTTTTTACGTGTGATTTAAATGACAACTTTGAATCAATTAAACCCCCAAATATTTGTATTCTGACACAATCTGCAGCCTTTCACCTTGCACAAAAACATCCGGCTCAACACTGAAGTTAATATTGGACTTGGTGAAAAACATTGCTACTGTTTTTGATGTATTTAACTGCAGGCAAGAATGTTTCAGCCAAGCTGTAATATTAACCGTGGAGTTAGTGACTTTCTCAGCTACCTGAGAGATATTCAGACCATGAACATAGACTACAGTGTCATCAGCATACATCTGCACAGAAACATCTGGACAGACAGACGGAAGGTCATTTATATAAAGTGAGAACAACATAGGTCCTAAAATTGATCCTTGAGGGAGACCGGTGGACAGACTGAGAGCCGCTGATTTAAATGACTGGACTCTGACATGTTGGAAAATCTCAGTGAGGTAAGACTCAATCCATTTAAGTGCATCTGAGGAAAAATTAAAACTGCATAATTTTATGATTGACAGTGTCGAAAGCCTTCTTGAGATCCAGGAACACAGCTCCAACAACCCCACCTCGATCCAACAAAGCTCTGATGTTTTCAGTAAAGAAGCAAGTAGCAGTTTTGGTGGAATATTTGGCTCTAAAGCCAAACTACATAGGGTGGAGAGCATAGGGTGTGGTATTTAGATGGTTAATAATTTGTTTTACTATCAGTTTCTCTGCAATCTTAGACACAGTGGGCAATATACTGATGGGGCTGTAATTTGACGGAATGAGGGTCTTAACTTTTGAAAATGGGAGCAATAACAGCGGATTTCCACATGCTTGGGAACATATTTTGTGAAATGGACAGATTGATAATTTTGGTAATGGGGCGTGTGACTGTTGTACTAAGCTCCTTGAGCATCACTGTATCCATGCCAGAAATATCTTACAACTAGATGGTCTGAGTGATTTAATGGTCTGTGATACCTCTGCTTCTGTGATGTTCATTAAACTGAAAACTGATTGACTTGTGTCTATTGGAGGAGCGTATGTGTTCTCAGGTGTAAAACAGCTTGCTATGTTAGCCACAGAATCAATAAAATAGTGATTGAATGCCTCTGCTACAACCTGAATATTGTTTGTTAGTTGTTCATTTATTTTAATTTCTAAAGTGTTTTGTTCTTTGGGGCAACCCCCTGTCATTTTTCTTAGCTGGATCCATATTATTTTAGCATTTCCATTTGATTTTTCAATTAAAGTGAGGAAGAAATCTGCCTTTGCTTTTCTTAATGCTCTTACGACTTTTTTCTCAACATGGTAAAACGTCCTCTGTTATGAATTGATTTATTTTTATTTGCTATTTTTAAGGCCTGGTCTCGTTCTTTCATGAGTTTTATAATGTCTGGGTTAATCCAGGGTACAGTGTTTTTGTGTTGTTTGAGCTTGATTTTTTGTGTGAATTCTTTAATAGTTAATAGTCTTTTTCATAATCAACTAAAGATAAAATGTCATCCCATTGAATTTGGTTATCTGCAGCTACAAAGTTTTGATATTTACTTTTAGGAATTGTAATAATTTCTTTTTATCTCTAGCACAAGGATGAAAATGTTTTTTAGTAAGTTTTCTAGTGATAAGAGTTAGATTGTGGTCTGATAAACCTGTTAACATATTAAATGATTTTGCAATTCTTTCTGGTCTATTGGTAAAAATTAGATCAGTTTGTGTCTTGGAAGAGTTTGTTATTCTTGTTGGTCCACGGACAACTTGTGTTAGATCAAACCTGTCTGTGATTTGTTTGAGTTTTTTCTAGAGGGTTTGTCCTCCTAGTTGATTTTAAAATCCCCCATAATGATAATTTAATCCCCCATAATTTTAATTATAGTGTTTTGCCGCGTCCGGTGTAGACATGGTGTTACACCCCAGTATACTGTTAATAAACTCTACTGTAAAAAAGCTCATGTGTGGTTAATATAAACCCCAGAGTCTTTCTAAGAAAGATAGCGGTGTAATTCTGGTGTAAACTGGTGGTCCCTACATCACATGACCCACCTTCCCCCAACCCCCCTCCACACACAACCATTACAAGTAGTTAGTGTTTCACATCACTTTAATTCTTGTGTAAAACCACTTGACATTACTTTAAGGTCCTAAACAAGCACACACTCATATTCTGAATATTGCCATATATTATTGAATCAATCTGTGCCTTTCATATGATTGCTATGATTTGTTGGATCAGTCATTACAAAGCATTAAAAAACTGTGTCAGTTATATTGTGAACACAAGAGCACATCTATCAGTGAGGTTTCAGTGACCATTAAACCAACTTAAACCTGTTCACTGCTGCAGTGTTTGCATAGAGAGTGTGTTTTACATGAGCGACACACGCTTCAGTGCTCTGCATGTGTTTATAACTCTGACAAACATCAAACATGATCAACAACTGTTTCTCACTAGAACTGAACCTACAACCAACAGAAATGACTTTCATCACCATATTGATCTGGACGCTGACAGTATTATGTAGAGGTTTGTGTCTGGAAGGATTAATTGTGTTATTAACTTGTTATTTTTATGTTGTGAAGATATATGTTTGTAAAAGTGTTTGTGATTTCTGATCTTTCTCATTTGACAGAATCTATTGGGCAGGTGACAGTGACTCAAACACGTTTCCCATCAGAGCCAAATATATTAAACTTGTCTTGCTCGCATCACTAAAGTGACATTTGGACCGGTTCTCCTCTCCACACAACATGCTCCTCAGCAAAGATTAGTCTAGCCTTTCGATTCTTTCTGCTGATGAGAGGCTTCATCACTGCAGTGTACGCTTTCAGTCTGACGTCTACATGCAGAGACAAATCCTTACCCTGTTCAACAATGAACTGGCACGCAATTCCAGCTGCAATGTTGAACTGATTCTCTACATTATCCTGTCTTCTCGTGTTTCTCTTACATGGACAACCAGCCTTTTGGGCGGACTTGAATGAATTAGTGTCATTGTAAACCTGCAATATTCTAGAAATCAGATTAGGAAGGACCAAACTCTCTTGCAGTGGCTGAAAGGGTCATCCCCTTGGCCTTCTTCTGGACCGTCTCCTGTCGCAGGGTTTCAGTCACCTTATGCGGCCCGCTATCTTTCAATCAAGTGAAAATTGGAGGAATGTTGCTAGTTAAATAGGGTTTGTCAGATTATTAAGGAAATTAGCACCAGGTGCCAGATTAACACCAATAACTTGGAGGTATCTGTAAGTGTTCTTTAAATTTGTTTAGACTTATTTCCTAATACAGTTTTCATATTTACTTGATTCTTTTATTGTATTAATAATTTTACACTTTTATTTAATCAATTTGTTATTCATTCTTCTAAAATTGATCTGACATAATCATTGCTCCTCTGCATGGATCTCACTGCATCACAAATCAAACAAAAAATGATTTTCTCAGTTCCAGTGTTGTAGTTTTTGTGTTTTGTATTTGAGATTGTTCTACACTCATACCTTACACAATCATAAACGTATCCCTGGTAAACTTGTCTTATAAAGCTACAACTAAAACTCCATAAATGTCTCATCACTGCATGAGCAGAAGTGAAACTGATCCAGTTCAGAACATTGAACCAATCAAAGTGATTCTGATCGTCTCAGAATAGAGCAGCTCCGTCTCCAGAGACCATGTTCAAACCCCAAGAGCTTCAGTTCACATTTACTGTTAAACACAGCTGTTCTCAACTATTACAATCCATCTGAACTATTTTCCAGAATATAAGTCTTAATGAAATTTCTCATCAATTTTTGAGTTTGGCTCAAAATAACACAAAACATCATAAGCATCTATTATTAGCAAAACTGTTGCTTCAAAAACAAAATGACAAAATGGTGTATCTGCTGTCTTCAGGTAAATGATGTGGAGTGTGTTTGCATATTGATCAGATGCTTCAGTGCTCTGAGAGTGTTTATAGTGCTGTGAGTTTAACACTTCATCACTGACACACACAACAATCTTCATCAACATGACCTTCATCATCATCTTCATCTGGACTCTCACAGCGTTTGCTCAAGGTTTGTGGAGCACAAGTTTGATATCAATTCATTTCTTCAAGTATATTGTCAAAGTTTTGAGTTGATTTTCTTCTTGTTGTGTGTTTCAGAGTGTAGAGGACAGATCAGCGTCACTCAGAGTCCCTCAACGACAGCAGCTCAACCAGGAGAAACAGTCAAAATCAACTGTAGAACCAGCACAGATGTGGCTGAATATAGTGCACCACGTTACTATTTAAGCTGGTACTTACAGAAACCTGGAGAAGCTCCTAAACTCCTGATATATCGCACAATAGACCGTTACACTGGAACTCCATCTAGATTCAGTGGCAGTGGATCTAAAAGTGATTTCACTCTGACCATCAGTGGAGTCCAGACTGAAGATGCTGGACATTATTACTGTCAGAGTTACCACAGCAGTGGTGATGTGTTCACACAGTGATAAAGAGTCGTACAAAAACCTCGGTCAGTCAGAGTCACAGTGACTGAACTGATGCTGCAGCTGATCAAACACTATCACTCACTACTGACACACAGAGACCAAACACAGAACTACACATGAGCTCAGAACTGAGTTAGGACTCAAATCAGCTCTATTAGACTGTGATCTGTCCTGAGACAAATGGGTTTGACTCAACTATGCTCTGATTCTGAACACACATTTTTTCTTTTTTTTTTATCTTTTTTGTAGATTGTACTACAATCAAACTGTACCCTTATAAACTTGCTTTATGAAACTACCTCTCAAACTTCATATCTGTCTCATCACTGCATGAGCAGAAGTGAAACTGTTCCAGTTCAGAGCGTTGAACCAATCAAACAGTGAAACTGTGAGCTTGAGCTGAAAATCAGATTTGCATTGACAGCTTTAGTGATTCTGATCGTCTCAGAATAGAGCAGCTCCGTCTCCAGAGACCATGTTCAAACCCCAAGAGCTTCAGTTCACATTTACTGCTAAACACAGCTGTTCTCAACTATTACAATCCATCAACAGCAGCTGAAACTTTAGTGAAGGAAGGACACACTGATCAATGATGCAGTCGAACACAAATGTAAGGCGTTCAGAAGCTTTATTGAATGAACAGCAATGGCAGCACATTGAAAGACTGCTTGAGTATTGAGCTGTAAATCAGGAGACTGCTGTGAATCCTGCTGCTCTTCACTGGAGAAACATCAGCACTCGGAGCTCTTGAGGAACGAGGTCTCGTGATCAGCTCCGTCATGTGTTACTCTGCAGACGAAGCGCTCGCCGGCTTCCCAGCGTGCTTTGCTGAGGCTCAGGACGCTGCTGCGGCTGTAGCGTCCGTCACGCTCGCTCTCTGCGCTGGTCTGAACCCCCTCGGTGACCTCTGACCCGTCCAGCGTCCAGCTCACCTGCGCCCCCTGTGGAGAGTAAGAGCTGAGCAGGCAGAGCAGTGCGGCTGAGTCTCCAGAGATCTGCAGAGAAGAGGGAGGCAGCAGAGACACGGAGGGCTTCACTGCGGGACCAGCTGAAACACACACACACACAACAGAAGCAGAAATGAAAAATTGATCATTTGACTTTAATTTTATAAGATACATTTGAAATAATCCTCAGAACTTTGAAAAAACATTATTCAAGAAAATTGATGTTTATATTGTGATGTCGCTATATGACAGAAATAAGAAAAAAATGAATGATCATTTCAATATTAATTGTATTTTTGAAATATTCATGCTATTCAGACTCACAATCATAAATATCAGCAAACTTGATAGTTTAAATAGTTTAAATGATTAATTTTCAAAATGCTCTTCAAGTTCCTTGTTGTCTGATGACAAACCCTTTATTGTTAAATTTGCCAATAATTATAGACAAAATCATATCAAGAAATAATTAAATAGATTTTAAAGTACTGCTATCAAAACAAATACTATGTAATTGCATGTAATTATTCATATAAAATAAAAAATAACATTTAAAAAGAATATAAATTATAAAATTTAAATAAGGGATGAAATAAGGGAAAAAATATACTTATTAGATTCATTTCAGAAATAGTAAGTTACAGAACATGTACATTTTTAATCTCAATCTTATAAAAGACATTGTCCACATGAAAAATAATTAGTATATTGTGATTTTGTCATAAGATATAGAAAACAAATTTAAAAATTGCAATATTATTTGTATTTTTTAAAAAAAATATTCCATTTTGAAATTAACAATTAATTTTAATTTTCAGTACAATTTAAAATTTCTGTTATGATGTTGTTGTTTTTTTTTAATGATCATCATCAGCAGCAGCAAATTTAATAATTTTTAACATGATCATTAACTACATTTCTCTTTGTCTGGTGACAATGTCTACACAATTACATTAGTGTTATCAGACTTTTTCCATGCATCTAAAAACCTTAATTGTTAAATCTAACATTAATTGTAGTCAAAATTATATATATCAAGAAATAATTGACTATATATCATGTCATCTAAAGATACAATTTTTTTTCTGATAATGAGTTAAATTATTCATGTATAATTATAAATGAGATTTAAAAACAATATGAAATATACAACTTAAGTAAATTATGAAATAAATGAAATATTGTAATTATTAAAGAAACTTTACAAAAACATATTTTTATAAAATAATAATTTTAAAAAGTTTTTGCTGAAATAATCTAAAAATGAATAAAAATGAATGAATCAAATATCATACATTTTTATGACAGAATTGAAGACTTACCGATCGTCAGTTTAGTTCCTCCACCAAAAGTGTACCACAGTGCTTCATTCTAGTGAAAGCGTCGTACAAAAACCTCCGTCACACTCAAATAAACACAAACTCCAGCAGAGAAAGAGAGAAGAGACTCACACACTGATATCAGACTCAACAGCAGCTCTTCTCAACATCACACGTGGATTATTGTGAAAAACAGCACAAAATATTCTTCAATACTTAATACTTGTTATTGCATGAAGATTAAAATAATTTGTTTCATAATCAGTCTCAAAATGCGTTCCTCGAATTTACATTAATTATATTTACCTGCTGCTTTATAATGAATCTTTAGCAAGATTTAGATTCATTGTTTGTGCCATTTCATTTGTGCCTATTCAATGACCTTTGACCTGTTATACAGTATCATGGATGACATCAAATCTGTAACACAGATATTAAATGCTCTCAGTATCCAAGCCTCAATGAAACCCATCATTAAAACATTGTTTGGAGGGAGAAGCTCAACCTAGAATATATAATTAAATAACATGCAGTAAAACATGCTTCTTGTTTCTGAAAATGAAATAAATATATATATATATATATATATATATATATATATATATATATATATATATATATATATATTAGCAAAGATACTGAATAGTAAAACTGTTTCTGCTGTCTCCAGGTAAATGATGTGGAGTGTGTTTGCATATTGATCAGATGCTTCAGTGCTCTGAGAGTGTTTATAGTGCTGTGAGTTTAACACTTCATCACTGACCCACACAACAATCTTCATCAACATGACCTTCATCATCTTCATCATCTGGACTCTGACAGCGTTTGCTCAAGGTTTGTGGAGCACAAGTTTGATATGAATTCATTTCTTCAAGTATATTGTCAAAGTTTTGAGTTGATTTTCTTCTTCTTGTGTGTTTCAGAGTGTAGAGGACAGATCTGCGTCACTCAGAGTCCCTCAACGACAGCAGCTCAACCAGGAGAAACAGTGAAGATCAGCTGTAAAACCAGCACAGATGTTCACACTGTTGCAGAAGGGTTTGCATTTATAACTACTTCAGTTACATACTTTTTAAGCTGGTACTTACAGAAACCTGGAGAAGCTCCTAAACTCCTGATTTATGCTGCAAGCAGCCGTCAGTCAGGAACTCCATCTAGATTCAGTGGCAAGAGTTCATCTGCCACTGATTTCACTCTGACAATCAGTGAAGTCCAGACTGAAGATGCTGGACATTATCACTGTCTGAGTGTACAGAGTGGTGTGTTCACACAGTGATAAAGAGTCGTACAAAAACCTCGGTCAGTCAGAGTCACAGTGACTGAACTGATGCTGCAGCTGCTCAAAGTAGGATGTGAAATAACATGCATTTAAAAGAATGCATCAGTTAATAATATTTCTCACAGTGAGTTCTGGTTGTGTTCTGCACCCCATGTTAACTTTGGACATTATGCATATTATATGTTCTATTTACTGTAAAAGTAGAATGTTAGCATGATATTCTGATCATAGGCCTGATCAACCAGTTCCATTTAGACACGCCTCTCCCTCCTCTGCACCAATCAGAATGCTGCAGTGATGATTGCGATCAGCTGTGATGTAGTGAGTTTAAATCTGATCAGTGTTCTGTGATGAGCAGCAGAGAGTTTTGATGAAGTAGCTGGTGTCAGGCTGTTGAATGTTTCTCTCTCAGCTCTTTATTATTACTCGTTTTCTCTTTTTTCTCTGTGGCAAACTCACTAATATACAGTTATTTCAACCCTTTTGTCTGTTTATCTAGTTTGAGTCTGTTGTTGAGTCTGGTTTTGTGAGTCACAACACCTTTCAGAACTGACTATTTGAGTTCATTTACTTTAAGTCTGATTCTTTTTGGTTTTCTTTACCAGTGTTATTGTTGTGGAACAGCTATATGTTTTAGTATCATCATGAATCTGCAGGTGTTTTCATGCTCCACTGAGTGACGTTTATTTATAAAATGAGCTAAAGCTCTGATCCAATTATAGACACAAATGCACTCTAAGCTACAATTTTAATAAATTTGAATGAAATCAATAAAATTCAAAAAGCAGAGCAGATGGCAGATCACTGACAATGACAAATGAGACAAGTGAAACAGCATATTCAAGGCTGTTTTAAGTAAATTTATTCATGAGATCAGCTTTTTTTGTAAGATAGAAAGTGACAATAAAGAGTAATAAAGTCACATTTATTTTTATTGTATGATTTACTCGCTGCCAACATCCAGTTTGGTGCTGCTGAGAGTGAATCAGAGAGATACAAACTAATATCAGATGAGTGTTTGTTGAGGGTAACTAGTGTTTTTAATGTTTATATTTCAATATACACACACACACACACACACACAGCTCAAAAAAATTAAAGGAACACTTTGAAAACACATCAGATCTCAATGGGGGAAAATATCATGCAGGACATCTTTACTGATATGGACTGGTTAATTTGTTAGGAATGAAAAGATGCCACATTGTTTAATGGAAATGAAAATTATCAAAGACACTCAAAATTAAAGTGAAAAAGGATGCAGCAGGCTAGTCCATTAAGCTGAAATTTCATTGCAGCAACTCAAAATGGTACTCAGTAGTTTGTGTGGCCCCCACGTGCTTGTATGCATGCCTGACAACATCAGGGCACGCTCCTAATGAGACGAAGGATGGTGTCCTGGGGTATTCCCTCCCAGATCTGGACCAGGGCATCACTGAGCTCCTGGACAGTCTGAGGTGCAACCTGGTGACGTCAGATGGACCGAAACATAATGTCCCAGAGGTGTTCTATTGGATTTAAGTCAGGCGAGCGTGGGGGCATTCAGTGGTATCAATTCCTTCATCCTCCTGGAACTGACTGCATACTCTCGCCACATGAGGCCGGGCATTGTCGTGCACCAGGAGGAACAAGGACCCAATGCACCAGCGTAGGGTCTGACAACGGGTCCAAGGATTCCATCCCGATACCTAATGGCAGTAAGTGTGCCATTGTCTAGCCTGTAGAGGTCTCTGTGTTCCTCCATGGATATGCCTTCCCAGACCATCACTGACCCACCACCAAACCGGTCATGCTGAACAATGTTACAGGCAGCATAACATTCTCCACCGCTTTTCCAGACCCTTTTACATCTGTCACACGTGCTCAGGGTGAACCTGCTCTCATCTGTGAAAAGCACAGAGCGCAAGAGGCAGACCTGCCAATTCTGGTGTTCAATGGCAAATGCCAGTCAAGCTACACTGTGCCAGGCAGTGAGCACAGAGCCCACTAGAGGACGTCAGGCCCTCAGGCCACCCTCATGAAGTCTGTTTCTGATTGTTTTCTCAGAGGCATTCGCACCGGTGGCCTGCTGGAGGTCATTTTGTAGGGCTCTGGCAGTGCTCATCCTGTTCCTCCTAGCACACAAAGGAGCAGATACAGGTCCTGCTGATGGGTTAAGGACCTTCTACTGCCCTGTCCAGCTCTCCTAGAGTAACTGCCTGTCTCCTGGAATCTCCTACATGCTCTTGAGACTGTGCTGGGATGCGCCATCCTGGAGGAGTTGGACTGCCTGTGCAACCTTTGTGGGGTCCAGGTATAGCCTCATGCTACCAGTAGTGACACTGACTCTAGCCAAATGCAAAACTAGTGAAAAACAATCAGAAAAGATGAGTAGGGAAAAAAATGTCAGTGGCCTCACCTGTAAAACCATTCCTGTTTTGGGGGTTTTCTAATGGTTGCACATCTAGTGCACCTGTTGTTAATTTTATTAACACCAAAGCAGCTGAAATGAATTAACAACCCCGTCTGCTACGTAACTGACCGGATCAATATCCCAGAAGTTTAATTTACTTGATGCTATACTCTGATTAAAAAGTGTTCCTTTATTTTTTTTGAGCAGTATAGATATATTAGGGGTTGCACGACTACTGATTTCTGCTAGTCGATTACTTATTTAAAAAATACTCGAGTTACTCGACTACTCGTGGTTCATGCTACTGTAAATGAATTGACATTAAATAGTTTTTATCAATAAACGTTTATTAATTAACTATTAATTAATAGCCTAATGCAACATTTACATAACATACGTAAACTGTCAAAACTTTATAATTATGATAATACATATTTTAATTTTCATGTAACCAGTATTTGTATCTGTAACAGTCACAAAATTATTAGTATCTGTTTTCGGATAAAACCATGTGTCATACAGTTACTTGATAAGACCGTTATGACTATATTTTTCCCCCCGTAGTTATCACTGAACAAATATGCTGCGTTAAAGTAAAATAATTATTAATTTAAAAAAATAAATTAATCATATAAGCAGAGACGTCATGACAAACGTTTAGTGATCATTTGAACACGACTGAATGAATTCAAGGCGCACATTTTCATTACGCAGAATTCTAAGCGAGTCTTTTTGAACTTACTAAACAAATGTACATGTGCCACGCAAACCAGAAAAAGATAAAGAAGCAAACATAGAAAATGTATCTGCATCTAAGTTGATTATTAGCCTACTTTTAAGAGAGAGAACTGGTTTGGTTTTGGCGAGACTGAGGCGCGGAAACGCGGCTGTTTGATTGGTGAGCGCGCTGTGGTTAATCCATTTATTCATGTATCATTTCGTAGCTTAGGGTTTAAATCATTGCCTTTTAAATATATACACATAATAGACCGTGTATGATGTATTATTATAGGTGATATTACTCTTGCCAAGCTCTGATTTCTGAGAGATGCACGGAGAGGCAACATGCGGTGTTTGATTTGTGCTCTTTTCGTTCATAAAGTTTATATTCATTCACTTCACACACTCATTATTGCGTGACTTTAGGTCTGTGTATAATATATCCCCTGGCTCAACTGTTATCTAGCAAAAAGCAGAGTGTGCCAGCCTCAGCCGAATATTCAGGCAGAATTATTCCTTATCCGTTATTCGTTTTTTAAGCCATTATCCTTCGGGCACACCCCTAATTATTAAATTACATATTTTAATTGTACACGTAACATAGAGAAAGTGATAGAAAGTAACAGTTACATGCAATATTGTAATCCTACAATTTGCGTTGTAGGCAAACTGTGCATGCATTATGGTTAATTCACGCTCGAGTAGTCGATTGTTTCCGACAGCACCGACTAGTGGTTAAAGTAGTCGATCACTCGACTAGTCTATGTAACCCCTAATATATATATATATATATATATAAATAAATAACCAGAGCTTTGAATAAATGTTTTTCCATAAAATGACATTGTTACCTTAAAATCCTTGAGATGGCATCTACTTCCAGCTAAAATAAAATACATATTTTACATCACCTTCACAAAGATTTAGGGTTTGGCCCTTAAACCATTTCTTTTCATGACATCCCCACTGACCCCATGAATTACCCCATAACATCCATATGTGCTCCTTTCCCCACGTATAAAAATTAAACAATGAAGATATGAGTGATATTATAATTTATTTGAAAAAAAAAAATAAAAAAATAAAAATAGAAACAATCCAGGAGCTTCCTCAAAAGTGACGTGACATACAGCCAAGTATGGTGACCCATACTCAGAATTTGTGCTCTGCATTTAACCCATCCAAAGTGCACACACACAGCAGTGAACACACACACACTGTGAACACACACCCGGAGCAGTGGGCAGCCATTTATGCTGCAGCACCCGGGGAGCAGTTGGGGGTTCGGTGCCTTGCTCAAGGGCACCTCAGTCGTGGTATTGCCGGCCTGAGACTCAAACCCACAACCTTAGGGTTAGGAGTCAAACTCTCTAACCACTAGGCCACAACTTCCCCCAAGTAAGCATGCCCTAAAAGAGGGACAGATTGACAGAAAGAGAGACAAAAATGGGAACAGACAATGACACGTATGGTTATTCAGACAATCTAAGACTGATAAAATGAATGGTAAATCTGATAAATGTTAACATTTGAAACATACCTTTGGAAGAATTTGTTTGCATTCAGGCTTGCTCTTTTCTTCCCCCATCTCTGTACAAAATGAGCAGCAGTACTTGCATTTCTTTGTACTGATTGAGAGAGAAAAATAAAAGACCAGTCGCAATACAGTGGTGTCAAACTCAATTCCTGGAGGGCCGCAGCTCTGCACAGTTTAGCTCCAGCCAGCTCCAACTCACACCTGCTTGGAAGTTTCTAGTAATCCTGAAGACCTTTTTTCAGCTGGATCAGGTGTGCTTGATTATGGTTGGAGCTAAACTCTAGCACTATGTCAGCAAACTCACAATTATAGCTTCATTATAAATAAACATTATAATGATATTATATGTCAGATTATCAAATGTTTACTCACCAGGGTAGCGAGTTCTTCTGGTCTTCTGGCAATTAGCAGCACAAGAAGCCCATTCGTTTTTGTCATTAGATCTCAAATCTAATTGCGCATGTCTTGAAACTCATATAACAAAAACATTTTAAAGTTCCTTTAACCACTTTAAGCTTGTTTCATTATATGAATTCAATCATTAATTTCCAAATGTAGTTCACGAAAAAAGAGAATGTTGGGTAAAAGAAAAAAAATTAATATTAATAGGAATTAAAATAAAATATACACTAAGAAATATAATGGGCAGGTAAAAGATATTTTGTTGAAGTTTAAGTGTCACTAGTACATACTATTTACCAGGTTGTAAATGGAGACCCACCCCCAGCACTAAACCTAAACTGGTCTGGGTCTGAATGGCCATATCTCAGCCAAAATCAGACAAGCCCTTATGGTCTGTAATCGGGCTGAATGTGGCTAAGGCTGCGTTTACACTTGGTGTTAACATGCGATCACCGTGATCTGATCAAGCAGATCAGATCATCAGTCAATCAGAACATGGCCTGTTTACACATGGCAACATCAGCTGACTTTTCTATCTGGATAACCTATCAGATCTGTCTTTCCCGCCCAATAATTAAATAAGTCTTCAGAGAATGGCCGGTGCAAAGTCAACCTGAAGTGGTGGGTTTTCTTTTGAAAAGCATTTTCAGTCGTGGAACATTTTACAAATCAAAGAGAAGTGTAGGAGCCTCACTAGTCTCCACACGGCTGTTCTTCATCTTTTTTTCTGACAGTTCGCGTGAGAGAGGGGGCAGTGTTTTGCGTGACGTCCACCTGCGAATGCAGACACGATGGCTGGATTGCATTTACATTACACTGAGATCCGATCACAATGTATCCTCAACTACCTCTGGACCAGGACACGCTGATCGGATAACATTCCGATCACAAGTGCGTTTACACTTGTCTTTTCAATGTGTTTGTGGACAACATCCGGATACAGGTCCCATTTTAATGCCAAGTGTAAACGCAGCCCAAATGTGCTGTGTCTCAGTGAAAATTGGGCCAGATCTGCACATCCAAAGTCTAGCCAAACCTGGCAACAATTACTGGGCCAGAGCTGGTTCACTTTTGGTGAGCCGCTGCCAGAACACAGCCGAGTGAGCCGACACTCAGCCCAAATTGGCCCGATTGTGCTGGCTACCTGAGGTGTTTCAGAGTGTAGAGGACAGCAGCTCAAAATCAACAGAGATTTGTATTACAATAATGTTTATTATGATTATTACTTACATTGGTACTTACAGAAACCTGGAAAAACTCCTAAACTCCTGATTTATAAAACAAGCAGCCGTCAGTCAGGAACTCCATCTAGATTCAGTGGCAGTGGATCTAACAGTGATTTCACTCTGACCATCAGTGGAGTCCAGACTAAAGATGCTGGACATTATTATTGTATGAGTTACCACAACAATAACCCTGCGTTCACACAGTGATAGAGATAACCTCAACAAAAATTTTGTTGAGGTCCATCATTATTTATTTATTTTTTTTATTTAATTTGATTAATTTTTTTTTTAGATCTTTTATGGTTTATCTCTTCTTCTTTAAACTCATTCATTTTTATAATGCATAATTTCTTTCTTCTTTCTAATTATAGATTCATATTCCAAAAAGAATCAGCAGGACATAAAGATGTTGCTGCTGAATAGTTTATTCATCATCTTCCAGTCAAAATTCTCCATCCCTAAACAGTTCATTCACAAGTTGTGTAAGTCTTATAAAACTATCACTCAAACTTCATAACTGTCTCATCAGTCCATGAGCAGTGAAACTGTTCCAGTTCAGAGCGTTGAACCAATCAAACAGTGAAACTGTGAGTTTGAATTTTAATGGATATTAAATAAAATATATAAAGAATTTATTCAGTTTTACACTTGCTAAATGTTAATCTAACCCACTTAATTCAATTCAATTCAAGTTTATTTGTATAGCGCTTTTTACGATACAAATCATTACAAAGCAACTTTACAGAAAATTAAGTTTCTACAATATTAAGTAGTAGCTTATCAGTGGTGACTGACAGTTTATGTGCATATGGCAGAAATGTTCAGAAAAATCAATAAAAGACGTAAACAAACAGACGATTAACACTATTAACAGCAATTATGCAATCAAACTTATAGCAAAATGTGTTAGTTCTGTATGTTGTCTCTGGGTTAGCATCATCTGAAGTCCTCTGAGGGGTTGGCATCATCTCTTCTCAGGTGTTCTGGATCCAGACTGGAGCTTGTGTAAATCCTAGTTACCACGGGATGTAAATCCCGTGGCAAAACAGAGAAACAAATAGAGACATAATTAGCGTAGCTGCTGTTCCAGCCAAGTAAAATTATTTAGTTTAACCCAAGCTAAAGAATAATAATGCACATTTGATCAGATATAACTGCAGTCCAAAATTATGAGATGCATTATTTGAATGCTTGGCCAAAGAGGTGTGTTTTTAATCTAGATTTAAACAGAGGAAGTGTGTCTGAACCCCGAACATTATCAGGAAGGCTGTTCCAGAGTTTGGGAGCCAAATGCGAAAAAGCTCTACCTCCTTTAGTGGACTTTGCTATCCTAGGTACTATCAAAAGTCCAGAGTTTTGTGACCTTAGGGAGCGTGATGGGTTGTAGCGTGGTAAGAGACTAGTTAGGTACGCAGGAGCTAAGCCATTAAGGGCCTTATAAGTAAGTAATAATATTTTGTAACTGATACGGAACTTAATAGGTAGCCAGTGCAGAGACTGTAGTATTGGGGTAATATGATCATATTTTCTTGACCTGGTAAGGACTCTAGCCGCTGCATTTTGGACTACCTGTAGCTTGTTTATTGAGGATGCAGGACAACCACCTTGTAAGGAGGACTTAGGCCGTGTAGATTCCATAAGCGGGTCTTTATTAAATGGTCTGCTGAAAAAATCCAAATGGTAATCACAACTCATAGTCAGGTCACAGGCTTTGGTCAAAATACAGGCAAAACAGTCCAATGGCAAACAAATCCAAAACAGTAATCCAAAAACGTGAGTCAAAAAGGCAAAAGCAATGGTCATAACAATAAACAGCAAAGGAGACATGAAAAACGCTTAGTAAGGCAGGGAACTGGCAATACTTCGCAATGTGGCATAGCAAACACATGGCTTAAATACAGGGTGACAGGAAATGACAAGACAGGAACTGATGTGGCAGGAACAGGAAGTGGCAGAGTTCAGAATTCAGGTGAAGGCTCCCTCTGGTGGACGGGAGCCCGATCAAACGTTACAGATTCCCTCCCCCTAGGAACACCTCCAGGTGTTTTTTTTCCTAGGACGACCCCTGGGTCTGGGTGCTGGGCGATCTGGATGTGCTTGGTGAAAGTCTCTGATAAGTGATGAATCCAAAATGTCCTTAGTTGCTACCCACGATCTCTCCTCCACGCCATAACCCTCCCAATCTACGAGGTATTCCATCTGACCCCTCCTCCTGCGAGAATCTAGGATCTCCCGAACTAGGTAGGCAGGAGCTCCCTCGATCTCGAGCGGTGGAGGAGGTTCTTCGTCAGTGGCATCGGGGCTCGATGAGACATGGGCCGGTTTCAGGAGTGACACATGAAAAGGAAGGAGAGATGCGGTAATTAGCAGGTAGCTCTAAACGGTACGTGACAGGATTAACTTGATGCATAATCTTAAAAGGGCCAACGTACCTGGGACTTAATTTTTTGCATGGTAGTTTCAGGCGTAGGTCACGGGTGGAAAGCCATACCATTTGACCTGGCTGAAACTCAGGATGAGGACGTCTGCGTCGATCAGCTTGGATCTTTTGAGAACGAATAGCCCGTTGGAGGCGGACATGAGCATTGTCCCAGACCTGTTCACTTCTTCTGATCCAGTCATCCACAGCAGGCACCTCCGATGGCTCTCCAGACCAGGGGAATAGAGGAGGCTGATATCCTAGGACACACTGGAAGGGGGTAAGACCAGTTGAAGAGTGTGTGAGAGAATTTTGGGCGTACTCTGCCCATGGGAGGAATATGCTCCATTTTTCCTGTTCCTGGCTACAGTATGATCTCAAGTATCTACCAATTTCCTGATTAAGGCGCTCTACTTGTCCATTTGCTTGAGGATGATATCCAGAAGTGAGACTGACATTGATGTTTAAACTTCTGCAAAAGGCTTTCCAAACACGTGATGTGAATTGCGGCCCTCGATCAGTAACAATATCATCAGGTAATCCATAAATCCTAAATACTTGATTGAACACAACTTGTGCAGTTTCCATAGCAGTGGGTATACCTTTCAATGGAATGAGACGACAAGACTTAGAGAAACGGTCGATGGAGACCATGATGGTTGTGTACCCTTGTGAGTTAGGCAGATCAGTGACAAAGTCAATGGACAGGTGTGACCAAGGTCGCTGGGGAATTGGAAGTGGTTCTAACAATCCTGCAGGCAATTGCCGAGGTGTTCGTGACGGAGCACAGATTGGACAAGCATTTACATAGCTACTGACATCTGCAGATAATGTGTGCCACCAAAAGGTATTTCGAACTAAAGCAGTGGTGCGATTAATTCCAGGATGTCCAGAAGCAAGAGAAGTGTGAACCCATTGGATGATTCTGTTG
The DNA here is from genome assembly GCA_024542945.1 of allo-octoploid hybrid of Carassius auratus x Cyprinus carpio. Taxonomy (NCBI): domain Eukaryota; kingdom Metazoa; phylum Chordata; class Actinopteri; order Cypriniformes; species allo-octoploid hybrid of Carassius auratus x Cyprinus carpio. The sequence goes on from CM045082.1 coordinate 1,168,724, forward strand.
CGAAGACTGGATGGAACAAAAATTTTCCCAACTGGACATTCTGGAGGGGATGGCTCTTCATGTTGTTCACGTTGAATTTCTTCCATAATATCCCAATGAATGGGTGCCATGATGATGGAGGGTGGTAGAATAGTTTCAGGACTCATCTGTGAATCAGCAGAATCGTGGATACGTGACAGTGCATCTGCCTTACTATTTTTGCTCCCTGGCCGGTATGTAACTGCAAAATTGAATCGAGTGAAGAAGAGTGCCCATCTTGCTTGACGGGGATTCAAACGCTTGGCATCCTTGATATACTGTAGGTTTTTGTGGTCTGTAATGACTTGAAAAGGATGAAGAGCACCTTCAAGCCAATGTCTCCATTCTTCAAGAGCAGACTTGATGGATAGCAAGTCCTTGTTACCAATGTCGTAATTGCTTTCTGCCAAAGTTAACTTTCGAGAGTAGAATGCACATGGATGTAATTTACCTGGTGTTCCATGACGCTGAGAAAGAATAGCACCAATTCCACAGTCGGAGGCATCTACCTCTACGATGAAAGGAAGTGTAGGATCAGGATGCTTAAGAATTGGCGCTGTGGTGAAACTGGACTTGAGCCTGTTGAATGCTGATGTAGCTGCCTCTGTCCATACTAGCTTCTTGGGTTTTCCTTTAAGTAGTGATGTGACAGGTGTAGCTATTGTACTGAAGTCACGGATGAATCTACGGTAGAAGTTTGAAAAGCCTAGGAATCGTTGCAACTCCTTGACATTGTTGGGTTTGGGCCAGTCCAAAACAGCTTTTACTTTGGTATCATCCATCTTTACTCCTGCATGGCTAATATTGTATCCAAGGAATTTGGTTGATGTGACATGAAACTCACACTTTTCAGCCTTAACAAAAAGATCATTTTGGAGCAGACGTGACAAGACAGTTCTTACATGACTGATATGTTCCTCCATAGAGCATGAGTAGACCAGGATGTCGTCTATATAGACAATCACATACTGATACAAGAGATCTTTGAAGACTTCATTAACGAAGGACTGGAAAACTGAAGGTGCATTGGCCAATCCATAGGGCATAACCAAATACTCGTAGTGCCCCCTACTGGTGAGGAAAGCTGTCTTCCATTCATTCCCCTCACGGATTCTGATGAGATTATAGGCCGATCTGAGGTCCAGTTTAGTGAAATAGCGAGCTTCTCGTAATTGTTACAGAGAAGAAGGAATAAGAGGCAAGGGATGGTGATTCTTAACTGTGATTGCATTTAGTGCTCGATAGTCAATGCAAGGCCTTAAACCGCCATCTTTCTTGTCAACAAAAAAAGAAGCCAGATGCTGCAGGAGAAGTGGAAGGTCTGATAAATCCATAAGATAAAGCTTCTTCAATGTATTCTTCCATGGCCTTGGTTTCAGGAATGGACAGAGGGTATATACGGCTCTTAGGCGGAGAGGTGTTAGGAAGGAGGTCAATGGCACAGTCCCAGGGGCGATGAGGTGGCAATTTGGTGGCCTTGTCTTTGCTAAATACCTCAGCTAGGTCAGCATACTCCTTGGGGATGTTAGTTGGTAATGAAAAGGGGTTCTTGGCTAGATGGGTAGTGCAGACTGTAAGTTTGGTGGGCAGTTCAAGACAGTGAGCAAGACAATGAGGTGACCAGCTGACTAACTCCTTTTCCTTCCATGAAAACTGTGGGTCGTGGGTAGACAACCATGGATATCCTAAAATGACTTTGTTTCGTGGTGATGAAATTACATAGAGAGTTATTTCTTCTGTGTGAAGCAGTCCAACTCTGAGTTTTATGGGGAGTGTTTGATGAGTGATATAACCTTTACCAATGGGACCATTATCAACGGCAGTAACAGCAATAGGTGGTGCACATTTGATTGTGGGAATGTTCAACTGCTTCACTAAATCTTGATGAATCACGTTTGCAGCTGCTCCAGAATCTATTAACGCTGAGAAATGGTGGTCTTGATTAGCAACTGACAAAATGATGGGAAGTGATAAACATAAACTTATCTGTAAAGTATGGAACATGTGACTCACTTGTTAACTTGAAGAGGGGTTGATAGCAGGTTTAACAGGACAGTTGGAACAGCGATGGCCTGATCCACCACAGTAGAAGCAGAGCTGATTGAGTAATCTCCTTCTCCGTTCATCAGCTGGTAATTGAGTTCTTCCAATGTGCATGGGTTCCATAGGGCTAGATTGACTTGGTATTTGAGCAGTAGTAGGCACATATGAAGCAATGTTAAACTTGAGATTGGGTTGTGTACGTAAGAGATTATCAATCTTTATAGCAAGGGTAACAAACTGAGAGAAGTCAAGGGAGTCATCTTTGCATAGTAATTCTGCTTGAAGCTTAGCAGACAGACTTGAACGAAAAAGGTGCTTCAAAGCAACATCATTAAAACCACTTTGTGCTGCAAGAGTGCGAAATTGGATAGCATAATCAGAAGCAGGTCTGTTACCTTGACGTAACTGGGTCAGTTGAGTTGCTGCATCCATGCCTCCAGCAGGATATTGAAAGACATCACGAATTAGTTGGGTGAAGTAATTGTAAGATTGCTGGACATGTGTATCATGATCCCAAACAGCTGTAGCCCACTCTAAAGCCTTCCCGGTAAGCAAAGTCATGATAAAAGAGCACTTTGTATGGTCTTGGTGATAGGTTTCAGGTTGGTTTGAAAAATAGATAGAACATTGACGTAGAAAACCAGTGCAGTTATCAGGAGAGCCATCAAATTTATCAGGTAAAGCAAATCTTACCGGGTCAGGTCTTGGGGCAGGAAGAGACTGAATGTACCGTGTTAAATGCTCGTTGCTGGCTTGCAGTGTCAGTAGCTGGTGTTGAAAACCATTCAGCAGATCTTTTTGATACTCAATGGTAGAAAGAAGTTGAGAGACATCCGCTGGATCCGCGCCAGGCGAAGTATTCTGTAAGGAGGACTTAGGCCGTGAAGATTCCATAAGCGGGTCTTTATTAAATGGTCTGCTGAAAAAATCCAAATGGTAATCACAACTCGTAGTCAGGTCACAGGCTTTGGTCAAAATACAGGCAAAACAGTCCAATGGCAAACAAATCCAAAACAGTAATCCAAAAAAGGCAAAAGCAATGGTCATAACAATGAACAGCAAAGGAGACATGAAAACCGCTTAGTAAGGCAAGGAACTGGCAATACTTCGCAATGTGGCATAGCAAACACATGGCTTAAATACAGGGTGACAGGAAATGACAAGACAGGAACTGATGTGGCAGGAACAGGAAGTGGCAGAGTTCAGAATTCAGGTGAAGGCTCCCTCTGGTGGACGGGAGCCCGATCAAACGTTACACACCTAGCAGTGCATTACAATAGTCCAGTCTAGAGGTCATGAATGCATGAACTAGCTTTTCTGCATCAGGTACAGGTAACATGTTTCGTAGCTTGGCAATGTTTCTAAGATGGAAGAATGCTGTTTTTGTAACATGGGAAATATGATTTTCAAAAGTTACTGTCTAATATAACACCCAGATTTTTTAATCTTAATAAATGTGTCTAATATTTGTGAAGTTCATGTTGTTTCATCGTGTAAATAATAAGCAGAAAATAGTACAAACTTTGCTAAAGTGATTGTTTTTGAACAAGTATTAACTAAGACATTATTTTAAAAAACAACAACATTATTTTAGCTGAAGTATTTGTATCAGTACTGTGTGCCTTTCGCCCGTGTGGGGGGTAAAAGGCCACTACATACATTTCTAAGATTTTTAAACAAAATAAAGGACTTGTATGATTTATGTTCAATACAAACATATGTTTTGTTTTTTTCTGCAATTATACATTTTAGGTGCAGTGAAAAGCTAATTATTTTTAAGGAGTGCCTTTAGCCTCATTGTACGCTATATTGATTCGAAGAGTCATTTTCATTATCTACTTCAATGTTACTGAAGCATGCTTTTATTAAAAAGAATCAAAGATCAGATGTGAGTAAATATAAAAACTGCAGGAGTTCATTACAGCTTTTGATGGCAGCATGAGAAGATTGGGTACAAATGTTTTTTAAAGTACAGAAAATATAACTTTTGTCTCGCATGTCTACTATAAATTATTAACCTATCAAATATTTAAAAGATAAAATTAAGCAACCATTATTTACAGGTTTTACTTAAAAATCAGCACTCTAATCTGAAAATTTAAGTTGAGGTTGATTGCCAAACATTCAATGTGAACTAAAAAATTTAATTAAGATATATAAATAAACGAAAAGGTATATCATTTCTATAGCCTAGCAAAGTGTTTAACAGTCAGTTGTTGTATTAATAATATTAAATGATGACTGACTTACTGCCAACATCCAGTTTGGTGCCACTGCCGAAAGTCCTCCACAGTGATACAAACTAATAGAGCAGCTGAACAAAAACCTCCTGAACGCTTCACTAACTGAACAAACACACATCAACTGAGTCTCCAACAAACACATCACTCACAGCAGACATCACCTGCATTTACTTCATCTGCTTCATGCAGTCTGTGTTATTACTAAAGCATTAACCTGAATTAATGAAAGAAATGAACTTTTATATCAAGTGTGAAGGACTCATAATCAAACTCAGTTGATTCAGTTATTGAGTGTGTCAAAAATATTCTCAAAGTCTCGCAGGAGAGAGTCAGGATCATATACTAAAGTTGGTCTTGTAGATTTATTCAGTAGTGAATGATCTGATATAATTTATAACAGCTTGGCTATTAGAAGAACAAATATTGAAAGATTAATTAATAACAGTATTTTGTGTCTGTAATTGAGTGACTGTCTTCAGGTAAATGATGTGGAGTGTGTTTGCATATTGATCAGATGCTTCAGTGCTCTGAGAGTGTTTATAGTGCTGTGAGTTTAACACTTCATCACTGACACACACAACAATCTTCATCAACATGACCTTCATCATCATCTTCATCTGGACTCTCACAGCGTTTGCTCAAGGTTTGTGGAGCACAAGTTTGATATCAATTCATTTCTTCAAGAATATTGTCAAAGTTTTGAGTTGATTTTCTTCTTGTTGTGTGTTTCAGAGTGTAGAGGACAGATCTGCGTCACTCAGAGTCCCTCAACGACAGCAGCTCAACCAGGAGAAACAGTGAAGATCAGCTGTAAAACCAGCACAGATGTGTACAGTGATCTTTTTGGGAATTATTATTTCAGCTGGTACTTACAGAAACCTGGAGAAGCTCCTAAAGTCCTGATTTATTTAACAAGCAGCCGTCAGTCAGGAACTCCATCTAGATTCAGTGGCAGTGGATCTAACAGTGATTTCACTCTGACCATCAGTGGAGTCCAGACTGAAGATGCTGGACATTATTACTGTCAGAGTTACCATTGGATCAACAGTAAAAATGTGTTCACACAGTGATAAAGAGTCGTACAAAAACCTCGGTCAGTCAGAGTCACAGTGACTGAACTGATGCTGCAGCTGATCAAACACTATCACTCACTACTGACACACAGAGACCAAACACAGAACTACACATGAGCTCAGAACTGAGTTAGGAGTCAAATCAGCTCTATTAGACTGAGATCTGTCCTGTGACAGACGGGTTGAATTAGTTGTGCTCTGTTTTTGAGATTAATTAATATCTAATGAAACAAAAAGCACACAACAATTTTCTCAGTTCCAGTGTTGTAGTTTTTGTAGATTGTACTACACTCATACCTTATAAATGTATCCCTGATAAACTTGTGTAATAAAACTACCTCTCAAACTTCATATCTGTCTCATCACTGCATGAGCAGAAGTGAAACTGTTTCAGTTCAGAGCGTTGAACCAATCAAACAGTGAAACTGAGAGTTTGAGCTGAAAATCAGATTTGCATTGACAGCTTTAGTGATTCTGATCGTCTCAGAATAGAGCAGCTCCGTCTCCAGAGACCATGTTCAAACCCCAAGAGCTTCAGTTCACATTTACTGCTACACACAGCTGTTCTCAACTATTACAATCCATCAACAGCAGCTGAAACTTTAGTGAAGGAAGGACACACTGATCAATGATGCAGTCGAACACAAATGTAAGGCGTTCAGAAGCTTTATTGAATGAACAGCAATGGCAGCAGATTGAAAGACTGCTTGAGTATTGAGCTGTAAATCAGGAGACTGCTGTGAATCCTGCTGCTCTTCACTGGAGAAACATCAGCACTCGGAGCTCTTGAGGAACGAGGTCTCGTGATCAGCTCCGTCATGTGTTACTCTGCAGACGAAGCGCTTTGTGTCTTCCCAGCGTGCTTTGCTGAGGCTCAGGACGCTGCTGCGGCTGTAGCGTCCGTCCCGCTCGCTCTCTGCGCTGGTCTGAACCCCCTCGGTGACCTCTGACCCGTCCAGCGTCCAGCTCACCTGTGCCCCCTGTGGAGAGTAAGAGCTGAGCAGGCAGAGCAGTGCGGCTGAGTCTCCAGAGATCTGCAGAGAAGAGGGAGGCAGCAGAGACACGGAGGGCTTCACTGCGGGACCAGCTGAAACACACAAACACACAACCCAACCTCACATTCCAGTTCTCTTAGCATTCTAAGAGTAGAATGTTTCAGACATGATAATGCACGAAAAATCATAATCATTTTATCATTACTGTAATTTCACTTCACTGCTTTCATTCATATGCCACATAGACACTATCCTACACTAAATCTCTTTTACCACTACTGAATGTATTATGTACATCTTATTTAAATGTAATTTCTGAAGCAAACATAATATACTGTAAAAAAAAAAAATTATAACAATTAGATATTTTCTAAATTAATTTAATTATTGTCAAACTGATTTTAAAAACAATGTCCACATGCAAATTCATGATTATATTTAGAAAAAAAAATATATTATAATTTAAGTTTAAATTGTATTTTAAAAGATCATATCAGAAACTCACAATCATAATTATATGGAAATGTGCATTTACATTTTTTTAAATTTCAATTGCTAAATTAATTTTGTCGGATGATGATGCCTACAAAATTAGATTTATTTTGTTTGTATTATCAAACTTTTGCTTCTTGCATTTCAAAAACTCTTATTTGATAACTTTAGCAAGAATTATGAACATAATTACATTACAAAATAATTGAATATATAATAACTATTTCAATCGATGAGTTAAAATGCAGTTAAATGTTAGCAATAAGATGTCAAATTATTCATGAAAATTGAACAGATATGAAATATGAATTTAAATGAAAAAACAAATGTCATGAACTATCACTGAATATTAATACATAGTTTTAAAATAGCAGACAAAATTAACTATTAACTCAAATTAATCATGAAATGTTGCAATTCATGAATAAACCTTTTTACGTTATTTTTAATTTCAATAACAATTTATAATAACTTTTTCCAAATGTTTGCTTAGTAAAATTAAGCAAATTAAAATAGACTATCATACATTTTTATGACCTAATTGAAGAGACTTACTGATCGTCAGTTTAGTTCCTCCACCAAAAGTGTACCACAGTGCTTCATTCTAGTGAAAGCGTCGTACAAAAACCTCCGTCACACTCAAATAAACACAAACTCCAGCAGAGAAAGAGAGAAGACACTCACACACTGATATCAGACTCAACAGCAGCGATGGACTCATGTACCAAATGGCACAAAACATTCATCTTTAAAAATAATAATAAAACTGTTATTGCATGAAGGCTGAAATCATTTGTTTCATAATCAGTCCCAAAATGCATTCATCGGATTTTCAGTACACATGATTTTAAACTCTGCTAATTCTATTTACCTGCTCTATAATGAAATCTTTAACCAGATTTAGATGGTCATTGCCTATTAGATGACCTTTGACCTGTTATACACTATCATAGATGATATTAAATCTGCACAACAGATATTAAATGCTCTCAGCATCAAAGTCTGAATGAAACCTTAAACAGTGTTTGGAGGAAGAAGCTTGACCCAAAATAACACGAAGAACATTATAAATGCCTGTTTCTGAAAATGGAAAATAAAAATGTATTAGCAAAGATATTAAAGAAATAAAATGGCAAAACTGTGTATCTCTGTTATCTTCAGGTAAATGATGAGGAGTGTGTTTGCATATTGATCAGATGCTTCAGTGCTCTGAGAGTGTTTATAGTGCTGTGAGTTTAACACTTCATCACTGACACACACAACAATCTTCATCAACATGACCTTCATCATCATCTTCATCTGGACACTTTCATACTGCTTCATACTACAAGGTGAATAGTGTATAGTTGGAATAATATTAATTAAATAATGTTATTGTATGTCAAATAATATATTTTTATGGACTAATAAATGTTTGTTTTTCAGGGTGTAAAGCACAGATCACAGTCACTCAGACTCCTTCAGTGAAAACTGTCACACCAGGAGAAAATGTAGAGATGAGCTGTAAACTCAGTAAACCTTCACCCTGCAGCACACCCTGTGTGTCCTGGTACTTACAGAAACCTGGAGAAACTCCTAAACTCCTGATTTATTATATAAGCACCCTCCAGTCAGGAACTCCATCTAGATTCAGTGGCAGTGGATCTGGGACTGATTTCACTCTGACCATCAGTGGAGTCCAGACTGAAGATGCTGGACATTATTACTGTCAGAGTGCACACAGTGGTCCAGTGCTCACACAGTGATAAAGAGTGGTACAAAAACCTCGGTCAGTCAGAGTCACAGTGACTGAACTGATGCTGCAGCTGATCAAACACTATCACTCACTCAACAGCAGGTTTTAAAATACTTTAAAACACACAAATTTCTTTGACATATTTAAAAAAGATGGCAATTAAACTGGACATTATTCGCACTCAACATGACAACAACGTCACACGTTTGCACCGTTTGCATAAATTAGAGTATATATTTTGCAGTGTTCAGCAATAACCTAAAGCAGGGGTGCCCAACCCTGCTCCTGGCGATCGACTGTCCTGCAAAGTTCAGCTCCAACCCTAATCAAACACACCTGAAGCAACTAATTAAGGTCTTCAGGCTCACTTAAATTAAAGGCAGGTGTGTTTGATTAGGGTTGAAGCTAAACAATGCAGGACAGTCGATCGCCAGGAGCAGGGTTGGGCACCCCTGACCTAAAGGGTCCACACCTTAATGAACGATGACTTTCAGTAAATTTCTAATTTTAAAAATCATCAATTTTTTCCATTCACTTACATCTCAAAAAGCTAATTCTGACCAATAAAAATATTTAGACCTGCGCTTCTCTCTTTGCTTGACACTTTCTATGTTCCTGATAGATTGTCTCTTGCTGCCCCCTGTTGGTCACCGGGTTAGGGTTAGGGTTAGGGTTAGGTTAGCATTTGAAGGAATAGCCCACACAAAAATTAAGACATTTTTTAAAAAAAAATACCTTCTTTTGTGTTTTGCACAAAAACGAAAATCAAAAGGAACCCACTAGGTTTGAAAACGTGAGTACATGATTGTATGATTTACATTTTTAGGTAATCTGTCTCTTAAAATAGTGGTTGCAAATTCGTATGGCACTTCTCAAAATGCCCAGTTTACTTTAGGGTCGCAACTTTAACGCTGTTAGAAAGAATAAGACTCAACTCGACCCATTTGTTACAAAAAGAAACAAAAGAACATTTATTGAACATGCATCCAACCTAAACTCGTTACACCTGGGGAATATCTGAACCCAGCCGGACAAACAGTTCGGGAACTCTGACGTCCAGCGGCGAACAAGGGCTCTCAGAAAAATACTGATACTAAACAGGAAGTGTGTGTTCATGACAGGAAACAGAAAACTCCCCAAAGGTCCAAAGGGAAAGACAAAATCAATAGTGTGAAATAATCACTTACCTCTCGTTCTAACGCACACACACATAGTGAGACTAAACATATAATACACCATAACGATGATGATGATGATGTCACCTGCATGCCACAGATTCTCAGTTCGGTTTCATTGATTGGCAGCCGGTATGTGGATGAATGTCTGAATATATGTTTAACGCTCGTTACAAAAATCGGCATCTTTCTAGAAACCGAAGCTCGAGAAGCATCTTAGAAACATTCTACTTACGTTAGAACCTTTTACACTCGCATATATCGCATTCACTCTGCATATAGATCTCACAGGTGACAGATTCAAAAACACACACACACACACCAACCTGCGCAAGTTTCCTCTGAATGATTATTAGTGAAGTGTCATCAATAATGTTGCTATTTTAACATTCAATGAGGAAATTACAGCATCATCATGTGCAGCAAACATCAGACAATGTTTCCGACTGAAAGCAAGCGTCGGAACAAAACCTGCAGGATGGGGCGATTATTCTGTCTGGTAAGGAAGGACAGTAGAAAGATGGCGAGAGAGAGGGTCAGGTGACTCCTGCGGGCGAGATACTCCACAGCAAAGCTTCACTGATTAAAGTGCATGAACATACAGGAGAGGATTCGATTGGGCGTGAGGAAACCGCTGCGGTCTGCTCAAGTGTGTGTGTGTGTGTGTGTGTGTGTGTTCAGTAGTCCTCCACCCAGCCGTTCTCCAGGATGAAAGCATCGATCACCTCCTTCATGGCCAGATTGGGGATCAGCTGATCTTGGGTCAGTGGGCTGCGGGTCACTGGATCAAAATGGCCAACACGCTACAGACAGAGAGAGAGAGAGAGAGAGAGAATGCTTCACTTACGTCTTAAAAACTTTGATATGTCCAACCCCCTTTTCAAAAGACGACACCATCTGCCTGCAAATAGCATCTTTCTCCATTATTAGCCATTTAGAAATGTCTTGATTTAGTTAAACCTAAAACTTTTAAAAACATTTTTGCAATATAATATCACTATTAGATAAAAAAAAATCAAATACATTACTAAAATGGAAATAAAACTATATATATATAAAACGAAACTGATTAAAACATGTTAACTTAAAACTGGAGAAAAAATACAGATAAATATTCAACAGAAAAAATTCAACAAAAACTAAAAGTTGAAGTATTCAAATTACTAAAACTGAAGCTGACATAAAACTAAATAGACATATTATTTTTAAAAAACAATAATGACCCTGAACATACAATAAACTTACTAAAACTTGAATTAAAATGTAATGAAAACAGAAAATATAAAATATATATATATAAAATCTATTTCTAGAGGCTATGAGCTTCTCACATTTCACATTTACATTTAATCATTTAGCAGACGCTTTTATCCAAAGCGAATTACAAATGAGAACAGTAGAAACAATCAGATCAACGAGAGAACAACAACGGTATACAAGTGCTATGACAAGTCTCAGTTAGTCTAGTACAGAACACGTAGCCAGGGTTTTTTTTTTTTTTGAATATGATAGACAAGAAAAAGAAAAAGGTAAGTACTAGTATTAGTTGGTTAAGTGCAGGCGAAAAAGATGAGTCTTTAGATGAGTCTTTAGAACCAAAAAATTTTAAAACTATAATGTTTTTAATAATAGTAATAGTAATAATAATAAAAACTGCTTCAGTCTGATCCGCCAATTTGTCATTTTTCAGCAGTGATGGCATAATTTTTCTGTGCCTCTATAAAGTGAGAAGTCTGTGAAAGCCTGTTTCCATCACTCAATAAAAAGGTAATTGCAACTTTTTATCTCACAAATCTAACTTTTTTTCTCAGAATTGTGTGATATAAACTCGCAATTCTGACTTTATATCCCTCGCAACTCTGACTTTATATCCCTCGCAACTCTGACTTTATATCCCTCGCAACTCTGACTTTATATCCCTCGCAACTCTGACTTTATATCCCTCGCAACTCTGACTTTATATCCCGCAACTCTGACTTTATATCCCTCGCAACTCTGACTTTATATCCCTCGCAACTCTGACTTTATATCCCGCAACTCTGACTTTATATCCCTCGCAACTCTGACTTTATATCCCTCGCAACTCTGACTTTATATCCCTCGCAACTCTGACTTTATATCCCTCGCAACTCTGACTTTATATCCCGCAACTCTGACTTTATATCCCGCCACTCTGACTTATATCCCTCGCAACTCTGACTTTATATCCCGCAACTCTGACTTTATATCCCGCAACTCTGACTTTATATCCCTCGCAACTCTGACTTTATATCCCGCAACTCTGACTTTATATCCCGCCACTCTGACTTATATCCCTCACAACTCTGACTTTATATCCCGCAACTCTGACTTTATATCCCGCAACTCTGACTTTATATCCCGCAACTCTGACTTTATATCCCTCGCAACTCTGACTTTATATCCCTCGCAACTCTGACTTTATATCCCTCGCAACTCTGACTTTATATCCCGCAACTCTGACTTTATATCCCGCCACTCTGACTTATATCCCTCACAACTCTGACTTTATATCCCGCAACTCTGACTTTATATCCCGCAACTCTGACTTTATATCCCTCGCAACTCTGACTTTATATCCCTCGCAACTCTGACTTTATATCCCTCGCAACTCTGACTTTATATCCCTCGCACTCTGACTTATATCCCTCGCAACTCTGACTTTATATCCCGCAACTCTGACTTTATATCCCTCGCAACTCTGACTTTATATCCCGCAACTCTGACTTTATATCCCTCGCAACTCTGACTTTATATCCCTCGCAACTCTGACTTTATATCCCGCAACTCTGACTTTATATCCCTCGCAACTCTGACTTTATATCCCTCGCAACTCTGACTTTATATCCCTCGCAACTCTGACTTTATATCCCTCGCAACTCTGACTTTATATCCCGCAACTCTGACTTTATATCCCGCCACTCTGACTTATATCCCTCGCAACTCTGACTTTATATCCCGCAACTCTGACTTTATATCCCGCAACTCTGACTTTATATCCCTCGCAACTCTGACTTTATATCCCGCAACTCTGACTTTATATCCCGCCACTCTGACTTATATCCCTCGCAACTCTGACTTTATATCCCGCAACTCTGACTTATCCGACTCTGACTTTATATCCCGCAACTCTGACTTTATATCCCGCAACTCTGACTTTATATCCCTCGCAACTCTGACTTTATATCCCTCGCAACTCTGACTTTATATCCCTCGCAACTCTGACTTTATATCCCTCGCAACTCTGACTTTATATCCCTCGCAACTCTGACTTTATATCCCGCAACTCTGACTTTATATCCCTCGCAACTCTGACTTTATATCCCTCGCAACTCTGACTTTATATCCCGCAACTCTGACTTTATATCCTGCAACTCTGACTTTATCCCTCGCAACTCTGACTTTATCCCTCGCAACTCTGACTCTATATCCCGCAACTCTGACTTTATATCCCGCAACTCTGACTTTATATCCCGCAACTCTGACTTTATATCCCGCAACTCTGACTTTATATCCCGCAACTCTGACTTTATATCCCGCAACTCTGACTTTATATCCCGCAATTCTGTATTATATCTTGCAATTCTGAGAAAAAGTCAGAATCGCAAGATAAAAAGTCACATTTATCTTTTTTTTTTAATCAGTGGAGGAAATGGGCTTCCACAGAAGTCACATGACTCAAAAAACTATGAAAAAAATCTGACAAAAAAGACAAAGACCTGGCAGAAATCTGAGCGCCTCAGAAATGGCAGAATTCATCTTTCTGAGATGATGGTGATCACTAATGCGATGTGTGTTTGAGCACATACCTGTAGATGTTCCTCGATGTCCTTGCGATCGTAGGTGATGCCGCTAGGAGTAATGCAGGGCTCTCTCATCAGCTCAAAACTGATCTTCCCACACAGATAATCAGGGATCTCTCGCTTCTGCACAACAGCCAATCAAACACACACACGCATGCTCAATACACAGTTATGTGGACCAATAATAGACGTTTATCACAAAGTCTGAGATGATCTCTCCATACCTTCCTCTTTTCATCTACTTGAGAGAAAAGCTCGTCCATGTCCATCAAATATTTATCCTGCAGGAGCGGCACAAAGCACAGGAAATGACATCACTTCATCAAACATCCACCGTTCAGAGATGTTTGTGTGTTTGAATGCGTGTCTCACGTGTTTGGATTTGATCTTGTTGATCTCTCCTCCGTTCTGACTGTCCTCAGACTGCTTCACGCTGTCGTCTAGCTCTCTGAAACACAAACACAGAGACGGACAGATGTTACAGCACAGATTCTCTACACGGATCCGCATGACTGACTGATGCGAGCGTCACCTCTCTTTCTCGGCCAGGATGAGTTTGGTGAGATAGGCGTGCAGCTCGTTTTCTTGGCTGATCCGCTTCTCTTCAATGCTGTTCCAGCGTTTCTTCTTGGCAATGCGAAGAGCACTTGGGATATCGTCTCCGAAATTCAACCGCTGTTCCTTCGCCAGGTTATAAGCTGAAAAGCATTTCAAAGAGCGAGTTCATCACACTGCATTTGAACATGATGTCTGATGTCTGTTTAGACATCTGGATTATTTCTACGATGGTTTTTAGGGATGCACAGATGATGTACATTATTAGAGTTTTATTACAAAAACAAGTTATTAAAATCTGCATCAAATGACACCAAACATCACATACAACAGAAAACTGCTTGGTGCTGCAGAAAGTGATTAAAATCATATGCTGATTTGCTGCTCAGTCATTATTGGTGGTCAGTTATTAATAATGGTTCTTATTAATCAATGTTAAAATCATGTTTTGCTGCCTAATACTTTTTTTCAGGATCCTTTGATGAATAGAAGGTTCAGAAGAACAGCATTTATTTGAAACAGAATATTTTGCAACAAATGTTTTTACTGTCACTTTTGATCAATAATGTGTATTTGCTGAATAAAAACATTAATTTCAATTAAACACACACGCACAACATCTGAATGATAGTATATCATGGTTTCTGAATAAATATAAAGCAGCACAACTGTTTTCAAAATTGATAAACAGGAAATGTTTCTTGAGCAGGAAACTGGAGTAATGATGCTGAAAACTGAGCGTGGTATCACAGAAATAAATTACATTTTAAAAGATATTCAAATAGAAAATATTTATTTTAATTTGTAATAATATTACTGTATTTTTTGAGCACATAAATGCAGCCTTAGCAAGCAGAAGACACTTCATTAAAAACATTTAAATTCATAACATTTCCAAACATTTGACAAGTACTTTATATATACACAAAAAAGAGAGTTCCATTAATAGTAAAAAAAAACAAAGAAAGAAAGTTGGGTTTGGAATTTTACATTTTTGGGTGAACTATGCTATTAAAGGCATCCTAAAAATTAATTCAATCAATATTCTAAATCAAGTGTGTAACTCTTATTTCGAATTCCATAAAAAATTCCATGTGTACCTCTCTGTAGATTGCCGATGGCCTCTTCATAATTCTCCAGTTCCAGCTGACACTGGCCCAGGAAAAAGTGGGCCTTCACCGATTGGCTGTCGAGCTCGAGGGCGTGTTTACAGTCGGCCAGTGCCTTGTCGTACTGCTGCAGCTTCACGTAGCACAGCGCTCTGTTAGTGTAGTACACGGCCACCGACGGGTTCCGATTCTACACACGGCACAGCAGAAACACATTCAGTACAGCACATGTATGAATCACGTCTGTGTTTTCACTATTATTTAAATCATGTGTGTTTTTTAAGAATATCCAAATAATTAAGTTAAATGCATTCCACATACATGTAAATTTCATCTAAACTGAACACAGTTGAGCTGCTTCATCATTTTTTGAAAACTGTGATAGATTTATTAGCATTATTTGGTGAATATAAAGCTGTTATATTTTGTAACATTATAAGTGTCTTTGCTGTCACTTTTGATCAATTGAATGCATCCTCACTGAATAAAAATATGAATTTCTTAAACAAAAAAATAAGATGACAGACAAAACAGAATCCCAGTAAAAGAGGTTTATCTGAAAGGTAAATTTAGTCTATGACTTAAATACAGGCGAATCAATATTTACATAAAACAAGATTTAATTTAATCTAACTAGGTTTTAATGAAAAGCAAAAATGTTTGAGATGTACATCTAATTCATAGAAATACTGAATGATAACCCTATTAATTACAATAAGTATGACATTTAAAAATAATATCACTAATAACAAAATGCCACTTGGAGCCTTCTTTGCCAATTCTGGTGGGCCATCTTACCCCAAAGGACGAATTTTATAATTAAAAATAATTATTATAAATTAAATTACTCTAGATATTCCTCATTAGCAAAAAGACACAAAAAAAACCTTGGTATTCAGCAAAATACAATGTCACTGATCACAATTTTCAAATTTCAAAACTTTTTTTTCCTCTCCAAATTTTCAAGTTTTTTTTTTTTTTTTTTTTAATAAATGTGAATATAAATGTGACCCTGGACCACAAAACCATCTGAAAGCTGAATAAATAAGCTTTGCTAAATAAGCATTGATGTATGGTTTGTTGTGATAGGACAATATTTGGCTGAGATACAACTATTTGAAAATCTGGAATCTGAGGGTGAAAAAATAAAAATAAAAATCTAAATACTGAGAAAATCATCTTTAAAGTTGTCCAAATGAAGTTCTTAGCAATGCATATTACTAAACAAAAATTAGCTTTTGATATATTTATGGTAGGAAATTTATAAAATATCTTCATGGAACATGATCTTTACTTAATATCCTAATGATTTTTGGCATACAAGAAAAATGGATAATTTTGAACCTTACGATGTATTATTGGCTATTGCTACAAATAAACTAGTCTCAGCCTCGGACCGCTGGCTAAACGTCTGATGCATACGGGACACAAAAGTGGAAACGCTTCAGGAGTGTCGAAGTCGTCATCGGATTGGTTGATTTCTACAGGATTTCCGGGAGACGTGTGTGTCGCGTTCTTTAACGCTCCGCCTGGAAACAAAGATGCCGCGGCGCCAAACCTCCTCACTAGAGAAGAAAGCCGTAGTGTTTAAAACTGTGACGACGAGCGCTTATCAGGATCAACTAAACGCTGGATTCTCAAAAGTATGAGAAACATTTAAAGTTCACGGCACAGAATCTTTAAAGAGAGTTTTATGGTGGCGACACTCTCACGCCCCGAAACGTGACGCAGAACGAAACGAACTGTGATTGGTTGTATGACATGTCAGTCAAGCGGCCTCGTGGGCAGGGCTTAGCCAATGAAAGCCGCAATAGATTCCAGACCTTCAGCCATCAGTCTGAAGGTGTCTGTAAGATTAATGTTCTCTCAGACGTGCTTGCACTCACGATGGCTTTGCTGTAGCAGGTTGTGGCCTCCTGGTACTTGCGGCTGAGGAACAGACGGTTGCCCTGCTCCTTGTGCTCCTGCGCGGAGGAGCTTTTCTCGGGGCTGCTTGCCATTTTCTCCACAGGCTCTGCGGTGGCCGCTCCCCCCTGCTTCCCGATCCTGTTCCCCGTCTCTTCGGTGAGCACCGGCCTGTCCCGGGGACCCAGATACCTGCCTGGACCAAACCTCTCTCTCTGCAGAGCAGACACACACACAATTTACACTCGATTACAGGACTGCAATAATACACACTACTGCAATAACACTCATATACAGACTACATAATGGATATAACACACACATCTGGACTCTGATCAGCCCTTGACAGCTGTGGACGTGGATTCAAACTCGTCCAGCATCACAATAAACACAAAACTCAAGTAATTTGAACAAAATCGAGTCAAAATAATCTAAAACACATGGTGATTAGAAGAGAAACTGTATAGAGTGACGTGTGAGTGACACAGCTGTGCTCTGTGCGTCTACATTCGCTTTCATCAGTTTAAATGAAGCCCGTTTGACTTCACACTTCATGTTTTAAAAGTAAAAAGTGAATGATTTCACGCCTACCGGGTTTAACTACTGGAGCTGACGCTTAGCGTTAGCAAACCGGTAGCGACGCTCGCGCTTATATGATCACTTTTTGATCCCTTATTCCGCTTAAAACGCTGCCAAACTCATAGTCCGCCACGATCGTGACATTAAGGTGACAGATCTCCGACGTTTTCATCGGCGTTTGTTAAAAACACGACATTTTACTCGCGGGTGTGAGACGCTAGCATCATGTTTCGGTTGTTTTGACTGTGCCGTCACGGTGACGTTGCCGGAGGTGACGTTCTAAGCCTAATGACGCCATCCGGCGGCGACGTACAGAAACGGAACATTAGTGGCGATAAAATAAAACCTATTATAGATTAATATTATTATATACAATAACTTATAGATTTGAAGTCGATTATGAATTAAAAACAATTCAAGGTAGTACAGTGATATGAATCCATGGCATGAAAAATATTGCTAGACAACATGAAAGAGTAATATTTTTAAACACATCAAATGCTTATTTTGTATTCAATTAATTGTAGAAAAAAATATTCTCTAGTTAAATATTTTCTACCTATTAGATTGTTTTATTAACTTCTACACCAACCCTTTATAATAATGCAAAAATATTATTGTTGTACAGCGTGACAAAAATTATGCTGTATTAATGTGCGCATGCCCGGTAGATGAATCTGTATACCATCTAACCTTAACCCATTGAGCTGTAACTACAGCAAAATATATTTTTAAAAGTATTTCTAAACATTTACTGCGTATCAAATTTACAAGCTAAAGGAATAAATAAAACAGGTTCAATAGTTAATACACAAAACCCATTAAAGTGACTTTTTCAACTAATAAACTGAATATGTACAAGTTCCCTCATTAATGACAAACACCATTTAAATTCATAAAACCATTTAATGCACTTTGATAAGGACAAGGTGAAATCAAAACAGCCTTATAAAAGATCATGTACATGGTAAATCTGAAACAATGCGCCATGACGGATTCACTCGTTTAGATTTATTAAACTCCTACGCCTCTGCTACTGATACAGAGAGAGTCACTCTCGGTCTTTATGGGGGAATACTGCAGCTAGATTTAAAGAAAGGGGATTTAAACTGACCTCAGAACAGCCTTCGGCAACACATGCACGTCCACTCGGGACAAACAGTACAAAATAAAATCACAAATCCAAAATAGACGGGCAAAAAAAAAAAAAAAAAGTGGCAGTACATACTTCTGAGAAAAGGAACAAAACTAAAAAAAAAAAAAACAACCTCCACACACATTTGTCATTTTAATATTTGAGAGTGAATCCGACAGGTTTAAGTCTCACTGGACTCAGATATTAAAGACTACAAAGACTGTAATGAAACCAGGCGAGGGCAGTTTACTACAGACCAAGCAAACATGATAAATAAAAAGTGGGTATATGTCTGAGCGCGCTGTGTTTGTTGTGGTAGAGTGAGATGATTCAGATCTCTCCAGCCTCTCTGTCATCGTGACGGCGAGACTCCGTCCTCCCGTTCAGCCCGTCGGATCTCCGCTCGGAGGAACTGTGTTTGCTGTCCCTCTCGCGATCACGGTCCCGTGAAGACCTAGACACAGCAATCAACCGTTACTACAAGATCACGGAGGGTTTGTTTGCTCTTCAACACCAATCTTGCCTATTTTGATGGTGAAAACCATACTTGATGTATTATTTTAAAACAGAAACTAAAAGATATTTAAAAACAAAATTTCCTTAAAAAGAAAAAATTAATAAAATCAACAGCAAAAAATTCATTTCAGAAACTATAACAAACCACAGTTCAGGCTTTTCAAAGCTTCATATGAATGAGGGAGGAAGAGTATGGATTATTACTTGTGTGAGTGTTCTCGGCTGTGGCGCGAGCGGGATCTGGATCGAGATCGGTGCCGCCGGCGTCTGTCGCGCTCTTTGGAGCGAGAGCGGGAACGGCGCTTCTCTCGCGATGCGGAACGGGAACGTCGGCGTCTGCGCTCTCGATCACGTTCGCGAGAACGAGACCTAGAAACAGTGAAAGGAAAAACAGACATGAACAGCTGCTACATGCATGAGATTAGAGAAATGTCCAGTGCTACAATAAAAGCCTTTAGTCATTTGCAATTATAAGATATGGATTTTATTTTGATCTAGGCTGACGTGACAATGAATCATTCTGATTAATATGCAAACTAGTTGAACACATTGAAAAAGAACAATTTGCTAACAAACCTGCCATGCTGTGGCTTTTTTGGGGAAGTTTTAACATTTAAACCCAAAAGCAGTTGATAGCCAATGAATCGTTTTAGAGGAGAGCCTAGAAAAATCTATTATAGAACAGAGTACAGAAATTCAAAAAAGTTTCAAGATTTTATTAATCTCCTCAAAGTTCCACTTTTTTTAAATGCCATGACTGTCGAAACCATTATTCTTATGTAGCACAATGTACTTGTGGCCAATGCATAATGTTCTTTGACTTAACCTCAGACCTTGATCCGCATGTTTGTTGTAACAAGTGACATAATAGACATGAAAATAAATGCTGAATGAACAAGTGAATGAGCAACTCACTTCTTGCGTTCTCGGCTGCGTGACTTAGTCCTACAGGGAAAACCAGACAAGAATAACAGTTATTTTGGTCAACATTGCAATCACTATTATTTAAACTGACTACTCACTGACTTTGGAAACTTCATGCATTTATTAAAGCTTTAAATAAATACATTTGTCTTTTTAACAGTGGGTTGCCTTGAACTTCAAAAACTGAAAAACAGGATAGAAGATAAGACGTACACATTTAATTGTTAATGATAATTATTAATAATAAAAAAATATACATTTAAATATAGTATGAAAAACTCGCAAACCAGACTCTTTTTTTTTTTTAACAGCATTTTACAAAAATTTTGTATCTGCAAATGATCACATGAAAATGTGCATTAAATATTCTCAAAACTAATGATTTTAAATTCAAAACACAAAAAAACTATATAAAAACAATAAATAAAAATAAAACTAGACAAAGATAATTTTAGATTCTACAGTATTTTACAAAAATGAGGAATCTTAGAAAAGCAGCAGGTCACATGAAAATGTGTTTAAAATATTCTCACCGTTTTTTCATTTTCTCCTCTTTCTCCCGCTCTTCCCTCCTCCTCAGTCGCTCCTGGTTCCGTCTCTCCTGTTTGTCCTGCACAGTTTTCTGTAGAGAGAAAATGCTGCAATGTCACTTACTATTCGAAACCAGTGACCCTGATTCGGGCCGACCCGTTACCTTCAGCTGTTCCAGCTTCTCTCTGATCTGGATGAAGCCCAGGTGCAGTTTGCCGCCAAAGTGGTCAGCGAGACGCCGGTCGTTGTCATGGAGACCAAGATAGGCGGAGCAAACCTCACAGACGCGCAACTTCTGCTGCTGGAAACTGGAGGCGGGCATAGAGTTCCTGTACTCTTCCTGTTAATAAACCAGAGCAAATGATAATACTAGTAGTACTAATTTATTTTTATTGCCATGTCAGAAAAACATCACTAGAGTAAGAGAGAGATAAGACTGTAAGAAATGAAAAGGGTAAGATCTGACAGCTTGGAAATAAATAATATAGTGTGTTGACGAACCTCTGCATCCTTCTTCTTAGTTCGGACTCTCTCAACCTCCTGTAGAACTGTCTGGGCTTCATCCACATTCCCCTCAGCGCCGAGCTGTTCAGCCTTCGCCAGCAGCTTCCCGATTTCCTCGTTCAACTCGTGAACCTTTTCTGCCTGCCGACCGAACACACAAGGTAAATGAGACACAGATCCAGAGGTCTTTATATAATCTAGGGATTTGAATACACAGCATCTCATCTTATTCAATTTTCTCCTTTTATTTGCACACAAAAGATCAGAGTACTCATAAACTGAGAAAAAGTAAAGAAAGGCTTGATTGTGCCGAAAATCATAATAATGGTTGCTCTGGTCGGTACAGAGATCGCAAATATTTACAACGATTACACACTGACTTGGGAAAAATCATGCATTTATTTTTTTTACTGTGTTTTTTTTAGGGTTGTAATAATCAGGGCTATTATAGTAACATTTTAATTTTTTTTAAATCACTGTAACTTAAAAATTTTCCACACTTCATACCTTTGCGGCCACCTCAGCGCTGATCTCTTCCTGTGTCTCAGCGAGACGCTTCTTGGCCAACTCAGTCCTGCGGTCACAGTCAGCAATAAACGACTCCAGGTGATCCACCGCCTGCACAACACACACAGATTCAGCATCAGAATTTAAAAGCCTTTGCTGCAAATTCACTGAAAACACCAGCAGATGAGCTCGACTCAATACCGAATCACTTACATCCAGTTCGAAGAACAGGTCTCTCTCTTTAGACGCGATCTCATAGTCTGCTCTCAGCGCCAGGTCATGGATCTTAGAGCATTCGCCAAGGTCCATGCGCTACAAACACACACGGCTTCATCAAGATGCTGCACAAACACTCATCATCGACTGTTGTAATATGTTTTCCCTCACCGTTCCAGAGAGGATGTCATGCGGGCAGCAGTTGAGCAGGTGCGATTTGCAGACGCGCTCGTCTGTGAATTTAACCCGCTGTCTCGTCTCATCTCCTGTAAGGACACAGCACATAACAGACACTGAATGAGACCACACACACACTTGCACATGTCTCACACACACACTGCGTCCGCTACACACTGCTAACTTTGCGGCCAAGGGTCACACACCTGCAGTGAAATCATGAGTTCTGACATATACGGAGCGTGTGTTTGACTGTGTCAGATATAAACTTCACAAGAAAGAGTTTTGTTTGTGTAGATTGGAGATATTTAACTTCCACTGACCCAAGGCCGCTTTCTTTAACTGGCTCCTTAATGTGAATGTCTAAAAATAAAGAGGTAGCGTCTAATCACGTACCAAAACAAGAGGCTAGCAGTCCCTGTTATTATAAGTTATTTATTCTGTACAGCCACCATATAAATAGACTGATGTTTTCTACAGTGTGCATTCGGACTGGGTGACACAGCTAAAATAATCATAAATATATTAAGATTTCTCTGCATTTTAAGGTATAATTTAGTTAGAAATTATTATTTAGAGATATTTAGTTTGTATGCACCAATATAACAAGCACAAATTTATTATAATTTATTACAAAATCAATTAATACATGATGCAAATGAAGTTTAAAGCAGAAACACTATGTTTGAGAAGTTGAATGGTTACAATATAAGGATTAGAATTATTGCACTGCTATTCAAGATGTTGTGAAACATTATAAAGCCGGGGGGTAAACCCACACATCAAATGTTTTATATCACCCAGCCCTAGTTTGCATGATGCATCTACGGTTTTAAAACAGCCAATCGAGTGCAAAGGTGTCTGGGATAGCAGATCGGAGAGGGATGTCATGTTTCAGAGCCATCTTGTACTCAGTAACAGCACTATCCCTCACGAGTGCATACAGAAATGCTGCATTATCTAATGTGCATATTAAACCACAGATGACCAAGTTGAAATAAGACATTGAGAACTAAAGTGAAAGGTTAATTTGATACACACTGCGAGGTCTCTCCCATTCAGAACCCCTCCTGCGGTCCCAGCCTCTAAAAGTTTAAAGGGAAAAGCTTTTCTTGCCCAAACCTGTAATGAGGAAGTTGGGAATGATACAGAAGAATAAAGGTGAAGACGTCGGCGGAGGAATTTGAGTTCTCTTTCCTTTATTTAATCTTTTTTTTTTTTTAAGTTAGATTTGAGGAAAGCCGCTTCGTGTCCTCTCTGCTCACTCTTACGTTACCAACTAGCGTGATGTGTAACACAGTTACTGCTGGAAAGCAAACAGTATTGTTTTTTCATATTCATAACAGCTTTAAAAAGCATTGGTGACTCACGGCTCGATGAACATGAGGCTTTTCTGCAACTCCCTTGCAGATGTAGGCTGGCAAACATACACTGAACCTTAATGAATAGAATAAAGGGGCCACAATTGTTCAGTCTGTATGAAACAAATGTACGGGAAGCATATGAATTCATCTCAGCATTCACACAGACAGTCGCTTCATTCACACGGAGGGTGAGATTTCTTACAGCCAGTTAAACTCAATTTAACAAATTCAGAAGTCCCTTCTGTTCTTTACTCATCTTAAGCAAAATCCTCTTGAGCTGATCAAAATCACATCACAAATCTAAAAGTCATATTTCCTCTTGGCACTGCTCCTTCAGATTTAACGCTTGCATCCATTTTCGGGGAAATTACTTTTCATACATAATAGCTGACACCTAGAGAGGAGGCTGAAGATGCTTTATGTATAAATTTAATCTTTTAAATATAATCATTTACTAAAGATATTTTCCAACTGCCCACACATATACATATTCACTGTAATATTTTACAATAGAACCCACTGACAAGGCTGTCACAAATATCAGCGAATTAATTGACACTGACGTCATATTGATCTATCACTAATATTAACAATAATAACAACATTACAATTTTTAGTAGGCACAATGGGATATATTTTCTTCATTATTCTAAAATATAAGCCTAATTTCTTAATTTATTGATAACAATAGTCAAGCATAACAGCTCTTTTTGTTTAGAATGAACTAATTAATAAACTAAATCGTAATTTCTGATAAAAGGTGCTCATGTTTGTGTTATCTAGCCGTGACGTCGTCCTGCCGACGTCATTACTCCCCTTCATGGACACAAACATTAAACTGAAGCGCTTCAAGAGGAAACGTTGCCGCATTTAGCTAATCTTAAGAGTCTGATATATACCGTAAGACATTGATTTTAATATTTGTCTGGCTCATTATATTCTGGTTTGGGGTTAATCTGAGCGCGCGGCCTTCAGAAATCCTCTCAGAGCCGTTAGCACGCGGCTAACACTCACCATCCCTCGACGTTCCCATCAGCTGATCCAGCAAAGCTCTCATCTGAGCCTGGGCCGACATCCTGACACGATTAACTCGCTCGCCTCACAAAGGTGATGGTGATTTTACCCTAAAATGAAAGTTTTAATCATCGGCGAACCGCTTCGCTCCAGTGTCTGTCGACGCCGTCGCTCTCTTCACAAGCGAGAGAGCAACGAACTCAAACGA